>CM074718.1:660574337-660799927 GCA_037306005.1 Rhinophrynus dorsalis | reverse complement strand
AACATTCTCCATGGCCCAAATACTATGAAGATTAAGTTGCTTTTACTGTGAAACATTACTATCCCATTAAAGCAGAACAGCCACTTTGTAACAAATATGCCATTTGGAAAGAGCTTTCAGATATTTAGCTTTATCTATGCCAATTTATATAAACAAGATGACATGAACACCAGTGTGAAATATTAGTATCTGTCTGCCTCCCAGTCACTATTGTCTAATGTGCAAACCGGAGATAAATAAAATGAAATATTTAATTAACTATTGTTTTCAATAAAAATGGCTCACTGGAGTACAGGTGTTTTTTTGAAGAGATATTATCACAAAACAAAAAACACATTTATTACAAAGTGGCACTTCCAGTTAAAACCAGGGTTAGGCAAACTTTTGTTCTCCAGCTGTTGAAGGCTGTAACTTCCATCATTCTTAATCAGCTACCCACTGTTTGTGGATGTTGGAGTTGTCGTCCCCAACAGCACAAAGGGATAGTAACGTGACAAAGTTATTTTTGAATATTTGTTATACTTTTTTATAATGCACTGTACCATTGTAAACGTCCATATCCTTGTAGTCTTCTTGTGGTTTTATTTTCAAGTTTCCCCCCACCCCTTTTCCCGAAGTCACGCAGTGTGTCCTCAGATCTGAAAGCCGGTTCGCATGGATCGCAACGAGGAGGGACAATATTGTGCCTGCCTTGTACAAGGAAAACCCTGCCCCCCCCCCCCCCCCCCATTGACGAAGGAGAGCAGGGTTGATGACACAATATTGCGCCTCGTTGCGATCCCCATGCGAACCGGCTTTCAGATCTGAGGGAAGAAGAGTGACTTCGGGAAACCGGGGCTGGGGAAACTTGCAACTAAAACCACAAGAAGACTACAAGGATATGGACCGTTTACAACAGTACCGTGCATTATAATAAAATTATAATGAATACTTTAAAATAAGTAACTCGGGACATTCTCTCTTTAAGAGCCAATCGTTGCCTATACTGGGCAGGCCAAATCACATGCAAAGGCAAACTATGCAGTCACCAACATGAAGAGGGGCATTTAGAGAGAACCATCTAAAACATTATCAGATCAGCTGTGTAATGATTTGCTTGAATGCTGAAGACTTTAACAAGCTACTTCAAAGCAATGCATTAGCAAAGTCTTTATCATCAAATGGGTCAAGTTCACCACCTTTACCCACTAAACCACCTGCTGTGATTGGTGCTGCGGTATCAAGAATTCTGTGTCTACCTCTGGTTTAATGAAGAAGGGAGGAGGAAGAGGAAGCCAGCTAAATTTAGATGCCCAACAGAAATTTAGATAATTGTGAAAATATCAAAAACCGACTACATTTTTAAGATTTCAGGAATGTCTTGGATAGGTTTCCGAAAAACAATAAATTAAAATAGCAGTAATTTTTTTTTTTTAATGAAAAAAAATATATACTGTATGGAGTTCCCTGTTAAGTGGAATAAGGATACTCCCACTGCTGAGATGCATATTTTCAGTTATTACCATTTAAACTTTTTTTTTCCATTAGCAGTGCCCTCTAGTAGTCAAATTCTAATTAGTATTCTGTTACATTCTAATGGAGAGGAAAGTCTGTCACAGAATGTGACAGAAACTGCTAAGTCACTTCCTGCCTGTCAGTTAGAACTATCAGGAAGTAAACGCCCAGTAAATTCCCTTCCTGATTATTTGAACGGTTATATCATTTGAATAAAACAACCGACAGCGGTGAGAGTACCCTTGTTTTACTCAGCAGGAAAATCTCTAACATATAGGTATTCATATTTTATATATATTATATATAAAAAGTTTACTGCTCCTTTGAGAAAAGTATTTTCCCCCAATCAGAAGACACTGCCTCTTTGAACCCATGGAGAGCAGACCTTTGTGCAATGCACTGTTTTGCAATGTGTTGCAAATGCCTCTGTTCAACTAGTTTAGGGACATCATTTGTAAGTAAAATCAGAAATAATTCACCACAGGGCCTGAATTATGGTTTGTGTAGATAGTTAATTATAGATTAGTGACTTCTACTCCAGTGTTCGCTACCCAATTACTATCTCCTCTTTGTGATCGCAACAGAAGTGGTATTTTACATTGCGAGTATAAGGTAAAAACTAAGCAAGAATTGTAGAAATAAAGAACAGGAAATTAATAGTAGATAAGTATCTCAATGACTAGTTGCGTTTTCCCTTCATGATTTAAACCCAAAGACTGCTTGATTATTGGTCTTTTATAGATTGAAAATAGTCCTAAGTATATACTTGAGTGGTAATTAGGTGCGTTTAACTAACAGAACAGCTCATTACAGTATTCCGAGTCTTAAAACTGCAACATGTTAATATAACAGGATACTTAAATACAGATTACCTAGTGAAAGCATGACATGAATCATGGAAGTCCGGCTTGTTATGGAAATTAGGCCCATATTTATAAAGACAAATTGGAGTTATTCTGGAGAAAACAAACTGCACCATAGGGGACAACTACAAATTCCTATTAAATTAAATTGGGCTTTTAACCCCTTGAATGCTAGAGAGGTCTCTAACGCAAGCTAATAGGTGCAATTCTGGAACAAACCAACTGCACATGGGGTGAAGTGGAAATTTTTGCAACTTCCCATAGATTTAAATGGGGCATCTATAAAAGTCCAATTTAAATCAGTTTAACCTCCTAATGACCAGAGGGGACCGCAACACTTTGCTATGCGATGAGTACCCCTCTGGTCATGAAACCCCTTTGTGACGAGAGCTTTTTAAAACTAGAGGACAAGAGCAAGTTTGGTCATATTTCCCTCTAATTCTTTTAGTACACCCACACAAACTGTATAATGCTTATTAACACCTTAATGACCGATGACTTGCTAGGACCATCATCGGTGAGTTTGACTCAAGGACCAGTGACGGTACTGGCAAGTCATGGGTTTTTTTATTACTGCACTCTGCGGGAGGTCTGTGGCCACTACCAGAGTCTGAAACGGACAGCTCCAAGACAGAAGCGGTCACTACCAGACCCTCGATTGGCGAGCCAGAACAGGTGATCAGCCATGTGTGCAAGCTCGCCGGATGATATCAAATCAGTCCTTAAGGAAAATCCCCTCCCCAGGACTGCCATCATTAAGGGGGTTAACCCTTTGAGTGCCAGAGGGATAGCTACCCCGCTGGCATGCAAAGGGTTAAAGAATAGGGTTTTAGTTTGATGCCAAATATTTATATGTACATCCCATAATTTGGTCCAATAATATAAAAAAAAAAAAAAAAAAAAAGGAAAAATTAAGGTTGCCTGTGATGATGTGTGCAAATAGTACACTGAATAAAAAGTATGAACATTTGTTCATACCACCCAAGTGTCTCTTTTTAGGAGTTACACGGCCTCTGAGACGAAAATTCCTATGTCCGTCTTATCCACCTTGGTTCCCTCTTATTAGGAGATCAGACTGTGTGTTATGTATATAAATGTATATATTGCCCCACAGCAATAAAACTTACATTAATGTTTGTTTTTTTAACCCTTTAAGGGCCTGCCAAGAGGCTGGCACTTAAAGACCACGGAGCATTTTTTTTTTTCTTTTACTGGAATCAGAGGTCCCAGAACAGCATGCAGCCACATGGGGACACCTGAATTCCAGGACGTACACGTACATCATGGTACACACGTTCTCCTCATGACACACATGCACGTCCTTGGTCCTTAAGGTGTTAAACTTCAGTATATGTGCTTATAAATTAGTCTGTGTAAATAAAATACTTTGATCTTGTTCTAAATAATTTATTCAGTTATACAGAGGTGTCAGCAAGTCATGAAATCCTATATAATAATTCACTGGGATGTTTGTCAGAAGCCGCCATGCACAGTAGAGACTGCCCGAATGCACAGAATGCTGGGAGTTCTGTGGTTTTGGGCAGTCTCTACAGTGCATGATTGCATCTGCGGCAGGACGCAGAGCAGGACCAGGCCTCTTAACCCTTTGAGTGCCAGAAAGGTACGCAATGTATTGCAAAGCAATGCGTTGCCTACCCCTCTGGCACTCTAAAGGTTAACATCACCCGGACCTTGGCCCGTGTATATGGGCTTTTACACTAGTAAGATATAAAATGCCCACCAGTACTGCCCCCAGCACCACCATCTAAAACATAAGTTCCTCCATTTCACCTGTAGGGAGCTGTGCTCTGTTACTGTCTCTGAGAACAACAAAAGGCAATGTTTACTTACACTGCTTTTGTCATGTGGCTCAATTGGCACATGTGATCACTGTAGCAGAGATCACATGTGCCAATCCATTGGGGAACGCCTGAACTGACTGCTCAGGTCCTGAAGCAGCCATTTACAGTCTCCCTGCCATGATCACAGTGCCCTCTGAGGTATGCTTTATTCATTAACTCATGAAATGCCAGGACCATCAATTGCATGATGGTCCTGACAGGTCATTCAGGGTCAAGGGGTTAAAATCAACTCTGTGGTATACTTGGATTACCCTAGATTAGCACATCTTTGCCTTTATTAATAAGGATGTTAGTGAATTTTCAGCCAGATCCAGCTAAAACTACCGGAAAGTTGATTTATAGTTTATATTAACATCTTGGATGTTAAAGCGATACCTATGCTTGAAAATGTCCTTCCCATAAATGCAATCTATCACACAACAAAAAATATATATATATTCTCACTAATTATATGCCTATTTAATAATGGTGGAGATATGCCAGTACATTGTTGTAATGTGGAAAGCACCATCTGCATTGTAACAAAAGAAAAAGGCAACTATATTAAATCAACTTTGTTAACCCTTTGTGTGCCAGAAGGGTGCCAAACATAATGTATGTGATGGATTGTAATCTACCACCCAAAGGATTAACTTGTGTCGGACAAAGCTGGGCTTCCAGCTGTTAGAGACTACAATCACCTCAATCCAGACGTTGGGTGGGGAAAACGTAGTTGTAGTCCCTATAAGCCGGACGTCAGATAATTAACTACCTGTTGATGTCAAGGAAAGTGGTGGAACTGAATGGTCTTAAAAGTTTAATAAAATTGAAACAATAGAAAATTACATAGTCTGACTTGCAAATGTCACAATCCTACATAATAATTCGCTAGGATGTTTGTCAGAAGCCGTCATGTGCAGTAGAGACTGCCAGAATGCACGGAATGCTGGGAGCACGGAACGCTGGGAGGCGTAGGAATGCTGAGAGTTCAGTGCTGGGAGCATTCCGTGCGTTTGGGCAGTCTCTACAGTGCAAGACGGCTGCAGGACACAGAGCAGGACCAGCCTCTTAACTCTTTGAGTGCCAGAGGGGTACGCAACACATTGCAAAGCAATGAGTTGCATATCCCTCTGACACTCAAAGGGTTAACATCACTTGGACCCTGGCCCGTGTACACAGGCTTTTACACTAGTTTTTTATATTTTACACTATACTGCAATAAAGAAAAAAATGAATTAGTATTCTCTTTAACACTGATTAATTTTCAAGACATTCTAATTTTTAACCCCTTAAGGCCCAGGACCGTCATGGGTTGTTATACCCTTAAGGACCCATGACGGTCCTGGACCGTCATGGAATTCCGGGCTCCCCGTGCGGCTGCACGCTGTTCGGGGAGTCTGGAAATGCATCCCGCAAAAAAAAACAAAACAGAATGCTCTGTGGTCCTTAGGGGACCACAAAGTACGTGCGCGGCCGGTCCTTAAGGGGTTAACTGAAGTCGCACTCATCTGCAACAAAGAGGCCAACTTGGTCAACTGGCCAGTTTCAGCTTGGTTGTTATGGCAACCCTGCCAGACATCACCAAAACATTTGCATCCATGTAAGCATTGACAGAGGTGTTAAGTGGAGCAATGTAAGCCATATTTGTTGTCCGCAAAAGGAAGATGTACTCACTTGGCACTGGTGTACATCAACTTCCAAAAAGACTGCTTGGGGGTATTTATTGCTCAGCGATGTGAAGACTGGCGCTATCCTTATGCATGGAGCACACCTGAAAACAGACACATAGCATTAGGAAAGAGATAAAGGGTAACTATGCTCTTTCTATAAATGGCTCTATAAAGGGCTGTGTATACATTCTCAAGATAGTTATAAACCAAAGTGGAATTTAAATGCAAAGAGTAAATTGATACACCTGACTTCTGTATGAAGAACACATGCCAAAGTAAATGATTCTGTTAAGCTATTGAGGATGACTGACATGCCAGGACCATCATAGAAATCAGTTCTTTAAGGACAGGTGATGATCTTGACACATCAAGTGTTAATTATCACAGAGCTCCCTCAGGCTCTCTGAGATCATTGCATGGATGATGTAACACACTGCTCCAGAAACGGATTAGTCAGTTTCAGCTGTTCTCCGGTTGCTCTGCACATGTGATCATTGCTACAGAGATCACATGTGCCGGTGGAGCCATATGACAATGGCAATGCATGTGAACATTACCTCTGTCAGTGTTCTCTGCCTCCCTCCTCCTCACTGTGACAGTGAGGAAGAGAGAAGTAGAGAGCAGAGCTACCAGTGCCTCAAATGGGCAAGGATGAGGCAATTTTGATGTATTGGGAACAGAAATGGTGCTGGATATTAGAGGGGAAAAAAGTCTATGATATTCTGACCCCTCATTGTGTAACTGAATAAATGATTTAGCACAAGACCAAAAGTATTTTATTTACACTGATTAATTTATAAACAGAAATACTGAAATTTAAGCATGTATGAATGTGCACTTTTATGCATACCACAGTCTGATCTCCTAAACAGAGGGACACCAGGGTGAGAAAGAGGGACATAAGGATTTTCATCTCAGAGGGACAGTACCTCCAGAGAAAAGGACACTTGCAGTCTGTGAACGAATGGTCATACCTTTAGTCCAGTCCCTGTCAAAAAGCACTAAATGAGCACAAATCACAGAAACATAAAAATGTGTTGTTTTTTTGGAGGGGCAGTCATAATTTGCCCATTAACCTATACGTATCATGAATGATCAGTAATGTATGGGTAATTGGTTTAATCCAGAGGTGGGCAATTGGCAGCACTTCAGCTGTTGCTGGACTGCAACTCCCATCATCTTCAGAAAATGATATATATATATATATATATATATATATATATATTTTTTTTTTACCCCTTTAAGGATCAATGTGCAAAACATTTAGGAGCAATATGTTGCAGACCTTTGTAGTTCTTGAGAAGTAACACCTGCTAATAATAACCCAACACACACACACACACACACACACACACACACACACACACAATCGGGGCTGGAAAATCCCAGTGAACCCCATGAATTTCACCATTGTTCAAGAGATGACATTTTCAATCAGTCCTGAATAATCGGTCCATGGAGGTGGACATGACAGCTGCTTGTAAGGAACCTTAAGCAGGCAGAGATTATGAGCCTGCGTCCCCCTTTAATGACCAGAGGGCTGAAAAATACTTTGCAAAACTCTCTGGTCCTTAATTAAGATTTTCATGTGCAATGAGAATAGACTGATGAGTGGTCCTGCTAGCATCTGTCATTTCCAGCTCAAAGGACATGACATCCAGGATGAAATAAAGATTTGGGGGTTATGCACTAAAACACGATAAAGAGGTAATAAAGCAGAGATGACTTCTCCAGTTCCTGTGTTATTTTATAGAGTCTATGAACCAAGATCTCCAAAGTTGGAGAGATCTTAGTGCATAGGCTCCGTAGAAGTGAAAGAGAAGTCGCCTCTACTTTATCACTTATTTATCACGCTTTAGTGCATATCACCAGTAATCTCTTGAACAAAGGTACAAGTGCAACTTTCATAGGAGGAATTAGGATATTCTGGCCAAAGTAGAATAAGTGGTAAAGCAAGGGTCATTTTCATCAGGGAATAGTAGCAGCTCAACTTATTCTTGCTGGACAAAGGGTCAAATAAATGTACAGTGTTACTGATAAAAAGTACATGAACAGCAATCTGGCTGAAAATCAGTTTGAGTGTGTGTATGTTATTTTTAGGATGTTTTACTTTTGCTTTAAAGTGTTAACAGTATCTATAAATTATCTGCCTTGTGTCAGCAAGATATTAACTTTAAAACCGGGGTAGTCAATTATTGGACTGCCAACTGTCGAGGACTACAACTTCCATCAGCCCCAACCAGCCAATGGGTGCTTGAGGATGGTGTTTGATATAGTCCCCAGCAACTGACTCCCTATTTTAGAATGTGCAGCAAAACTGGTTTATCTTCTTAATAGACCTAATGTAAATGTAACACTCATAAATGCAGAACTAGATCTTCAAGAGAGGTTTGTAACTCATTACGATACAATGTACTGCAGTTGCACATCCCTCTGGGCTTCAACAGGTTATTTTAGAATATATACATCTAATCATGTCTCTGAAGAGTCCTACACACCAAAAAGCTCGCGGTATAACTAGAAAGCTGGTCACATGTAAGCAGACTGTGAAATACTCAGGGCTGGGACTTCCTAATTTTATACTATCACTCCCAATTATAGCTAAAGCTCTGAGAAAAGCAATGATGCTATACAGTTTTTCATACATGACCTAGCACATGGAGGCTGACAAATTCCTAAGTGTCCAACTGATTTAAATAGGGCTATTAACCCATTGGATGCTATAAAGGTCTCCAACATACACTGAAGCAATAAGATGGAGACCACACTAGCCTGCAATTAGTTAAAACACCAATTTGAATAAATGAGAATCTTTATTTGTCCCATATAATGCAACTGGGTTGCTTAAAAATTACTTCAGTTTTCTTTTGCACACACACATCGTATGGCAGTGATGGGCAACCTGTGACATTCCAGCTGAACCCATTGATAATACAAATCAACAGCTAGAGAACAAGTTACCCACCCACATATATCATGAATTTATGGATTACCATGTTTGTAAATAAACACATATCAGAGGTGGGAAAACAAGTGACTCTCCAGTTGTTAAATTAAAGTTCCCAACACCCTCAGCAAATGGCCCTCTAAGCATGATAAGAGCTGTGGTCAACCAACAGATGGGGAGCCATATAATGACAACCATCGCTATATGATTTTCCCACCCACCCACCTACGCACATACATACATACACACACCGATATAACCACATGTACATTGTGTATCCCCTTTCTCACCCCCTCATGGTGAACTTCACCACACTCAGTCTGGAACCGGCGCCGCTAAGTTCCGGCTGGAACTCTGCGTCTCCCCCGATGACCTTCACTCCCACCATGGTCACTGTCTCTCTCTATATCTCACTTCTTCTCACACAAGCCGGCCGGTAGATCACTTTCTGCCGCGTCACGCCGGGCCCTGAATGATGATACGCCCACAATGCACCGCGGCGGGGTGCCGCACCACATGATGAGGCGCACAGAGACACCCTCCGCCATTTTGTTGTTGGGCATCACTGCCCGGGAAGGTGATCACATTATCACGTGGTAACTGGAGCTGTCCAGCACAGAATAGAAAATTCTCACATCCAGGCTCACGTAGAAGTAATTCGGTGTTACTGTAATCCAGCTGCACCATGAATATACAAAACTTGTTTAAATGGGGCTTTAACTCACTGAATCACAGAGAGGTGTCGCATTGACGTGGTTAAAATCATACCTCCCAAATGCCTCGGGACGGACAATGTCTGTCTATTTGAGACCCAAATTACCCTGCCCTGTTTCCTACACTGATTCTCTCTTTTTAGGAGGTTAGCATGTGTAGTGTGTATAAATGTATCACGTTGCTCCACAAGCAAGAGCTGGGTGTGTCAAAAAGTCATAAAGTATCCTAAAAATTGCATGCACAACTCTCACCCCCAGCAACACCACCTAAAACCAAACCAAAGTGTTATTTTACCATTTTAGATGTTGGGAGGTAATTAAAGGGATAGTAACATGCAAGATATATATATATATATATATATATATATATATATATCCTATATCATAATTCGCTAAGGATGTTTGTCAGAAGCAGTCATGCCCAGTACAGATGGCTGCGCTCGCTGCAGTCATGTGCGGTACTGACTGCCCGTGCCGCGGCTGATACGGAGCGGTGAGCTCCAAATTCAGACCACATGGTCCCAGGGTGCGCAGAGAGCACTACAGTCTGAATGCGGAGCGCCCTGGTCTGTATCAGCTGCGGCACGGGCAGTCAGTACTGCGCATGACTACAACGCCGCCAGTGTTGTCCCGTGTACACGGGCTTTAAAACTAGTATATATAGTCAACAAAAAAGATGAGTCGCAACTCACAGGTCTTTCCGAAAATAGTGAACGTTACTTTTGTGTCAATGTTTCAATGTGAGATTCACAGTTTCCCTCAGGACGTCCTGAGGAAAATGTGAATCGCACATTGAAACGCTGACACAAAAGTAAAGTTCACTATTTTCGGAAAGACCTGTGAGTGCTGATTCATCTGTTTTGTTAACTGTATTTATTCCTATCGGTACAGCGCCCAGGCATTCATATTGATTTTGGTGAGAGTGCAGAGCGGAGCCGCATGCACCTCCGCGGCTGCTGCGTGACAGTCAAAGGAGTAGAGGAGCGCTGACCTCAGGGGCCCCCTGGCGCACCCATTTTGACTCGTACTGGAGGCCCCTGCCAGACAGGACTGAAGACGGGGGTGATGTGATGCTGAGCAGCCGCATGTGCTACATCACTACATAGCCAGCGCGCTGCTTTTATATCTTCAGACATCAGCTATGCACTTAAATTTACAGTGCATAGCTGGTGTGTGTGTTACTCCCCAGAGGATGCATTTATGTGCCACTGTGGTACTCCTCTCTACTGTTGCTGCCAACCCCAGGGACAGACAAGAAAGGAAATGGTAACCAGAACCATTATATCAGAAATCCCAAAGATAAGGAAGATAATAAAAACAACACACACACACGCACAAGACTTACAAGGGAAACTACTAACAAAGAAAAACTAAAGGAGACATATACATGCATACAATACACTGTATATATACACATATATAATGTGCATCATGTTCACCTGGTGCACCTTAATACTAGGTACTTCCTGTGCACGTCTATATCCTAAAAGGAAAAGGGGCAAATGTACAGAATGTATAATGATATATTAATTTACTAGAAATATGGAACAAACTCAATATTTGCATGCTAAAAAAAGTGAAATATAAAACCTACAATACAAAAGCTGTTTGCTGCATATGGAAGTTGGCTGTAATGTGGAATAAGGCTGTATGTAAAATCACACAACCTCTCTCAGGTAGAGAAGACAGAGGTTGCGTGATTTACATTTGTTTCACATGGAACTTTGAAGACTTTTTCCTCCCTACAACCTTATTCCACATTACAGCCACTTTCCATATGCAGCATACAGCTTTTATATTTATTTCTTTTTATTTTTTTACCATGTGCTTACGTTTATTCCATATATGTTTTCATATTACTAGTAAATTACTGTATCATTATACATTTGGTCCTTTGCTTCATTTCCTTATTTAGCTTTACAGAAGTGCACAGGGAGTACCTAGTATTACGGTGCATGTGCTGCGTGCACACACACAGAGCAAAGGGAGGGTGCCAGCCCACTATGCCTAAACTGAAAATTAACCCATTGAATACTAGCAGCCAAAGAGAGGTACAAAACACATTGCTTTACAATGCATTGCAAAGCAATGAGCTGTGTATGTTTCTCTGGCATTCATAGGGTTAATTTTCAGTTTAAGCTCAATTAGTTATTTATTTAGTTAATTTGTGACAAAAAACATTTGTTAATTAGCGCATAATAGGCGTTATGGTAACAATCATTAAAAGAGGTGGGTATAAATGGGCGGGACATAAAGGGATGGGACACAAGAGTCAGAGCCAATAGGGTGGCAAAATGAGGTTTTGCCTAGGGTGGCAAAAATCCTTGCACCAGCTCTGTATATATATATATATATATATATATATATATATATACACATATATGAGGGCTTTATCCTACTAAGTAAAACAAGGGCACTGACATTGCTGAGAGGTTTTTTATTAAAAAGATATTCCCTCTCAAACTTATATATTTTAGGTGCAACCTGACATTTTACAGTGGCATTGTTGAAACACCAGCCTATGAAGATTTATGGTCAACTGATCAGCACTTTCCATAGGATGGTGCCAACACACAATTTCAGGCCATTGAGATACTGCACCTAAACAATTCAGACTTGAGCTGCAATAACTTTTGAATAAAACACCACTCAACACTGGGACTACCCTTGTTTTACTCAGGAGGATAAACCCTACAATATATGTTTATGTGCATATAACTTCATTGGGGAATTTTGTATGCTTTAATTCCCTATGGTGCATTTGGGTTGTACCAGAATTGCACTGCTTTATTAGTATATATACCTGGGAACTTTTTTCTTTTGCGCTCCTCGTAGGGAAGTCCTCTGGTGTCGCTGGGAGAGATAGAGGACGCAATTTTTTTCTAAAGGGGGCTGTACTTAATCGCATTTGGGGGTTGGGCTTCACGGACCTGGAAAAAGTTCTGTGAATAGGCTGAGGAAGGAGAAGTGGGTGGGACGTGGGCGGAACAGACTGGGAAAAATCAGAAGTGGGCAGAGTTTCATTAGCACTCCCCACATCCTGACAATCAGCCTCTGCCCCGGAAAACTGGTAATCAACAGCAAGAAACAGAGTCTCCAGGGCAAATCCAGAGAGTTCCCAGCTATGTTAGTATCTCATCCCCCACTGCACAGATAGGGGATTGCTTTATTTGTATGGTGCAACTGTAATCAGAGAGATAACCGAATGTTATATTTAAAGTAGGATAGAACTGACATGTTCTTATAATAAACTACCAGATCACCTTACTATGGCCAGAAACTCATAATGGCCCCTATGAATTTTCCCTTGTGTCATTGTTCAAGAGGTGGAATTATCAGTCAGTCCTGGATGCGACGTTGGTTGTGTGCATGAGACTACTTAACCCTTTGAATGCCAGAGGGGTACACAATGCATTAAAGTGTTAGTAATGTCCAAAAAAAATCTTAATAGATTTGAAGAGGCTAAAAAAAGAGTCTCATTGCCACAAACTCCATCTCTCAAACCGCTATGGTTTGAGAGATATAGGGATTCAAAGTTCCCCCCTTCCCTCCCCTTCATTTGATGTCAGCTGTAAAGCTGACAGAAGGAGATCCGTGTCGGTCGACATGATGAGGCTCTTCAGCAGAGCCGAAATCCCGTTATTAGAAAAGAACTACTTCATGGGAACAGTCTACAAAGTGTGCTTGCAAACCAGGTACACTTTGTAGACCTTTCCCATGAAGTAGTTCTTTTCTAATAACGGGATTTCAGCTCTGTTGCATAGCCGACGGCTGTTCCCCGGACTGGGATCTCCTGCTGTCAACTAGACACTGACGTCAGGAGAAGGGGAGGGAAGGGGAACTTTCATTGCCAATATCTCTCAAACCAAAGCAGTTTGAGAGATGGGGTTTGTGGCAATGCTATTCTTTTTTTTAGCCTCTTCAAATCTATTAACCCCTTCAGTGCCAGAGGCTCGGGCCATTTTCTGAACCCTGCAGGCCAGACACTTTTTCAACATTTTTGCTATCCTTCCGTTTAGGCTTGATTTCCTCTGGGGATTTTTAGTTACATATGGAAAACTATATATTGTTTTTTTCAGAACGAATTGAGCTTTCTTGTGATACCTTACATGAAGAGAATTTTACATCGTGCAAAAAGCTATGATGTCATAATGACAAAAAAAAGTGAAAATTTACTCATTTTGCTAAAATCACATACTATGTATCAAAAATATTTACCTTGATTGAAAAAGTTTCAATTATTTGAAAAAGCCTCGAGTCCCCTGAGTAAAAAAATACCAAATTTGTATAGTTTTACCTACGTCCATGGCTAGCGTAGAGCCCTAATCACCAGCAGCGCAAAATGACATTTTCAACTTTATAAACTAATATGCGCATTCTAGGGTTTTTGTGGTAAAACTACCCTAAAACAGTGGAATAACTATATAAAACTATATATTTCGGAAAAGTAGACAACCTGCCGCATCTAATGAGGGGTAACTTGCCTTCTTACCCCAAGCCTGGTGTGCACAAATGCCTCCAGAAGATGGCGCTAATGAAAAAAAAGGCATTTTCTTACATTTCTGCCCCTTCAAATGTACTGAAATTTGTGAAAACCATGGCATTTCCAACTGTATTCATTAGCTAGTGCTCTTAGGAGAAAAATGACACCCCATTGGTATGAGTTTAACTACCTCAGGGGGCGTTAGAAGTGCAAAATGACACCTACTACAACCTCAAATTTTTCTAACATTTTCTCAAACATTACTTGTCAGTACACAAATGGTTATAACAACTACAGAAGTGAAGAAAGGGTACACAAACCATACCATTTTGAAAAGAAGACACCCTGCCGCATCTAATGATGGGTGACTTGCCTTGTTACCCCAAGCCTGGAGTGCACAAATGCCTCCAGAAGGTGGCACTAATGAAAAAAAAAGGCATTTTCTTACATTTCTGTCCCTTCAAATGTACTGAAATATGTGCAAACCATGGCATTTCCAACTGTATTCATTAGCTAGTGCTCTTAGGAGAAAAATGACACCCCATTGGTATGAGTTTAACTACCTCAGGGGGCGTTAGAAGTGCAAAATGACACCTACTACAACCTCAAATTTTTCTAACATTTTCTCAAACATTACTTGTCTGTACACAAATGGTTATAACAACTACAGAAGTGAAGAAAGGGTACACAAACCATACCATTTTGAAAAGAAGACACCCTGCCGCATCTAATGATGGGTGACTTGCCTTGTTACCCCAAGCCTGGAGTGCACAAATGCCTCCAGAAGGTGGCACTAATGAAAAAAAAAGGCATTTTCTTACATTTCTGCCCCTTCAAATGTACTGAAATATGTGCAAACCATGGTATTTCCAACTGTATTCATTAGCTAGTGCTCTTAGGAGAAAAATGACACCCCATTGGTATGAGTTTAACTACCTCAGGGGGCGTTAGAAGTGCAAAATGACACCTACTACAACCTCAAATTTTTCTAACATTTTCTCAAACATTACTTGTCAGTACACAAATGGTTATAACAACTACAGAAGTGAAGAAAGGGTACACAAACCATACCATTTTGAAAAGAAGACACCCTGCCGCATCTAATGATGGGTGACTTGCCTTGTTACCCCAAGCCTGGAGTGCACAAATGCCTCCAGAAGGTGGCACTAATGAAAAAAAAAGGCATTTTCTTACATTTCTGCCCCTTCAAATGTACTGAAATATGTGCAAACCATGGTATTTCCAACTGTATTCATTAGCTAGTGCTCTTAGGAGAAAAATGACACCCCATTGGTATGAGTTTAACTACCTCAGGGGGCGTTAGAAGTGCAAAATGACACCTACTACAACCTCAAATTTTTCTAACATTTTCTCAAACATTACTTGTCAGTACACAAATGGTTATAACAACTACAGAAGTGAAGAAAGGGTACACAAACCATACCATTTTGAAAAGAAGACACCCTGCCGCATCTAATGATGGGTGACTTGCCTTGTTACCCCAAGCCTGGAGTGCACAAATGCCTCCAGAAGGTGGCACTAATGAAAAAAAAAGGCATTTTCTTACATTTCTGCCCCTTCAAATGTACTGAAATATGTGCAAACCATGGTATTTCCAACTGTATTCATTAGCTAGTGCTCTTAGGAGAAAAATGACACCCCATTGGTATGAGTTTAACTACCTCAGGGGGCGTTAGAAGTGCAAAATGACACCTACTACAACCTCAAATTTTTCTAACATTTTCTCAAACATTACTTGTCTGTACACAAATGGTTATAACAACTACAGAAGTGAAGAAAGGGTACACAAACCATACCATTTTGAAAAGAAGACACCCTGCCGCATCTAATGATGGGTGACTTGCCTTGTTACCCCAAGCCTGGAGTGCACAAATGCCTCCAGAAGGTGGCACTAATGAAAAAAAAAGGCATTTTCTTACATTTCTGCCCCTTCAAATGTACTGAAATATGTGCAAACCATGGTATTTCCAACTGTATTCATTAGCTAGTGCTCTTAGGAGAAAAATGACACCCCATTGGTATGAGTTTAACTACCTCAGGGGGCGTTAGAAGTGCAAAATGACACCTACTACAACCTCAAATTTTTCTAACATTTTCTCAAACATTACTTGTCTGTACCCAAATGGTTATAACAACTACAGAAGTGAAGAAAGGGTACACAAACCATACCATTTTGAAAAGAAGACACCCTGCCGCATCTATTGATGGGTGACTTGCTTTGTTACCCCAAGCCTGGAGAGCACAAATGCCTCCAGAAGGTGGCGCTAATGAAAAAAAAAGGCATTTTCTTACATTTCTGCCCCTTCAAATGTACTGAAATTTGTGCAAACCATGGCATTTCCAACTGTATTCATTAGCTAGTGCTCTTAGGAGAAAAATGACACCCCACTGGAATGAGTCGACCTACCTTAGGGGTGCCAGAAGCACATCACTACACCTACCTGTTTGCTTCTTCGAAAATGGCGGCTTGTACTAAAATGTCCATAACTGTTAGAGACATGAAGGAAAGGTATAAAAGGTATACCATTTTGGAAAGTAGACATTCTCCCGCATCAAATGAGGGGTCACTTGCCTTTCTACCCCCTGGGCTGAAGTGCACAAATATTTCCAAAAGGTGGCGCTATGGGAATAAATACATGTTTTTTTACATTTCCACCACTTCAAAGATACTAAAATCTTTGAAAACCATAACATTTCCTGCTGTATTCAGTACCTGCTACCAACATGAGAAAAATGGTAGCCTATTTGTGTGGGTTAACATAGAATATGTGGGTGCTAGGAACACGTACGTAAACCTGACACTTTTGTTTTTGAAATTATCTGCTTGCACTAAAATGGTTATAACCATAATAGATATGCAGAAAAGGTAGAGAAACAATGCCATTTTGGAAAGAAAACATCCTTCCGCATCTAATGAGGGGTCACGTGCCTTCTTACCCAAAGGCTGGTATGCACAAATGCTTCCAGGAGGTGGCGCTAGTGAAAAAAAAAGGCATTTTCTTACATTTCTGCCCCTTCAAATGTATGGAACTTTGTAAAAACCATGGAATTTTCAACTGCATTCATTAGCTAGTGCTCTTAGGAGTCAAACGACACCCCATTGATATGAGTTGACCTACCTTAGGGGGTGCTAGAAGTAGAAAACTACACCTACTACAACCTCTGATGTTTCTAACATTTTCTCAAATGTGACTTGCCTGTACAAAAATGGCTATAACACATTCAGAATTGAAGAAAAGGTAGATAAACCATACCATTTTGGAAAGAAAACAACCTGCCGCATCTAATGAGGGGTCACTTGCCTTCTTACCCCAATACTGGTGTGCATAAATGTTTCCAGAAGGAGGCGATATAGGAAAAAAATTGCATTTTTTTACATTTCTGCCCCTTCAAATGTATGGAGCGCTGTGAAAACCATGGAATTTTCAACTGCATTTGTTTGCTAGTGCTCTTAGGAGTCAAATGACACCCCATTGGTATGAGTTGAACTACCTTAGGGGGTGCTAGAAGTAGAAAACTACACCTACTACAACCTCTGATGTTTCTAACATTTTCTCAAACCTGACTTGCCTGTACGAAAATGACTATAACACCTTCAGAATTGAAGAAAAGGTAGATAAACCATACCATTTTGGAAAGAAGACAACCTGCCGCATCTAATGAGGGGTCACTTGCCTTTTTACCCCTAAGTTAGTTGGCACAACTATTTCCAGAATGTGGTGCTACAGGAAAAAATAAAATTTTGTTTTACACATCAGTCACTTCAAAGATACTAAAATGGTTCAATGGCGTGGGATTTCCTAGGAGGACTTCTTGCCAGCCTAAGAAAAATGGTACCCCACTGCTGTGGGTTGACATACCAATTTACGCTACAGGAGCGTAGCTACCAGTGAAACAGAAATGGTAAAGCAAACAGTGTATGTGTGATTTTATGGCTAACAGATGAAAGAAGCTAGGGCGTCAGCCGGTGTACGTGCGGACCTGTGACTACAAGTGTAACAAAGTATGTGGGAGGGTGAGGGATTAGGCAGTGTGTGTGGGTATGAGCAGAGGAGCAAGGATGGTGGGGCAGTGTTTGATAGTGTGTATGGGAGATCTGTGACTACCAGTGTTGATAAAAAGTCCTGTGTGTGCCACAGGAAGGGGGTCGGCATTGAACTCCCCTCCTAGTGGCACACACAGGGTTAATTTGTGTTTTATTTTTTATTTTTTTTATTATATACCTCATTGAGGGGCATAAGGACCCCCTGATCCCTCCCCAATGAGGTCTTAGTAAAAAAATATATATATATGTCCACAAACAGGGGACCCGGAGAGTGCCACAGGGGTCTCCAGCGCATTGCAAAGCAATGCATTGGATCCTTGTGGCACTCAGAGGGTTAATTTTTTTTTAATCATTACTTGGTAATCAGAGCTTGTTGGGGGGCCATCAGGACCAATCATGATGGCCCCCCAACAATCTCTGATAACGAAGTAATGAGAAATGCCCTGTGTGTGCGCCGCAGAAGGGGGGCTGCATTGGCCCCCCTTGAGGCACACACAGGGTTAATTTTTTTTCTTTACTTTTTTTATTATGGACCTCATTGGTGGGTATCAGGACCCCTTTGATTCCCCCCAATGAGGTCTTAAAAAAAAAAAAAAAAAAAAGGAATCAAAATAAATGTCCCTGTGAGTGCCAAAGGGCTCTCCAGCGCATTGCAAAGCAATGCATTGGACCCTTCTGGCACTCAGAGGGTTAATTTTTTTTTTAATCATTACTTGGTAATCAGAGCTTGTTGGGGGGCCATCAGGACCAATCATGAAGGCCCCCCAACAATCTCTGATAACGAAGTAATGATAAATGCCCTGTGTGTGCGCCGCAGAAGGGGGGCTGCATTGGCCCCCCTTGAGGCACACACAGGGTTAATTTTTTTTCTTTACTTTTTTTATTATGGACCTCATTGGTGGGTATCAGGACCCCTCTGATTCCCCCCAACGAGGTCTTAAAAAAAAAAAAAAAAAAAGGAATCAAAATAAATGTCCCTGTGAGTGCCAAAGGGGTTTCCAGCGCATTGCAAAGCAATGCATTGGACCCTTCTGGCACTCAGAGGGTTAATTTTTTTTTTTATTAATACTTTGTAATCAGAGCTTGTTGGGGGGCCATCAGGACAAATCCTGATGGCCCCCCAACAATCTCTAGTAACAAAGTAATGATAGAAGCCCTGTGTGTGCCACAGGAGGGGGGGGGGTGCATTTGACCCCCCCCTGTGGCACACACAGGGTTAAAAAATTGTATTTATTTTTTTTTTAATAATAGACCTCATTGAGGGGCATCAGGATCCCCCCTGATCCCCCCAATGAGGTCTTTAAAAAATAAAAAAAAAAACCCAAAGAAAAGACCCTGTGAGTGCTACAAGGGTCTCCAGCACATTGCAAAGCAATGTGCTGGGGACCCCTGCGGCACTCACAGGGCTACTTAGCGTTTTTTTTTTTTTGTTTTTTTTTTTTTTTTATTTCTCAGACCTCGTGGGGGACATCAGGACCCCTTCTGGTGTCCCCCCAGTTATTGATCTCCCAGCCATCGGCTGGGAGATCAATATGGCGACTTGCAGGAGAGCAAAAGCTCTCCTGCCTTTCACTCCTACCACCGGTAGGAGTGAATGGGACCGGGGAAACTTCCCCAACGTCATCAGTGACATGTCACTGATGACGCTGGGAGGCTTCCCCCGGTCCCGCCCACTCCTACCCGGAAGTTCGGGTAGGAGACAAAGAAGAGGAGAAGCTGCGCCTCAGCTGCGCTTCTCCTCTTCTTTTATTGATCTCCCAGCGCGATCGGCTGGGAGATCAATAACAGGGGGGACATGAGGAGTGATCCTCATGTCCCCCCACGATTGCCCACATTTTTTTTTTTTAAAATGCGGCCACTGCATGCCGGTTATACCGGCTCATGCAGTGACCGCATTTTAGTGGGTACATTGTACGAGCTTGGCACAGCGGGTACAGCTGTCCAAACTCGTACAATGTACCCACTTGGCACTCAAAGGGTTAAAAAACTTTTTTTTGGACATGTCACATCATAATGTCATATCACATAAAAAAAAAGGCAGAACATGTGCGAATAGGCTTTATAATTGAAACAGCTCGCCAGTATGATATACTTGACCTTTATTATGACTGATGTTCCTAATTCTTATGTTCTTTATGACGTGGGTAGTGATGCTTGGAAGGTCTAACTTTCTCCTTGCTGGAATTTCCACTGAAATGGGGCTAGATTCCTTCTTTCAGCAGAATTCACACAGAGTAAATGTCAGAAAAACTTACCTCTAAAGGTTTCAGTCCTTTCATTGATGTGTTCTCGCACTGCATTTCTGCCATTCCTATGATGACATCACAATACATGCACAATGCACATCATATTCATTGTGCTGCATAAATGTACATTCATACACTGACTAGCTCATGACATGCCACTGTGGGAAGAAGTGGGAGAAAAGGGGCCTTCCCGTGAGACCTTCTATAGGAGGGGGGAAGGCCCCAAGCAATGACTTGGAGACTTCTTATGCATTCAAAAAGATTAAAAAACACATTTTAATCTATGTGAAATTTTACTTTTTGCTACCGTGTAGTTGTGTTGCCTGGTAATTACTCTTCTCAGAGTATCAGCCCCAATATCTGCTATGGTTTATGGATATACTAGTTGAAGAGCCCGTTACACGGGCCACAGTGCCAGCCGGTTGTGGGGCAGTCATGTGCAGTAGAGACTACCTGTGCCACGGCTGATACAGAGCTGGACGCAGCCGTGGCACAGACAGTCTCTAATGCGCATGACTGCAGCACGTGCAGCAGTCTATACTGCGCATAACTGCGTCGTTACACACGTTTTAGCAAATTATTATATAGGATGCTTCATTTACAGAGACATTTAATTCATCTATAGGGAAAGTCACTTTCCCAGAACAAAGCAATATAGATTGAAACAAGGTTTGCATTAAGTATTTCCAAAATGTATATGGGATATTTTGAACGTGATAAGATCTTTTACAATAACCCCTTTGGCACAAACCTGCTGTTCTAGCAAAGCTATAGAGTCCATATGTTTAGTAACTGGAAGATTGTATTGATAGGATAGCCAACTTAATTATATAAATTCATAAACCAATTTGGGACTGGAATTTACTTCCAATCATCACCCATCTAATACCCCAATGTTTTTCAGTCTGTGCTCCATGAAGCCACAGGTGTACCCAGAGCCGGATTAAGACTCCTTAGGGCCCTAGGCAGAATCTCAAATTGGGGCCCCTCCCCAATTTGTGCTCCTCCCTCATCCCACTACTGCCGTAAACCTTGATTTGCCCATTGACCTTGTAGGTAGTGCTACTAGTACTAAACTAGTAAAATATTAACTGAATGCTTAACCCTTTGAGTGCCAGAGGGGTACAGAACACATTGCTTTGCAATGCGTTCAGTACCTCTCTAGCACCCAAAGGATTAAATGCTAGAGAGATCATCAAAGCATTGAAAGACAATGAACTGGGCACTCTATACTGTCTTCCAAACTCTGTTGTGAAGGTGTGTGGGTGTGTGTGTGTAAATAAGTATGTTATTGGGTGCGTGTATGTGAAAAATGTACTACATGTCTGTAAATTAACTGCAGTTGTCTCTTTTAGTCACTATGTGTTTGACTAAAAAAAGTGTTTTTTATTATAGAAACATGCCTTATAAACACATCAAACCATGCACTGAAGACCTATCTGGGATCCAGTCTAGGGTGACAACAAGTGTGGCTGAGCACCATGGGCGGATTGTCCTATCGGGGGATCGGGCATCCCCCGGTGGGCCGCTATATCGGCTCACTTTTAAAAAGTCGCGATCCACTTTGTGCAGACTCTCTCCCCCTCCGGTGCGCGCTGAAAGAACTGCAATTAAAATACAAGTGCTGTACAGCGCTGGCCATCTCTCTACCCCTCCGCTCCACTTTGTCTTGAGTGCAGAATGAGGGCACTAAAGGAAGTTAGTGGAGGAGAGAGATGTCCGGCGCTGTACAGCACTTGTAATTTATTTGCAATTCTTTCAGTGCGCACCGGGGGGGGGGGGGGGGAGCCCGGGCCGGTATTCCCTTACAATCCGCCCCTGCTGAGCACTTTTTGCTTCTAATGCTGCTGTGACATCACAGTATCCTGAGCTGACATCACTAGATGTCAGTGTGTAACTTGTGCTTGGGATGCACACACTGTGACCCACTGTATATTACACACACTGGGCCTTGTGCAAAACAGAAAAGAGGAATAAATCTAGAGCAAACCATTGCACCAGTGGAAACAAACACCATTTCCCATAAATGTCATTGACTTGAATTGTGCTTTTATCTACATGACTGCTGCAGTAGTGTCCAACTCCTGTGAAGCTATTTGTTATATAGATCCCTCTAGCATTAATGGGGGTAAAAAGCACCATTTAAGTCTATAAACATACCCTGTTGTACAGCTGGTTTGCCATAGAACTGCTCCAGCTCTCCTTAGCACATCAGCTCCAGTGTCAGACATGATAGGCTGTTCTACAGAATGGGCCATATGCACGAAATAACCCTGGAACACTGCAATCCAAATGAACAATAGGGAACAAATACAAATTCCAATTGGTTTAAATTAGTATTTTAACCCTTCATTACTAGAGAGATCTGCAACTTATTTCACCAGCCTTTTTTTAATTAAAAATCCCAATAAATGTCCCTAAGAATACAGCTGTAAACATACATACACAATCTGGGACATATCAACCAAACCGTTGGGGGCAAATACACATTTCCATTTATTTAAATTGGTATTGTAAGAATTTAAAATGAATAGGTATCTTTACCCCTTTGAATACTAGAAAAATATCCAATGCTTAGCATGCACAGCAAGCATTTAAGGGGTTAACCCTTTAAGTGCCAGATAAGTGTCCAATGCATTGAAATTTGCAAAGCAATTCATTGGAAAATGGACACATACAGCACTTAAAGGGTTAAAAGACTCATTTAAATGAATTGGAATTTGTATTTGTGTATATATGAATACATAACTTACTTTATGCCAGTGGTGGAGAGTGTGAAACCCACCAGCTACCACCACATTACAACTCCCACCATTCCCCAACTGTCTTTGGCTTGCTAGTAATCATGGGAGTTGTAGTCTGGAAGCAGTAGGAGGTCCTCTCATTGCCCACCCCCACTTTATAAACAAAAAACTATGCAAGACTAGCATAGGAAAGTACTAGGCTATGGTTTTGGTAAAATTCTAATTTGTGCAGTACTTTATTAACCCACTGGGTGACAAAAATGTGTTAAACACACTGCTCTACAATGCACTGTATGTTCATCTGTCACTCAGAGGTTAAATAGATAGGGATAGGTGGAATACTTTAAGGAAGGAGGTGCTAAGAACTGACATATAAGGATGGGGGGCAGAAGATAACAGTAATAGGGTGCAGTGTGATATACTTAACCCCTTAAAAACCAGAGGGGAGTGTAACAAACTTCAGAGCAATGTGTTGCACATCCCTCTGGTCATTAAAGGGTTAAGCCAGGGATTCCACATGTAGTATATATTTTTAAATTTACTTACCTACTTTCTAATACTGGAGCCCTTGTTTCTTGCTACCAAAGACTGTTCTGTAAATTTCTCAGGTTAGTGATCATACATAAGACCCACCAACATCTCTCTTCACTTCCCAGTTAACCATCTTGCTGTGCTCAGACTGACACGCCCCCTTGTGGTAATTATCCAACACGGAGGTAGTTGCTTGGCTTATCCTCGCATCTAATTGGTTCATTGTCGTGCCCTTTCAATAAAAGCAGCCCAAGCCAAACTCAGAGGATATGACTGAATTGCTCCTTAAACATACACTAACAGTGTCTGCACTGATATTATTCACTCACTTCTTAAGTCTGCAAAGAAGCACATCAGCGTGTAGCAGCAGAGCTCTGAAAGCACCAGAAGAAGGTATCAAACGTGGCTGCGTGATCCACATGATCCCACATCGTTGTGTATGTGATATGAGTGCTTTACAGAACCTGCTAATTCTCCCTTAACCCCTTAAGTGCCGGAGCCGTATCCAATGAATTGGACACATCTCTGGCACTCAAAGGGTTAAATGCAATGCCTTCATTCCGTCCTCGACAGCGTTTTTTTTTTTTTTTGTGCCGGTAGGTTGCTGCATGGGGCAGGGGATGCAGGCTTATACCAGTGGTGACAGTTTTTTCAAACTAGTTCGGCTCTGCAAAGCGGGCCCCCCCAACATGTCCGGGCCCTAGGCAGGCGCCTTGTGTGCCTTGCCTATAATCCGGCTCTGGGTGTACCTACCTACTAATTGACATCATGGCAGAGAGGAGAGTAAGGTCAGAGTGGCAGCCAGTGTATGCATGGCTTTGTGACAACCAGTGGATGTGTGGAAGGTTATATTTCACTTGTAATATTAAAGGGATAGTAATACTTTTAAGTTTATTTAATTTGGTAGGCATAAAACAATATGAACGATGATGTAAGGCTTATCTCTCAAACCTTTATGGTCTGAGAGATATACCTTCCTAAAGTTGCCTAGTGAGAGTCAGCACTGTAGCCGACAGCTGCAGAATCCGGTCATTTGACCAGATGGAGACTCTTCAGCAGAGCAGAAAATACACAATCTAAATATTAATACTTCATTGGAACGGTCTACAAAGTGTGCCTATTCTGTATTTAGATTTGGATTTATATATTTTAGATAGAAGGACAACAGACACACACTATTTTGAAACAGTGAACTCTAATACTAACTTGAACGTTAAGAATTGCCTCCATAAGAACTGATTATAAGGAGCACTAACACCTCCTAATAATAAAACCCAACGTATTACTCCGGCGCTCACCTTTAGTTCTGCCTTACACACAGATAATCAATAAGATGCAATATTAGAGACAACATAAAAATAAATATCATATATACACATATGTCACCTTGGAAAGTAAACACATTGAAGGATATTCTTCATACAATAGAGTCCCCCAGAGCTATATAACAGAGCTTATAATAGTGATTGTCCACTTCCTATACTTTTCCACCTCAGAAATAACTTGCAGCTTGTTCTTAAAGTCATTGGATCAACTTGAGGAGAAATATAAAAAAAACACATACAGAACTGCCTGACCTCTTTCTGAGTGTAGATTATACATCCTTATCCCATCCCTTGTAAGTGGGTACTCCCATATTTCAGAGATCTAGGACTAACTACTTGATTGGAGACATAGTCAAGGCGTGAATCCTTGAGGTTGGAGATACCTCTGAAATATGGGAGTACCCACTTACGAGGGATGGAATAACGGTGTATAATCCAATGCTGAAGAATCTACTATACTCAGAAAGAGATCGATCTTTATAAATAAATATATGCATTAAAAATATGTTACAATGTAGCAATGAAAATTAACAGAGGTAGACAAAAAGTATATATATAGACTATACTGGCTGGAGCAAGTAGAGAAACAAAGTATATATATATATATATATATAAACTAGTTGAAGAGCCCATTACACGGGCCAGTGCCACTGCCAGCTGGTCGCGGGGCAGTCATGCGCAGTAGAGACTGCCCGTGCCGCAGCTGATACAGAGCTGAAGACTCCTTCGGAGAGTCCAGCTCTGTATCAGCCTCGTCGCGGGCAGTATCTACTGTGCATGACTGCATCATTACACACGTTTAAGCAAATTATTATATAAGGATATATATATATATATAATATTGTCCATTAAAATAACATCAAATGGATCAGGAATACAGTGTACTGTGGACAATGTTAATGTTGTAAACTACTATTGTAGCTGGAAACGGCTGATTTTTAATAGAATATCTGAATATCTATAGTTGCTGCAAATGGAGGATTCTTTGACGAAAGCAAAGTTTGACGGATACAATTATTATTTAAATTAAAACTCATTATTTCTAAACTTGTCAATGTCTTGACTGTATTACCTGTTCATTTTGTAACTTATTTGATGTATGTTTTCAATGAAAACAATGTTATTTTTGAAGTGATCCCAGATTTTTGAATGGTAGTGTATATATACTGGCCGTAGCAAGTAGAGCAAAAAAAAAAAAAAAATAATAATAATAATATAATGCAAAAACATAATGCATGAAAACCAAAATAAATAAGGATAACAAAAGGAAACAAACGAACCTAAATAGATATAAAAATAAAATAAAATAAATAATTAAGAATAAAAAAATAATAAAATAAAAGTAAAGTAATAAATCAAGAAGTACCAAAGCAAAAATACAGAAAAAAAAATTGAGAAAAAAGTTATTTGTCATCTGTCAGGTAGAAAACAGCAAAATGGGTTATTTTCGTTACATCAGTCAAGATTACACATATTTAATTCCAGGATCCAGTAGCACTCTTTCTGCAGTAATAGTCTAAATCAGTTATTCTCAACCAGGGTGCCGTGCACTTTGGTGTGTCACGGACATCAACTTAGGGTGCCCTGTGTTTTCTATAAAGACTAACAAAAATGGATTTTTAAATAAAGATTTATAGAAATTGTTATGCACAATATGTTTGGTTTTGTTATTATGATTATAAGACCTAATAATAACTGTATATTTATGTATTGTACCCTTCATGATGCCCTTGATAAAGTACATTAAATATGTTAGAGGTGCTCTGAATGTTCTAGATTACGTGTTACGTGTTGAGAACCACTGGTCTTTATCTATTGCCCCCTCAGTATAGGAACACCATCTTATTATTCGGGAGGTTTATCAACAACTTGTTCATAATCTGGTTAGGATAAGAGGAATCCTTTTTATAATTTGTTGAATGCATCAAAGGTTTGGCTTCCCCAGTAAAGATGACCTACAAATTTGATAAGAGATCTATTGACTTCTTGGGTCTTAGGATCTTCAGGGAAGGTAACAAATCGGGATACAGTTTGTACCATAAGGAGACTGATAGAAACATATTACTACATTATAATAGTTTCCTTCATCCAGTGCTCAAAGATTCAATCCCAAAACCTCAGTTTGCACGTGTTCTATGTAATAATTCTAATAGCGATATTATGGATGAACAATTAGAAGAAATTACTAATAGATTCATTTTTGTTGAATGGCCAACCCACGATTTCCTTTTTTTATTTTTTATTCTTATTGAAGAAAATCATTACAAAGGTATACAAGGAAATCGAAATTAGACATCCCAAAATGAAGTCAAACACAT
The DNA here is from genome assembly GCA_037306005.1 of Rhinophrynus dorsalis. Taxonomy (NCBI): domain Eukaryota; kingdom Metazoa; phylum Chordata; class Amphibia; order Anura; family Rhinophrynidae; genus Rhinophrynus; species Rhinophrynus dorsalis. Next base: position 660,772,686 of record CM074718.1, on the reverse strand, counting down.
CTTACATAATAAGCGAAAAGTCCAATTATAGACTCAAAGGCAAATATTAAACCAGCAGATTGGCATGAACATGAAATTAAAGCAAGACATAAATATCACTGATTCATAGAACCGCTAATGTATATACTATTCATTTCTCAATATTATGTAATGCAAAGCAATAGATCTGAGGGAATTAGCTTTAGGTAAATAACCATGGAACCTGGAGTAGTATTCAGGGCTCAAGGAGCATTAAAAAGATGGTCAGACCAACCGACCCAAGAGTGTCCATGATAACCGACCCCATGTGACCTACAACCCACGATTTCTAATGAAAAGAAGGAGAGACTGGTTTTCACCACCAAATATACTTCTCAGTATGTACAAAAAAGTATTCACAATAATTGGAGAGTGGTAGAGAAAGACAAGTCCTTACCAAAAATCTTTCAAGAAAAACCAATGATTGGATTTAAATGGGGCCCCAACCTTTGGGACTTTTTGATGAATATGGATCCTTTTGCGAGCTATTCAAAAAAGGAAATCCACATGGTTATCCACTGGACCTCTGTGATTCTATTGCTTTGCTGGCTGTACAACGTGTGGCTCTATGCATAGAACAACATTTTTTGCACACAACCCCATACAAATAAAACATATAAGGTCAAGCATTGCATTAAACATACAGTTTATCATATATTTATATGATCTCATGCCCCTGTGGTTTATGCTATGTGGGGAAAAATGGAACATACATTGAGAGAACGGATGTCAGGACACCGTTCTGCCATTAACATAGCCTTTAGAGACAACAAATCAGACAAACCATTAGATAAACACTATCTGACTATGAAACATCCTCCTACTAACTTCACTTTTGTGGGTATTGACCACATTCCAGCCCTTCGGTGAGGGAGCAACAGCTCTAACCTATTACTACAGAGAGTTCTGCTGGAACCAGAAAATAAATATGTGTAACCCTTATGGACTTAAGAAAAATAACCCACTGAGCTGTTTTCTACCTGACAGATGACACATAACTTTTTTCTCAAATTGTTTCTGTAATTTTGTTTTTGTTTCAGCGTTCCTTGGTTTATTACTTAGTTTTACTTTTATTTTAATATTTTTTACTCATCATTTTATTTTTTCCTTATATTTATTTAGGTTTGTTGGTTTCACTTTATTACTGTCCAGTCTCATTCCATCCCCTTGCATCTAAGATTTTGGACTGCCTTGTATTCTCACACTTAATCTCTTTTTGGTGACCTCATCTCATCTCTTGGCTTTAATTACCAACTGTATGCAGATGACACACAAATCTACCTCCTTTCCCATGACCTCGCTCCAGCTCCACAGTCTCGAGTCACTCAGTGTCTCATTGCAATTTCATCATGGATGGCCCACCGCCATCTTAAACTTAATATGGCTAAGGTAGAATTGGTTGTATTCCCTCCTAAACCACACCCCCAACACTTTTCTTCATCACAGTTGACAATTACTCCATCCAATCAGTAACCAAACCATGCTGGGGTCATGGGGTCATACTGGATTCTACTTTGACATTCTCCCGCCATATCCAAGCTGTCAGGAAAACATGTTGCTACTTCCTGAAAAACACTGTCAAAATACATCCATTCCTCTGCATGTCAACCACAAAAACTCTCACTCAGGCCCTCGTTCTCTCTAGACTCGACTATTGCAACATTCAACTGTCTGGTCTTCCTGCCTCTCATCATTCTTCACTTCATTCTGTTCTCAATGCAGCTGCAAAAATAACTAACTACCTTTGCTCCCAGATACATTCCCTCTTGCTCCTGAAATCCCTGTATTGGCTACCTATAAGGTCTTGTATGTCTTACAAAATGCTTCGCCTCTCCTTTAAGTCACATTCTTCTTCAGCATCCTCTTACATTGCTGCTGTCATTTCTCGCTACACCCCTTCCTGTCACCTGCATTCCTCTCAAGGGTTCTTGCTGTCATATCCCTACACAACTTGAGACATCTCGGTTGCAATCATTTTCACTGGATGCCTCTCTACTTTGGAATGCCCTCCCTATCACCATTTGCCAATCATCCACACTGATCACTTTCAAGCATCTCCACACATATACACAGTCTATAAACTTTACACTCTTTAACGACTCTTAGAACTCTAATTCTTATGAACACATTGTTGGCAAAATTGTTTTTCCCTTCTCAAAAAAATCATGATCGTTGTCATCTACTGGCTGCCTAATACTCCAGTACAGACCCTTTCAGACATAATCCTCAACCTCAATTAGATTGCCACTCAAAACACGATAAGTGAGCTGTTGGTTCTTGGAGACTTTAATATTAATTTGCTGGTCTCCAGTAATTAAAGATTCTGTTCAGTGTTTAAGACATTGAATTTATCACAATTAATCTCCCCTACTTGTATACATCCTAACACATCCAACCCTAGTCTGCTAGACTTGATTCTTTCATCCTGGCCAAACAGAATCCAAGATTCAGGAGTACTAGCAAATGTGTTTATCGATCAGTCCATAGTCTACCATGTTTGCAAAATAAAACTAATCAAATCATGTCCCAAAGTCATAGTTACTAGATCATTTAGAAAATTAATCTCCAGTATTTTGTAAATAATCTAAGAAATTGCCCATGGTATAGAATACACATAATACCTGATCTAAACTCAGCAATTGACTTTTTAACTCATAATTCTTACAGGTCTGTAATACCCATGACTCACTATGGAAGATCAGTTTAAGGGGGCCCCATCTACCCTGGTTCTCCGCTGACCTGCTTGAATTATACAGTTTCAGAGATGCGTTATGGACAAAATGTAAAGAGACTGTCTCCGCTTGTGATGATCACACTGCATACATGCAATTGCGGAATACCTTCACAAAGCAAACAAAACTGGTACAAGCTCAATATTGTACTGACAACTGGAACATTAACATATCAAAACCCGCCAACTTTTGGAAGGTTATTAAAAACATCCAGAACCCCCCTAACCATTCTCACCCATCAATGATGAAAATAGGCAAAGAAACAATACAGTTCCCCATAGCAATATCTAATGCATTCAACAGCTACTTTGTTGGATCTGCCACTGGCCTGATTCCACAAAACAAAGGTAATTCTGAAGAAGAAATGTGTAGGTAACAGTCTCTGTCACCTACAACCTGGTCCAACGATACTAGTGAATTCAATTTCATGCCAGTAATTGGTAATTAAATATGACCAAGTCTTCAACTGAAAAATTAAATTGAAACCTGGCACTGCCCATCCTATTGTATCCCTAATGAATGCCTTGCTGTCCTCTTGGTATATGCCCAAAGCCTGGAAAGTGGCTAGAGTTGTGCCTATCCACAAATGCGGGAATAAAAATGTAGTATCAAATTACAGACCAATATCACTACTCCCCAAATTATCTAAAATCACTCAACAGTCATTGCCCTCCTAAAAGTATGCAATGCTATCCAGACTGGCATGGGAAATTGTGAACTCACTGGAGCTATTTTCCTAGGTTTTGCAAAGGTCTTTGACACAGTAGACCATAATATTCTGATAATCAAATGCCAAAGTTCAGGATTGGGTAATCATTTTCTAAACTGGTTCCAATCCTATTTATCAGACAGAACACAATATGTGTCAATTGCTGATGATATTTCCCTTCCTCTCAATGTAACAAGTGGGGTTCCCAAGGCTCCATTCATGGCCCTTTTCTATCTTCTCTATTCAAAAATGATCTGCCCAAGGTTTGCAAAGCATCTTTTGTGCACAGTTATGACGATAACACCATAATCTATGCTAAAAATTCAAATGTATCTCAACTAGAAGCAGTATTACAGCATGATTTTTGTGAAGTTGAAAGATGGATAGCAAAGAACACTGTTCTTAAATACCAACAAAACAGTCACAATGGTATTTGGTACAAAGCACAAGCTACATAAGCTCCCCAATACCAATCTATCCATTGTAACAGTCTAATTGCAACTTGTCCTGGTGGACTCCTACAAATATCTTGGAATGTGGCTTGACCCAACCTCACTTTTGGTCTTTGTATGATAAATTAACATCCAATCTTTATCCCAAAATAGGTGCTCTGTTCAAACTGCTAATACTTTTGGTACTGAAGGCTTTTTCTGTGGTCACCCATCAAGGCACACCTGTGTTACCATCTCATGTAAGCTCCACTCCATAATGATGAGAATCTTTTAATTTGGACAATTCCACCCCAGCACTCCTTAACCAGTATGATGTTCGTCTGACGCTCACATGGGTTACCATTGACTTGAGTGCTACTTTAAGAATCACAACAATTTTATCTTTTCTGTTAATGATTTACATAGAAGCAACATATGTTGCAGTGCAGACTTCCTTTGATGCATGCTTCCTGTGTTTTGCAAGGAATGCAAGGAAGTTGCGGTATTCAGCTACACCATTTGAAGTGACAGTCGAACAGCCACATGTTAATTCTGCTATCTATACTTTGCTACAAGGCTCACAATGTTAGTGGAGATCCCTTTAATTGTGGCTTTTGAGGCTCATTTGTATATTTTTTGGTGGAATTCCGGACATCGATTTTTGGGGGGTGTCCTGACACCTTTTGGGTTGCGATTTTTCAGTTCAGTTATATGGTTTGCAGAGTTGCTATGATATAAATAGGGGAACACTTGAGGATTCTATTTTTGGATAGTTGGTGAGTATATTGGGTATATTTATATTTGTAACCCAACTTGTGGAGCTATCATTTATTACTTTGGAGCATCTGATCCCTTTATAAATAGGGTGACACTATAGCCAATATTGAGCATTTATTGGTTACATTGGCACTAGATACTATTATATATTAATTAAATTAGGATTTGTTAATCCAAATATATTATATATATTCGCTTCTCTCTTTTCCACTTCTATATCTAAAGTTTTGCAACAGTCCTATAGCTGGATTATTTTACGGAATATTAATTTTTTTATTTAATAAGTAAGCCCCCTGGGCAATTTATTTTAATCTGCTATAAAATGTTTTTTGTACTAGTTCTGGACCATGTTGAATGCTATTTATAACAAAATAGACCAAAAGAGGGCAACATATGGCTCTCCAGGTATTGCTGGACTACAAATCCAAAGACTCTCAGTCAAAGCCGCACACACCACCGCCTACGTTGCTCTGTGTATCGAGACTGGTGTAAATCTTGGGCAAACCAAGTGCACCGTAGTAAGTGAAAATTCCTGCCATTTCCATTGATTTAACCCTTCGGGTGCCTAAGGGGTGTCCTGGCACTCAAAGGGTAATATAGGGATTTGAAACCACTGAACACTAGAGAGGTCTCCAACGCATTACATCAACTTGGACTCTCCCCCTATGGTGCAGTTGATTAGCAGACGTGCATGACTTTCTTAGTACATCAGCCTTATTCAAGCACCGCAACACACACACACTCTCTCTTTCACACTTTAATTCTTCTCTGCCCATAAAAAAGATGGTTTCCTTACGTCACCAAAAAAACACATCCGTTGACATCACAGACTCAATCCCGGAACACAATGAGCTTATGTTTTCCTTTTTTCCCTATCCTGTCATTATAGCTTTATTGACACAAGCACAGGGGACAATAGCTTTGGGCTGCGTGTGACAGGAAACGAAGAGCTAGTGAGGCTGCGTGTCCCTGTGCTTCCCCTTTACACCCGCACTTGTTAAGCTGTCACAACACAAGCCGTAAAGCACAGTGCGGTCACCATAGAGACAGTCAGCTGGTGTCTTGGGTGACAGAGGGTCGGTGTGGAGCAGCTGGGGTAAAGGCTTCATCTGTAGGGAGTGAAAGGGGAAGAGGTGAGTACCCAGAGCTTCATGCAGATCTCTATATATTATCCTAATTCATCAGGCTAAAGAGTGGCAGTTCTGGAGCAAACCAACTGCACCACAGGGGAGGTTGGTGATGAATATCTTGCAAATTAGCTGTGATTAAAATGGGGCTTTTGACGTTCTTGAATGTTACAGAGGATGTGCAGACTCCTCTAGTATTCTAGGGGTTCATTTAAATCAATGGGAATTGTTCCTTTATACCGTATTGTTCAGTTAGTTTGCACCACTTCTTAGTACATCAGCCTCACTGCATACATACATATGACAAATCTTCACCATAGTTGCATGTATGTGTCAGTAACAGGCCACTTTACAATAGTAAACTTATTCATCAAGATACATATGTGCAGTACTGTGGAAAGGGGGATTCAAATACTGCAAATTCCCTTTCATTTAAATATGGTTTTAACCACTTGCATTCTAAATTAATATATTTGAGACCTCCCTTGCATTCAAGTGGATGAAAGCCCCATTTAAATTAATGGGAATTTTAATTATTCCTTATGGTGCTCTTAGTTTGCCCCAGAATTGTACCACTTTCTTAGTACATCAGCCTTACTGTGGATTTTCTTTATTTACTTGTGTATATTAATACAATCTCTAATGAATTCAATTGCATTGAACAGATAGACACTGAAAGGTCTCATAGCAAAATAAGTCAATATTTGTCAGTGTGTTGATACAGATGTGGTTGTTGATAAAGTCTGTTCTGAATTATTGACAGATATTTATTGTGTTTGCAGGATGACACTGTCTTTTAACCATCTGAGCGCCAGAGGGTGTGCAGTGCATTCCAAAGCAATGCGTTGCTCACCCTTCTGATACTCGGAGGGTTAACTGAAAGTGTAAACAGTGGATGTACACTGTGATAATGACAACCAGGTGCTAAAGACATCTCTAAGCATTGACAGGCACTCCACTGGAGTTGATTCTAGCATCCAAGGGTTAAGCGGGCCCTCCACCTTCTTTTTAATTTGTGTGTATGCACGTGCGTGTGCAGTGAGACTGAGGTAGCAAGTTCTTGAGGAACGGTGGTGAAACATGCTACACTGTAGAAGACAAAATTCTTAACCCTTAAAGTGCCAGAGGGTTATGCAATGTGTTGTGTACCCCTCTGGCACGCAAAGGGTTAAAACTGTCATTTATTTAAATCGTACCTTTTATCCTGTTGAATGCTATAGTGGGTAACCCCATTTTGCACTTTCCTCTGGTCCTTAAGGGCTTAAAAGCCTAATTTACATTAATTGTGGTTTTATTGGTTGCCTATAATTTCTCCATTCATTTTAGTACATCAGCCTCTGTCTTTGCAGCTTAGTGTTCCATCGTAACAAATTGAGCAGCCAATGTATAACAACATGTTTCTGAGTTTACCAGTACATGTTTTCTGGGTGTTATGCTCTCAAATTACCAAGTTTTTCCTTTGGCATTGGATGTACTCTGCTGTGCATTTCCAGTTCTATAACCCTTTGAGTGCCAGAGGTGTAAGGAACGCATTGCTTTGAAATGCGTTTTGTACACCTCTGGCACTCAAAGGGTTAATGTATGCCTCTTTTTCTAGAAACCCCTTTTTTTTTCCAGTTTGTGATTTTTGTATGTGTGTGCTTGTAACATTCTCTTCTCATATAAGAATGTCAAGAGCCAAATCTACTTATATTTTGCTTTAGCTACTGCTGATTCTTGCTGTTAGGCATTTCACTTGCCATCAGTCCCACTACACTAGGGTTAGTCTGTCTTCACACATCCAGCTGTCCACTGGTGGGGGATGATGGGAATTTTTTCTGTTTAAACGCAGTGATTCTCAACATTGGTCCTCAGGTTTTCCGGATATCCCTGCTTGATCACAGGTGGATAATCAGTGCACCAGCCATTGTCGCTGATATATCCATGGTGTATTGGAACTATCCTTAAATGAGATATAACGCCTTCCAATAATAAACACTTATTTATCTTATGATAACCATGAATTTTGCCCTTGTGCCTTTGGTCAGAGGGTTACCATGTGCATTTAGTAGAGATTGAGGTTCAATGAGCAACTGAAATGGCCGACTCCACGGAAATGACATCCAGGACTAATCGATGATGTTGTCCCTAGAACAAACGCACAAGGGCAGACTTCATAAGGGCCATAAGGATTTTATGACCATAGTAAGGTAAGTGATGGGTTATTATTTGATGGTGTTGGTTCTCCCTGTGGCCTGAGTTCTAAGTCTTTGTTCACAAGTACTTGGCCCCTGTGGAAAAGGTCATGAAAATGGTAATCACCAGTGACTCTTGTTTATGGACACATGATGCTGCAACATTCCTGTAATGTGGGGATGTACAGTATTTCCAAGATGTGTCTGCTCTGTGGGTGCACTGCTGGCACTCACTTGAAAGATTTAATCATTGTGATAAGCCTCAATCAATTAGTCTCAGTGGGCGAAACAGGGCGTCAGCCAGTGACTTATGGATGTTGTAAATGTGTGGCTGCCCATGCTGTGGGGAACTTGCCCACACCTTCAGCAGACTAATTCCTACTACTGATGTGAATGAGCCCAACACTAGCCTTATGGCTGCAGGTTGACCAGCTCTACATTAAAGGGTCATAACATTTTTAGAGCTTTTTTTCCCTGGAGAATTGTACCACCATATCCCCCTTTAAACGTTTGCGTGCCTTACAGGTATCCAATGCAATGCCATGCATTGGATACCTCTCTGGCACTAAAAGGGTTAAAAAAAATTATAGGATTTTTCCTTCTGAGTAAAAACAAGGGTATTCCTACTTAAGGATTATTTTTAATCTGAAAGTTATTGGGGATCAAACTGTTAGCCACAGGCTATCTATTGTCTAAATGATTTTTCCTTTATAATGTACTCTGTGGTGGAGTTTGAGTCATGGACCTCTAGCATCCAAAGGGGTCAACTATTAATTATTAAATTAAAGGGGAACTACCACCCCGCAAAAAACGTATCGTAATTAAGTCTTCATCTGGCGACTAGCTGCTTAGTAGCGCTAGTCGACAGAAATATTACCTGGTTTAAAAGATTTTCAGCTTATTCGGAGGCTGACAGTAGCAGGAAGCACGGACATCTTGCCGGCCGGCTCCAAAAGGGACTGACAGTGCAGGCGCACGGACGTCACTATGGCAAGATGTCCGTGCTTCCTGCTACTGTCAGCCTCCGAATAAGTTGAAAATCTTTTAAACCAGGTAATATTTCTGTCGACTAGCGCTACTAAGCAGCTAATCGCCAGATGAAGACTTAATTAAGATACGGTTTTTGCGGGGTGGTAGTTCCCCTTTAAGCTACTCCAAAAAACACACACAATTTGGTTTTATTTATTTATATGGAAAGTGTTCTACCAGGAAGATTACATTGAGATTTCTCTCATTTTCAAGTATGTCCTCTACTAATTCTTCCAGGCTGCATTTAACAAAAATCCTTAAAGTATTAAAAATGTTCTTATTTTTCAGTTGTTAGCAAAGATGCAGCACTGGGTGACAGATGGACAGAATATGTTTAGATTTTTTTTTTTGTATTGTTTCAAATAGCAAACATAAGCAGAAAGCATTCCAAATATTGCTCATTATTATGTTCCATTTCTGAAGGAAATTATTTTGGTGCTGACAAATATATTTGAGGAGGCTTGTTTTGGTGTGGGCCATATTTATCAGCATCTGTTTTATAAGGTGACATTTAACTCTGATTGCCAGAGAGGTACCCAGTGCATTGGGTTGCAATGTGTTGTGTACTTCTCTTACATACAAAGAATTAAGACATTGGCTTATGCACAAGTTAGCAATGTCAAGAGACATGACGTATCTTGGTTTCAAGTAATGTCTTCTAATTTCTCTGGTATTTTTTAAATTGATAACATACAGTATCTCTGCCACATATTTTGTGGTAAAGGAGAAGTAAATTTGAAAAATATTTTATCTGAGTTAATCAAGGTTGCAACTATTGTTGGGAGAGAGTTAAAGGAAGCCAAAGGGGAGAAGGTGAAACAGCCTGATACAGCTAAGGAGGACAAGCCAGCTCCAAAATCTAAAGCATGTTCAGGTTGTGATGCAAAACTATCAGTTAATGATCCAGCTAAACTCTGTTCAGATTGCCTTAAAAAAGTATTTGGTGCAGATGTGCCTGCTCAATTTCAAGACTTTATCACATGGATGAAGACCTCCATGCAGGAGACATTTTCATCTATTCAAGAATCTGCTCGCAAGAGACCAAGGGAATCTGGCCCGGATGAAAGTCCCTCTAGAAGGCATGAAGAGGATGAAGAAAGTTTTTTGGAAATTGAATCAGGATCCTCTTCCGCTGAAGAGGGGGAAATCACAGAAGAGGCAGGTAATTTTAGCACTGACCACATGGATAATCTAGTAAGGGACATGAGAAAATCGTTAGGTTTATCTGAGGTTCAAAAAGATCTCGATATCATGGATCCAGCCTTTATAGGACACAAAAAAGCTAGTCCTCAAATACCAATACATAGTTCCATTCAGGAAATTATCTCTACAGAATGGAAGCAGTCTGACAAGCATAGTTCTACATCAAAGAGATTTCAACGAATGTATCCTTTTACAGAGGAAGAAACATCCACTTGGTATACTCCACCCAAAGTCGATGCAGCTATAGCCCAGACAGCACGCAGAACTACTATCCTTTTAGAAGATGCTACTACTTTAAGGGACGCAGTGGATAAAAGAGTTGATAGTGCTGTCAAAAAACAATTCACCATTGTGGGCCAGAGTCTTAAGACTACAACAGCCATGGCATTTGTCTTTCATTCCCTCCGTTTATGGCTAGCTGATGTTGAAGAAAAAATTGAATCCTCAGTGTCCAGAATATTGAAAGATTTATCTAACATCAAAGATGCTATCAATTATTCCTGTGATGCCTCCCTGGATAATATATGTTTACTTGCAAAGGCATCCTCATTATCTGTGACACCAGATGGGCATTGTGGCTAAAATCTTGGGAGGCTGATCCATCCTCAAAAAATAGATTAGGATCCTTACCGTTTGCTGATACTAAACTATAGACCACCTAGAAGAAATCATTAGTAAATCCTCCATGGGCAAGAGTCTCTTTTTGCCCCAGGGCAAGAGACCTAGAAGCCCTGCTAGACCCAACCATTATCGGAAGCAGTCCTTTCGTGATGCAATACCAACCAGGATGAAAATATGACCAGAAAAGGCATGGACCAACGCAACCTCAGAGATCTGGAAATTGCAGAGATTTCCAGAAAAGAGGTCTGTTTAACCAATGAAGCCAGCATAGCCCCTTCCAATTTCCAGTAGGGGGCAGGCTGGAGGAGTTCCATTGGACTTGGAGTCTAATCAATTCAGACTCCTGGGTCATGGACATAGTAAGGAAGAGGTATGTGCTGGAATTCAGAACTGTCCCAACCCATCATCAATTTGTGACGTCTATTGTAAAGAACAGATCCAAAGTATTACAGATGAAGCAAGCTCTGAAAAGTCTAATCCACAACAGAGTAATAGAGGAAGTTCCCAGCCATCAGAGATTCAGGGGCTTCTATTCCAATCTTTTCTCTGTTTCAAAGCCTACAGGGGACTTGCGTCTTATCCTGGACTTGAAACAAGAAAACAAACTACTGAAAATCCAACACTTCAAGATGGAGACAGTAGCCTCAACCCTGAAACTAGTACAGCCCAGATCTTTCCTTACAAGGATAGCTCTGAGAGAGGCCTACTGTCATATCATAATACAGGAGAAGCACAGAAGATTCTTAAGATTCCACATCTTCAGGAAACACTTATCAGTATCGGACCCTCCCATTCGGTTTGGCTTCGGTCCCTTGGGTCTTTACCAAGATCATGACCATTGCTATGGCCGCACTAAGAAGGACCCATCACATCAAAGTCATCCCGTACCTAGACAACATCTTGTACTGAGGCCAAAGGCCTCATTCCATTCAAAAGTAGTCTCCCCATTTCACCTGAACCAGGAGATAGTCCTTGCTTCATTCTGCCCTAATCCTTCTCACGACTTGGAGAAGAGGTTGCATAATCTGGACCTTGTTAGGTGTCTCCAGATTTACTTGGACAGAACTAAACTCTATAGGAAAACAGACTCTCTATTCCTCCATTTCTGTGGAAAATTTAAGGGCTCAGCAACATCCAAACCATCCATTTCAAGATGATTTAGAGACTGCATCAGATTGGTCTATGAGTCTGCCACATGGAACCACCCCAGGGCATTAAGGCTCATTCCACCAGGGCCATGTCCACATCATGGGCACAGAAAGCTTCTGCATCCCTGGAGGACATTTGCAAAGCAGCAGCTTGGTCCTCTGTGTCAACCTTTTTCAGGTACTACAGACTGGACCTTCAAGCCTCAGCTGACGCAAAGTTCGGTCAGAAGGTGCTTGAAGCAGCCCTCCACAGATTAACTTCTGCTACCCACCCTAGTAACATCTGGGGTACTGCTCTGGTAAGTACTACTGTATGCCATGGATTGGAAAAGGTGAAATTTACTCACCGATATTTGTTTTTCCTCTGTGTCCTTCCACGGCAACCCTCCCGGTAGTTAAATATTGGTATATGTATAGTTTCAACTACATATGTTACTTATTCTGGAACTTTTAAATACATGGTTCTGAGCTGATCTATATCTAACCTATCCTATCTTTGTAGCTTGGACAACTGTATAACTACATAGAGGAGGCAGCAGAGCACACTTATAGAAATTTGAAGTGGTCCTACCAGCTGGAAGGTGGAGCCAATTACCCACTGTATGCCGTGGAAGGACACAGTGGAAAAACAAATATCTTCGCCGTTTTGGGTTTATTTGATTTGTGTTGGAAATTGGTGTAAAATATTTACTTTTTGTGGGTATTCTTGACACATTTGATTATAATTCAATTTCCCTTTAATCAGGAGTATAATAGTCGTGTCTGAGGATGCTATATATTTGTAAATGTGGGTATTGACTACGAAATATCCAAGTGAATGTTGTACATGCATTTGTGTGTATATGTCTGTTAAATATTGACAGATAATATGTATGTATTTGATATTAGAAATTGCTATTGGGTATTCAAACCCTGTGATATTGAGGTAGGGTTAATTTAATTTAGAGCTTAAATTGACAGTGTTAATTGAAGGGTAATGTGTTGATGCACATAAGAAGAGATAGATGTGTATTACAGATGTGTATATGTGCTTATTCCATGTGGGATATATGCATTATATATGTGTGTGTATTCCATGTGGAATTATGTATTCAATATTTGTCATCTATTCTTTAATGTAGTAGAGAGATGTCCATCTAAGTATATGGAGACATGATGTTTCCATTGCAAGAGTTAAATTAAAGGGAATGTATTAATGATGAGTGACAGCTTCCTGTAGGTATATATTTTGCAAATAACATTGTGTTTCAGCACCCCATTCCAAAATGTGTAGGAGTTATGTTGTAGAGACTGCCATAATTTATATAATGGCATCTGTATATGAAATTAATGGCATCTGTATATGAAATCAATACTTATTTATTGGCTGTAAAGTGCTGCCACTTGCCTCAAAACATCCATTGGTGGAGACCCGTTTCCATACAATTCCAGGAGACATCTTGGCCATGCGGAGCAGAAAGAAGGTGTATGGTGTTTCAAGATGTCCCAATGGGATACTCCAGGGTGAAAAATAAGAGGATCATCAAAATCTGATTCTGAGTGGGGTTGTCATTAAGTGTGACGTCAATCGGCAGGCAGCGGAGCACGAAAGAAGTGAATTCTCTGTGTTATATTCTAGAATACATTTGTATTAAGATGGCAAAGAAAGTGTTAATAACAGCCAATTATATGGTCTGGATATCGAAGAATCAATATATTTGAAGTTGAGTACATTATCCGTATAAAATCTATTTGGACATTTAAAGGCCATCATTTTGGAAATTAAGTTGTATTTGAACAGCTCATCCATATGAACTCTAGAGGGGGATAAAGATTTGAGTCCTCTTATCCAGCTGTGAAGAGATTGTTCATATAATATCTATTTGACATTCGATATTTATAAAAATGGATATGTCTCTACTTTTAATGGACGACTTATTATAATCGTTCATTCCATTATAGGAATTTTCATATAAGTCTTGGTACCAGGTGAATAGTTTTGTGTTTCTCTTATCTTTTTATTTTTTTGTAATATGTTTGTAATTTGGAGCTCCAATATAAATATATATATATATATATATATATATATATATATATATATATATATAATGTATATAGTAGATAAGCTATGCACTCACGGTCTTAAAATAAAAAACAATTTATTAGACATACAGCAACGTTTCGGTCCGCTATAAGGACCTTTATCAAGCGGACCAAAACGTTGCTGTATGTCTAATAATTTTTTTATTTTATTTTAAGACTGTGAGTGCATAGCTTATCTACTCTATACTATTTGTCACTATTGCACCCGGCATTACAGTTATTGGGAAAGCCTGAGTGCCAATCCTTGGATATTATATATATATATATATATATATATATATATATATAATATGTGTGTATGTGTTTAGGGTTGTGAGTTTTTATGTATATGGTATGAGAACTGTTACTCGTCTCTGACCATCTGTGATATTGTGATATAGTTGTTATCTTGTCAGTGGTTTATGCATATCGCCGTTCAATTGTACTAGTCGGGCGGTATACATGTAACTAGTGTGATATATTACGTTTACCTGGAGGGAGTGGCCATTGTGAGGTGGGACATTGTTGTATTTAAGGAGACCCGTTTTTGTTTTTTTTTCCCCGTGTTTCTTGTTTCACAACATTCTTTGGCACCAGCGCGGAGGCTGGAGGCTGTTTATATTTTTTACATCCTATTATATAAAAGGCCAGATGTATGTTTGTCAGATGCAGTCATGCTCAGTAGAGACTGCACGAACGGACAAAACGTGCCATAGTCCCAGCCGCTCTCCCAGCCCTGCGAGCCCGGTGTCCACCCCAATGTGTGAGGGAGCCCTGGCCCCGGTCGAGCGGTGTCTAGCTGAGCCCGGAGGTGTGAGGCGTGTTCACGAACCCCCTGTTCTGGGTCAAGGCGCTGCTATTACTGATGTCGCAATGACTGGTGAATACACGGCTATTTTAACCCTTTGAGCGCCAGAGGGGTACGCAACGCATTTCTCTGCCATGCGTTGCATACACCTCTGGTGCTCAAAGGGTTAACCCATTCAGTACCATTCACTTTGGCCCGTGTACACGGCCTTTTACACTAGTTACTCAATATTTGTTAAAATTGGATTGGTATACATGAAAAGTGCTTACATTTGTTATCTTGAAGTGTGGTAGTTAATACCATAAGCACATTCGTGGTGAATTTCCCTGTAAATGAAGCTTTGTTATTTGGGGTTTAGGGTTGTTAGGAGTAAATAGTATAATTTTATATTGTGTACTGTGACTTTGCAGCGTCTTCTGTACCACATAATAGGACACGTTCCTGTGTAGTGAGGTGGAGGTCTAATACGCTATATTATCAGGCTGACTTACTAAACTTTTGTTTTGTGGAGTCAGAAAACAATATATTTTATATGAATCATTATATCTTTAAAGCGGAACTTTCAGTTACTAATAAGTCGCCCTTGAATTATTAACCCTTTGAGTGCCAGAGGGGTACGGAATGCATTGCAAAGAAATGCATTCCGTACCCCCTGGCACGCAAAGGGTTAAACATATGGCAACTAGCATACTAATTCATGTATTACCTCTAAAGTGCCGCATTCTAAAGAAATCTTTCATCGTAGGAGACTGACGGGCAGGTTAGTGCAATCTGCTCTCCTGCGCCGTCAGTCATTCCGGTTACCATGTGGTACGCTGCAATATTTCTTACAGGAGACCGGGACTGACAGCGCAGGCGCACAGACAAGATGTCTGCGCTGATGCCTGGCTTCCGGTCTCCTAGGATGAAAGATTTCTTTAGAGTGCGCCACTTTACAGAGGTAATACATGTATTAGGATGCCAGTCACCATATGTTTAATAATTCAAGGGCAACTTATTAGTAACTGAAAGTTCTGCTTAAGGGTATAAATGTTGTGATACTTATCTTTTTATATCTTTGAAAGATTTTTTTTAATAAAAACAGTTAATAGAAAACTGATTGGTATCTCGCCTGCTAAGGATTGAATAGTTCTTTTGTGTTTTTACTACTGCTTTAGAATGTGGTTCAGTCCCTTTTGGTTGGTTTGGTCATGGTACAAAAATGCAGCAAACTGGAATGGGAACATTTTTAACAAATGGATACTATGCTCAAAAAGTAGAGTAGGAAAACTGTACTTGTGGTTAGTGCTGCCCTGGTCTAACACTAATCAGTCACATGGCCCATGGAGGCCTTAGGCCCTGTCACTGCTGACTAAAGTAATAGCACAATTACTGTTCCAGTTTTTTTCTGGTTTGTTTTGTTGGCTTTATATCCGTTTTGCTGATGGGACATTAACCCTTTGGGTGCCAGAGGGGTACGCAACGCATTGCAAAGCAATCGTAGGCCTCTTTAGCAGTCAATCGGTTAAAAGCCCCGTTTAAATTAATAGGAGTGTGCAGAATGCCTTCCCCTCCCAGGTGCAGTTGGTTCGCTCCAGAATTGCACGTTTTTAGCTTGACAAAGGAGACCCAGTGTGCATTTAAACTCCTACTGGGGGGCATGTTGCCCTGACTGGGGTGATACTGTATTCACTAAGCTAGAGGTGCAATTCCGGAGCAAACCACTTGCACTCTAAAGGAGAAATGAAAATGTCCATATCAGTGAGGACTTTAATATTGCCAGAATGAGCTTAAATACATTGCAGAGCTCCATTTAAAACAG
This sequence comes from Rhinophrynus dorsalis, assembly GCA_037306005.1. NCBI lineage: Eukaryota > Metazoa > Chordata > Amphibia > Anura > Rhinophrynidae > Rhinophrynus > Rhinophrynus dorsalis. The sequence continues at coordinate 660,756,047 of CM074718.1, read as the reverse complement.
TGGGGATTCCCAGAATTTTCTTCTGTCGCTTACAGTGCAGTTGGTTTGCTCCAGAATTACACGTCTTCCTAAACACAGCCCTAAGCACCTACCACGTCACTGATCTGATAACTCAGCAATACCTCTAGGCTCAGGTCTTGACCTCCTGACTGTATTACTGACCAGTAATAGTCTCAGAATGGACAAACTTTACCCCATATCAAACCTACACTACTAGACATGTGCATATCTCATGTGTTACATTTGCTGTTGCCCAATACAGATATAGGGTGTCAGTTGTGAGGAAGTTTGTCCTTTTTCAGTACTGGCCAGAGATCAAGAAGGAAGGAGAAGCCATAACCCAACCCTGTGGAGTTTGCAGAGAGACTGGGAAGCATCTTGGTGAATACTTTTGAATAACTTTGAATAATACAACTAGCATTTCTTTAGTCAGTTGGCCAGCATTTTTGTGGTCCATATCATAGTCTACAAAATATGAAAGTCACCATACTCAAAGTAAACTTTAGAACACAAAGGGAAAGAAAAATTTAGGAATTTAAATTAATGGTTCTATTTGACACATTAAAAACAGGACTGAACCTGGGGATGGGCTTCATGTCTCATTATAATAGATATTGTATAGAGATAGATCTTTTCAACTTACAGACTAATAGGGGTGAGGAAATTAAAAAAAAAAAAAACTACTTGTCCAAGGGACTAAAAAGGGAGCCCAATCTACTTATCCCTCATGGCAATCTACTTGTCCTGTTAAACAATAATTATTTCAGTACAGTCACCAAAATATACCTTGCCCACCCTGTGTCTACCTCCACACCCTGCTCATCCTGTGTCCACTTCCACCCTGTGTCCACCTCCACACCCTGCCCACCCTGTGTCCACTTCCACACTGTGTCCACATCCTGTGTCCACCTCCACACCCTGCCCACCCTGTGTCCACCTCCACACCCTGACCACCCTGTGTCCACCTCCACACCCTGCCCACCCTGTGTCCACCTCCACACTGTGTCCACCTCCACACCCTGCCCACCCTGTGTCCACCTCCACACCCTGCCCACCCTGTGTCCACCTCCACACCCTGACCACCCTGTGTCCACCTCCACACCCTGCCCACCCTGTGTCCACCTCCACACTGTGTCCACCTCCACACCCTGCCCACCCTGTGTCCACCTCCACACCCTGCCCATCCTGCGTCCACTTCCACACAGTGTCTACCTTCACACTGTCCATCCTGTGTCCACCTCCACACCCTGTGTCCACCTTCACACTATCCATTTTGTGTCCACCTCCACACTGTGTCCACCTTGCCCTCAGACCAGTGCTTACCTCCAATGAAGCCTCCTCCACCTCAGGTCACTGAAGTGTTGCCGCCAGCCTCCCTCTCAGCGGCTGAGACAGGAGGACCTTAGTGATGTTGGTGCCAGAAAGTTGCAGGAGAACTGGCTTGGCGCGCTCTGTTCAACTGCGCCAAGCATTTTTGTTGGCCCAACCAGACGCGACATCACTGGGCACATGCATGCACAGTTCACAATAGCTTCCCTTCATTGAGTCGGGCGATATAAATTCCACAACCCTGTCTGTGTAGACTGTGTGTTTACTAGGTTAATTGACACCCACTGTGTACTGCTATATTTTGTTTCAAATGTATGTCATACACGGTAAATATAAATGCAGTGTTATTCTAGCTTTGTTTGTTAACCCATACCTGAAGAAGGGGCCTTCGTGTCCTGACAGCTTGCACTTTCTATGTCCTCAGTTAGCCATTAAAAGGCATCACCTTTATATCACTCTTGTGAGTTTTTTGGAATACCTTTACGGTTGTTTTTTTTTTTTTTTTGTGTGTGTGTTTTTTTAGGTTTTCTGTTAATTCAACAAATATCACTTAATATGGAAAAAATATGTTACTCCCACTACTGTGGGAGGTTTTATTCAAAAGTTACGGCAGCTCAAACTTAAATGTTGTGGGTGCAGTATCTCCATGTCAACAGTGCCGCCGTAACATTCCAAACCATGGAGGTACTGCACCCAAACAATGCAGGTCTGAGCTGCAATGACTTGAATAAAACATTTCCCAGCAGTCAGCGTTCTCTTAATTTACTCAGTATGTTTGGATACCAGAGGGGTACGCAATGCATTAAAAAACCCTTTTGGCATTCAGGGGGGTTACATCTAGGTACTATGGCTCTGTATCATTCTCTCTTTTTCCCTATGTCTCTCATACGCAACCCACCCCAACTTTCCTTGGTTGATAACTAGGTGATTTATTACTTATCAGTTGGTTCTTTCCTTAGCATCGCAATATTTTCTCTTTTAAAACCAGTAGGCAGGGAGCATCGCTCTTGAAAACCTGTCTATATAATTGGATGTTAGTTCAATAAAAAAGGTGTCATTACATACTGTGATATTCTTTTGGCCTCTACACCGCTGGACTAACATGGTTAACCTAAATGAAATATACAATATAATATATATTTGTGTCACACTTTCCTTGCCAGACAGCCAGATTTAACCCCCTTGCTGCTAAACTTTAAGTACACAACCTGTTCTTATCTGTTTTTGAATTGATAAAGATGAGAACTGATACCATTACAGGTGTTCAGCATTGGGTTGTACATTTATTGAGCAGCCCAGAGCCTTCACAAGCATTGTAAAAGACCCATGCTGCGGCAGTCCAGGATTTAACCCCCTGGCTGCCAAAGAACACCATAAATATCGTCACCATATTAAAAAAATAAGAGCTGGGGAGGGATTATGTTGCAGTGTCACAGGGACTTACGCAGCTTCATTGGAGAATATTAACCCCTTCACTGCCATCCAGTGGTGGGCCATAATAGTGCAAAAACATTTGACATCAATAGAAAATAAATGTTGCATCGGATTCGCAAATGACGCAGCGCAAGTCCCTAAACCAGTGTGAGAAGGAGATCTATCAGTCTGTCCTGGGGCTACTTGGTTTCCTACATAGTACAAACAAGTAAAGCAACTTAATGGCATGCACTGGCAAACATAAAGCAAGTTGGAGGATCACGTATGGACTGCAGTTTCAAGCAGACTAGAGAATAAGCATCCATTTTCAAACTGTTTTCATTGAAGGATAGTGGGAATGAGACAGGGATACAAATACGTTCTCTTTCGTAAATTACCAGTTTAACTGCTCTGCCCATCCTTGCTGTGTTATCAGATTTTCCATGTGGAAGCATGGTATTGTGAACAGAACAAGCACACAGAAGACACACATGTCTTCTTACAGCTGATTGCTGGTTATTTTGTTGGCAACCTCAGCACATTGGCAGTTGCATACCAGTCCCTCTGACAAGTACATGAAGTACAGAGAGGCTCCTTTGACTGCCATCTGCTGTTCTGTATCACTGCAATGTTTAAGGTATGTGGCCACTAAAACCATATTATGGATGTGGGTTGTTGGGTTAAAACGCTGTTTAAGGCTGCGACATGAGAATCTCGCCATTTTGAGGCAGGTGAGATTCTCATGTCGTCCTTTTCAGCCCAGTGACATGCTTAACGTGGCGTGTAGCCTCACAATCTTTTAAAAGCGACCTTTCAAATGGATACCCTTCCAAACAGGTCATGATTTCAGTCTCTGCTTGCCTGCTGTCCTTGTGCAAGCTGACTTTGGTCAGTGAAAACAGAAGAAACCTTTGGAGTATTTTTATTGTTCAGAAAACCCTACTAGCATTTTTTCTTGGCAGGGTTTAAAATTCATACTTTAACTTATGTAAGGCAAAATACTATAAGCATCAAGATGGCATTTCCATGTCACAGAAATAAAATGGTGCATACCTCCAAGTGTCCCTGTTTAGGAGGGACAGTCCCACTTTGAGACCCAAATAGCTCTGTCCCACTTTCCCACCCTGGTGTCCCTGTGTTTAGAAGATCAGAAGGTGTAGTGTGTGTATATAAGTGCGTCACATTGCTTAACAAAAATAAAATTCACATTTATGTTTGTTTAACCTTCAGTATATGTGTTTATAAATTAATCTGTGCAGATAAAATAATTTGGTCCTGTTCTGAATCGTTTAGTCATTTACAAAAATAGCTCTTCTGAAGTAGCCTGAAAATTCTAAGTAATATTGAAATGTTGAGGAGTATAATCCTATGTATGTAAACCTGTTTCGGAATTAGGGATGAAATGTTGACTGCAGAGCCGACCATTACATGGGTCCCGGTGCCATCAAAGCATCACGCAACCGTGTATGCTCACTGTAGAAATAATGTGCAAGGAACTGATGCTGTATTTGAATTACGCATCTGGAGAGCATAACCATCCTAGTACTTTGGGACCCACACGCTGTGTTGTGTTACGCAGCCAGTGAGACCAGGGCATGACGTGCTTCTGTTATACAAAGCATCCCTTTCATCTCATCAGGTTAAATCATTAGTTGACCAGTGTTTTAAAACAATTTTAAAGCTTAATATTGAAAAAATCTAATTCAGAGTTTATCCTACTGATTAAAACATGGAAACTACAACTGTTGATAGATGTTTTATTTCAGCTGGAACTTGCATTTTTGTTAGAAGTACCTTTATAGCCTGATCTTTTACATTGGAGCTATTGTTAGACCATGAGATGGGTGAGGTTAAAGGTGGGGATATGGGTGGGGTTAAAGGCGGGGATATGGGTGGGGCTAGGCGTGGAAACTGGTGCGAGTAACATTTCAGGCCTGGCTAGTAGCTCAGGACTTGAAATTATGATATATATATATATATATATATATATATATATATATATATATATATATAATATACACTGCTCCAAAAAATAAAGGGAACACTAAGATTACACATCCTAGATCTGAATGAATGAACTGACAACAAAATCACACAAAAATTCTCAATGGAAATCAAATTTATCAACCCATGGAGGTCTGGATATGGAGTCACACTAAAAATCAAAATGGAAAACCACACTACAGGCTGATCTAACTTTGATGTAATGTCCTTAAAACAAGTAAAAATGAGGCTCAGTAGTGTGTGTGGCCTCCACGTGCCCGTATGACCTCCCTACAATGCCTGGGCACGCTCCTGATGAGGTTGCGGATGGTCTCCTGAGGGATGTCCTCCCAGACCTGGACTAAAGCATCCTCAAACTCCTGGACAGTCTGTGGTGCAACGTGGCGTTGGTGGATGGAGCGAGACATGATGTCCCAGATGTGCTCAATTGGATTCAGGTCTGGGGAACGGGCGGGCCAGTACATAGCATCAATGTCTTCCTCTTGCAGGAACTGCTGACACACTCCAGCCACATGAGGTCTAGAATTGTCTTGCATTAGGAGGAACACAGGGCCAACCGCACCAGCATATGGTCTCACAAGGGGTCTGAGGATCTCATCTCGGTACCTAATGGCAGTCAGGCTACCTCTGGCAAGCACATGGAGGGCTGTGTGGCCCCCCAAAGAAATGCCACCCCACACCATTACTGACCCACCGCCAAACCGGTCATGCTGGAGGATGTTGCAGGCAGCAGAACGTTCTCCACAGCGTCTCCAGACTCTGTCACGTCTGTCACATGTGCTCAGTGTGAACCTGCTTTCATCTGTGAAGAGCACAGGGCGCCAGTGGCGTATTTGCCAATCTTGGTGTTCTCTGGTAAATGCCAAACGTACTGCACGGTGTTGGGCTGTAAGCACAACCCCCACCTGTGGACGTTGGGCCCTCATACCACCCGCATGTAGTCTGTTTCTGACCGTTTGAGTGGACACATGCACATTTGTGGCCTGCTGGAGGTCATTTTGCAGGGCTCTGGCAGTGCTCCTCCTGCTCCTCCTTGCACAAAGGCGGAGATAGCGGTCCTGCTGCTGGGTTGTTGCCCTCCTACGGCCTCCTCCATGTCTCCTGATGTACTGGCCTGTCTCTTGGTAGCGCCTCCATGCTCTGGACACTACGCTGACAGACACAACAAACCTTCTTGCCACAGCTCGCATTGATGTGCCATCCTGGATGAGCTGCACTACCTGAGCCACTTGTGTGGGTTGTAGACTCCGTCTCATGCTACCACTAGAGTGAAAGCACCGCCAGCATTCAAAAGTGACCAAAACATCAGCCAGGAAGCATAGGAACTGAGAAGTGGTCTGTGGTCACCACCTGCAGAACCACTCCTTTATTGGGGGTGTCTTGCTAATTGCCTATAATTTCCCCCTGTTGTCTGTTCCATTTGCACAACAGCATGTGAAATTGATTGTCAGTCAGTGTTGCTTCCTGAGTGGACAGTGTGATTTCACAGAAGTGTGATTGACTTTGAGTTACATTGTGTTGTTTAAGTGTTCCCTTTATTTTTTGGAGCAATATATATATATATATATATATATATATATATATAGTTTTTTACATATTAAGTATTATCCCTTAAAAAAAAAAAAAGAAAAAAAAGTAACAAACACTTTTAACTTTTTGAGTGCCAGTGTGTTGTCAATATGAGGGAATTTCTGTTTGTTCCTTATACTGCGGTTGGGTTGCCCCAGAATGACTGCATTGTTTTGTACATAAGGCCTAAAGTCCTTTTGTTGACTGGTTAACTTGGAACGAAGCAGCCAGTACGTTGGCCTATATTTACTGTTTACTAAACTGGATATAAAATTACGGCGCTGTGTATCTTCCATGATATTACAACATCTCTCCTTGCTTGACACAATGCACTCATTGTTCAATTCACTGTATCACATATTCCTGATAAAGCCTCTCCAGTCTTGAAGTTTCATCTAAAAGTTCTGTTTATCTTCCCAATGGAACATAGAGTACAGCTTTACCCTATAATTTGTCATTTCTGGTTTTTGAAGAAATATTTTTTTTGTAAAGTGTCATGGCTCATCTGAAATGTGTTTTTTTTTTTTTTTCTTTTTTTTTCAGGCCTGTATTATTATTATTTATTTAATTTTTAAACTCTTTAACCCCTTAATGACCAGCCACGTGCACGAGGCCGGCACTTAACGCCTGCCTAAAATGATTTCAGGGACGTACATGTACATGTACATCCTCTGTCACTAAGTGACAGTTTCTGTGGGACGTGCATGTATGTCCATTGTCGGGAAGGGGTTAAGGACCAGAGTGGTGCTGAACGCATCACTGTGGCACATCACTCTGGTCTTTAAAGGGTTAATAAAACATCTGTTAGTGGAATTGTAATCTTTACTTAGGTTATATATTTGTCAAGTAGAAGACAGGGACTTATTATCAAGATAAACAGGTGCAATTCTGCATCTTAGGTGAGAAATGAAAATTTCCATTTATGGAAATTAGATATTAGCCTCTTGGATGCTACAGAGGTCTCAATCACATAGTGATGCAATGTTTTATAGACCTCATTAGTATTTAAGGGGTTAAATCCTCATTTGAATAAATTGGCATATGGGGAATTTTCTTCCTATTGTACGATTGCTTTGGTCAAGAATTACACCTCCTTACCTTGATGAATACGAGCCATATCATCAAGACAAATAAATGGGATACAATTTTGTCACTCAGAGGGTTAACCACTTGAATGCTAGTGCGGTCTCCATTGTATTGCTTTATGGAGAGCTTTGTCAGTGGCTCACTTCTCTCTTAGAATGTAACAGAAAAACAATAATTGAAATCTGGCCACTAGTGGCCATTGTTCATTTAAAAAGCCAACAGTTTAAACTGTCATAACCCTGGATAGAAGCATTTCTCAGCAGGAAAACCCCTACAGTATATATATATTGTTCATGAAAATAGAAAAGTTTACTGGTCCTTTAACCCCTTAAGGTCCAATGGTCCGGGGTTCTTTTACCCTTAAGGACCGAAGAGACCACATTCGGGGAGCTGGGACGTGTGAGCGATGACATACCAGGTCGCTGAAAGAGAGGCTGAAGCTGAGTGTTCTGGTCTAATAGCAGTTAGTGTCAGCCTCCAGCATTGATCACAGAGTGCCCAGAGGAGCACTGTGATAAAACAATTGACCAGTCCTTAACGCACGGACCTGCGTGACGTTCCTGGCATGCCACTGGTCAATAACGGGTTGGGTTCGCTTTTGAAACGTCGCTTTTGACACGTCGTGCAGCTATAAGCCGCATTAACCATGTTGCATTGTTTGAAATGGAGATATGAGAACCTCGAGCTGCATAAAAGAGTGAGGTTCTCATGTCGCCTCTTTAAACGTCATTACCGCATACAGCTCCCATCATCCTTACCAGGCAAAGAAGGAACTGGTACATTTTCCAACGGGTTGAGGACCAGAAGGGTGCAAAGCATACTGCTAAGCAAACCATTGGACGCACCTTTATTCTTTAACGTGTTAAAAAAAGAAAAATCACAATTCTGTGTATTGCGGCCGTGCCACTTTATTACCTATGTTACAAGGTAGTACACGAGTTGTCCATTTTACAATGTGTGTTTTTACCATAATATTGCATGCAGTTAAGGTGGAATGTTTTGGGTTGTGTTTAACACAGCGCACCCCCAGCATTCCTAGCTGCTTTCACTTCTCTTCAGCTCCTAGCTAGTAGGGAGAGGGACGATTTCCAATCTAGATAAGGGGGAAATTGACATAAACAAATGCTTCTCTAGAGACCGGAGTTTATTGTACAAACAAGCCAACTGTTCAATAAAATTATTACAGTTTTGGGACTGTGTGAGCCTCGTACGTTCAAAGGAAAAGTGGAGGAGTTCTGGGGCAAACCATTTGCACTGTAGGGGAGAACTAAAAATTCCAAGAAGCCCCATTGATTTAAATGGGGAATTTTAACCCCTTGAATGCTAGAGAGGTGTGCCTTAGAGAGCATTCAAGAGGGTTAAAATCCCTATTTAAATAAATAGGAATTGTTAGTTCACCCCTATAGTGCAAATGGTTTGCCCTAGAACGCCTCCACTGTTATTTTGAACATACGAGACCTATGAACACGTGACTCTGTGTGTGCCATTGATCTGATGCACAATTTTTCTCTTTTATAATGAATACATTTCTGCCTCATACTTCATATTTTTAATAACGGATTTCTTGTTTGTGGGCCAGCCCTTCAAGGACAAGAAGGGTGTGTGATGCATTGCAAAGTGACTTTAACCCTTTGCGTGCCACTTTGATCGCTAGAGAGAGATCCTATCCGAGTCATTATGATGCAGTGCGTTGGATAGCTCTTTGACAATCAAGTAATATTAACCCTTTATTTTGTCTTTACATACTCCAAAAATATATAATACTAGTTTTTAAGCCCGTATACATGGGCCAACACTGGTTGCAGTGCAGTCATGCACAGTACTGACTGCCCGAATGCGCTGTGGCTGATACGGAGCGGTGTGCTCCAAATTCAGACAGGAGTCCACTCTGCGCACCTTCTGGTACGCATAGAGGACTCTGGTCTCAATTTGAAGCACCCCGCCTGTATCAGCCGCGTCACATTTGGGCAGTCAGTACTGTGCATGACTGCAGCGCGCGCAGCCGTCTCTACTGCGCATGACGGCTTCTGACAAACATACTTAGCGAATTATAATATAGGATGTGCAGTCATATTACCTGTATTATTACTTTCCATATTCACCTATTTTATTTTTTAGACTTTTTTTATATCCTTGTCAGTGATTTGTTTGCAGAGTGCTTTCTGTCAAGGAACATGAAAGCAGGTCTAGTGATTTATTGTAAACATGATATCACACAAAGCATTCAGAGCTGCAGAGAGATGGTAACATTGTATTATTATTATTTGGAGCTGGAGTGTAATATTGTGTTACATCCTACTTTGATGGTCTATTGACCAGAACAGTCTCTGGTAGTTCACTGACGTGAAAGTGAAGGTGACAAAAATAATGCAAATTATAGAAGGTCTGAGTGTACCTGTTATCCACTTGCAGAATATATGTAAAGTCGAAATAAAGGATTACTATTCCTTTAAAATTATTAAAACCATGAATGCTACAGATGTTTCCAGTGCAATGCATTGGGTCTCTAGCTTCCATGGGTTTAATTTAGGGGTGAACAAAATGATCAAAAACAGGAGAGCCAAATAGAGTTGGTAGGAGCCAAGTAAGAGTTTTTGGGGCCAATTGATGGCTACATAAGCACGGATATATATTAAAGGGATAGTAATGTCTGAAAAAAAGTATTAACTATATGGTAGATACAATTAAAAGAGAGCACTTGCACTTCGTATCTCTCAAACCGTTATGGTTTGAGAGATATAGGAAAATAACGTTCTCTGGTCCCTCCCCTTTCTGCTTGACGAGCTGTAAAGCTGTCAGAAGCAGATTCTGCTTCCTGGATCAGATGGCGGCTCTTCAGCAGCGCCGATATAACAATATCTAAAAATAAAAACTTCATTTAGAACAGTCTACAAAGTGTGCCTGGTTTGCAAGCACACTTTGTAGACTGTTCCAATAAAGTATTTATTTCTAAATAGTGTGATTTCAGCTCTGCTGAAGAGCCTCTGTCTGGTCAAATGACTGGAATTTGCAGCTCTCAGCTAGATGGCAGACTTGAGTGAAACAGCCAGGAAAAGGTAACTTTGGCAAGTTATATCTCTCAAACCATAAAGACTTGAGAGATAAGACTTACATAGATGTTAACCTTTTTTATTGTCCACAATAATGAATCAACTTAAAATTAACCATTACTATCCCTTTTAAGGGATAGTAATACATCAATATAATGTACTTAGTAAATAAATGAATGAATTGCGCTGTGTCCGATCTCTCAGACCTTTATGGTTTGAGAGATATCCGCTTAAAAAGTTCGCCCTTCCCTCCCCTTGCACTGACGTCAGCTTTCTATCTTACAGACGGAGATCCCGGTCTGCAGACCATACTGCGGCTCTTCAGCAGAGCCGAAATCACGATCTTTAGAAAGAAATACTTTAGAGATGCACCGATACCAATTTTTGAAGACCGAGTACGAGTATCGATACTTTTTTCAAGTACTCACCGATACCAATTACCGATACTTTTTTTGCGGTCATTTGCCAGTTTTCCAAGTACCTATATGCTTTAGGTACTTGGAAAACTGGCAAATGACCACAAAAAAAAGTATAGGTAATTGGTATCTGTGAGTACTTGAAATATATTATATTATATATATACACACACACACACACACACCACCTCTTGATTCTCCCCTTTTGACTCTTTCTCCCCTACTTGATTCCCACCTTTTGCTTCATTCTCCCCCTCTTGTGCCCCCTTCTTTTGCCTTGGCTTTCTCTCTGTTTTGATCCCCCTTTCTCCCCCTCCTTGACTCTTGATCCTACCCTTTTGCCTCTCTCTGTTGATCCCCCCTCCTTTTGCCTCTTCTTGCCCCCCTCCTTTTGTCTCCTGATCCTTCCTCCTTTTGCCTCTTTCACCCTCTTCACCCCACTCTCTGCCCCATCTTGCCTCCTTTACTCTCCTCTGCTGGGTGCTCGCTGTTCTCTCGCGAGCCCCTGCAGAAGTCAGCGTCGGAGCGTTGCCATGGTAACCCGCGGCAATGCTCCGACGCTGCAGGAGTGAGAGAGGTGACCGGGGAGCATTGTGAGCAGCTCCCCGGGCTCCCTCTCTGCAGCACCGATCCTGACACAGGGTATCGGTGCTGGCATCGGCCGCATTTGCGCGAGTACAAGTACTCGTGCAAATGCTGGTATCGGCACCGATACCGATACTAGTATCGGTATCGGTGCAACCCTAAAATACTTCATTTGAACGGTCTACAACGTGTGCTTGCGACAGGCACACGTTGTAGACCATTCGAATGAAGTATTGTTTTCTAACTAGCTTTGTGTAAGAATGCTTTAAAAAATAAACATGTTAATAGTTTATTTTTATCAATTAACAAAATGCAGACTGAGTAAAGAGAAGAAAAATCTAAATGAAATCACCCTTTGCCGTCAAAATCGCATCAATACCTCTAGGTATACAAATTGAGTATCCCTTATACGAAAATCCGAAATCCAAAACTTCTTGAGCTTCAACATTAGATAGTGACACCTTTGCTTTCTGATGATTTAATGTACACAAACTTTGTTTAATGCACAAAATAATTAAAAACACTTCTTCCAGGCTATGGGTATAAGGTGTATATGAAACATAAATTAATTTTGTGTTTAAACTTGGGTCCATTCCCATTGTGTATATGCAAATATTCCAAAATCCAAAAAAATCCAAAATACTTCTGGTCCAAAGCATTTCAGATAAGGGATACTCAACCTGTACTTGCACAAAGTCAGGGATTTTGTGATCAGTTTAATGTCAAAAGTCATACACCATGTCAGGAGCAAGTTACTGCATGAGCAACATCTCTCCAAGCCAGAAATTTCAAAGCAGACTGGGGTTTCCAGATGTGCTGTCCAAGCTCTTTGGAAGAAGCACAAAGAAATTGGCAACGTTAAGGACCCCGTAGACACAGTGGCCGGCCAAGGAAACATAGTGCAGAAGATGAAAGACACATCATGCTTACTTCCCTTCACAATCAGAAGATGTTCAGCAGTGCCATCAGCTCAGAATTGGCAGAAGACAGTGGGACCCTGGTACATCTGTCTACTGTCCGGAAGAGTCTAGTCAGAAGTTGTTTTCATGGAATACTTACGGCCAAAAAGCCATACCTCTGATGTAGAAACAAGGCCAAGCGACTCCACTATGCACGAAAACACAGGAACTTGGGTGCAGAAAAATGGCAGCAGGTGCTCTGGACTGATGAGTCAAGATTTTAAATATTTGGCTAGAGCAGAAGGCATTTTTTTGCCAAAGGGCTGGAGAGTGGTAAAAGAATGAGTGTCTGCAGGCAACAGTGAAGCATGGTGGGAGGTTCCTTGCAAGTTTGGGGCAGCATTTCTGCAAATGGATTTGGTCAAAATTAATGGTCTCCTCAGTGCTGAGAAGTTCAGTCAGATACTTTTCCATCATGCAATACCATAAGGGAAGCATCTGATTGGCCCCAAATTTGTTCTGCAGCATGACAACAACCCCAAACATACAGCCAAAGTCATTAAGAACTATCTTCAGTGTAAAGAAGAACAAGGCGTCCTGGAAGTGATTGTACGGCCCCCACAGAGCCCTGATCTCCTCAACATCATTGAGTCTGTCTGGGATTACATGAAGAGAGAGAAGCAACTGAGGCTGCCTAAATTCACAGAAGAACTGTGGTTAGTTCTCCAAGATGTTTGGAACAACCTACCTGACAAGTTCCTTAACCCCATCGCGTCCATTGACGTGCTAGGACCGTCATGGCTTTCCGACACTTAAGGACTAGTGACAATCCTGGCACATCATGGAATTCAAGGCTCCACACATGGGGAGCCCTGAATCGGGCTAAAGAAAATGCCCTGTGGTCCTCAAGTGCCGGCCACGCGTGTGCGCGCCGGTCGTTAAGGGGTTAAAATACTGTGTGCAAAGGGTGATCACGCCAAGTATAGATTTGATTTAGATTTTTCTTCTGTGCGCTCACTATGCATTTTGTTAATTGATAAAAAATAAACTATTAAAGCGGAGCTATCATCTCAACAAGATTTTTTTCCAATGTGCACTGTTCAGTAATAAAATAAACACTGTGTATTGCTTTTTTCAAAGAAGCTTCTACTCTAGGCATAAACAGAAAAACCAAATCTTACTCTGTGACGTCAAGACTGGGGGAGATGGACTGCTCATGTCCTAATCGCTACCTTAAGGTAATGTAATCACTCCCACCGGTCCTTTCTCTCAAGCCTGTGAACACCTCTTGTGTAGCACGTGACCTAGTGTGCACTAGCCTCCAAGTGTGTTCAGGTCATGTTACTGAAGCGCGTGCACGTGCATGTGTCTCTCTCACACTATATATAGAAGCAGGCCTTTTCCATGATAACAGGCTGGATGGTGGCTCCAGCATCATGCTATAGCTGAATGCAGCGTTTGGCAAGTTTAGTGTGGCGAGATTCGATTGTATCTTTATGTTCAAATATTCAAACAGGTATAAAGTAGCTATATTATGAATGGGGTGCAAATTTTAATTCTATAATAAAGGAGGATATGTAGTTGTAAGTAATTTAACCTTTTACTCCCACATAGTTCTTCTATTTATGGTAAAGTTGTTACGTTGCAAATGTGGAGCAAATATTAATTCCATAATAACAAAGACTAGTTTTTGCCAAGTAATTGAATGCTTGTAGTTTTGAAACGGTTAAAATATAAAACCGTTTACTGCATCTGACACACATCTTACCTAGCGATCCGATGCAGTACAGGCACTGATGCGCACGGCCGAGACTAAAGAGAAGGTCACATGACTTATTACAGGCGTGCCTCACAGGCGCGCACTGCAGAGAGGTGGACACTGGGAAGAGTCTCCGGACCTGATTGATAGGCAACAGAGCAGGGACCGCATGCTCATTTGCACCTGACACACATCTTACCTAGCGATCCGATGTGTGCAGGCACTGATGTGCACGGCCGAGACTAAAGAGAAGGTCACATGACTTATTACAGGCGTGCCTCACAGGCACGCACTGCCGAGCGGCGGACACTGGAAAGAGTTTCCGGACCTGATTGACAGGCAACAGAGCAGGGACCGCATGCGCATTAGAAGAACAAAAAAACAAGATGGTTGCAGTCTGTATCTTCTTGGGGCATATAATAAAGGTAACTTTTTATAGAATAATCTCTACATTATTAGATGTTTATTATACACTGTAAGGCATTAAATAGGGATGTCTACTTGGATAAGCAAGGTTGATATCCTATGATAGTTCCGCTTTAACATGTCTATTTTTGAAGGCATTCTTTCTTTACAGCATTTTTTTCTTTCTTCACAGCATTTTTTTCACACCCGCCCAAAACGTTTGCACAGTACTGTATATGTATATAATATTTGCTAGGTTAATATTTAAAGTGGAACTTTCACCTTAATTCAAGTCTACATATTTGAAAACTGCATTAAAACTACCTATGTGTCATGTTAGCCAAAAGTCCATCAGATGTACAGTTCAGGAGATATACTTGTTACCATAAGTTAATGTATGCTAATTGCAGGACCTGTGCGGTGCCAGTGATGTTTCATTTGCTAATTAAGCTTTCCAGTGATGAGGCAGGTGCTAATGAAGGTTTTCAATGGCGTCTCATATGCTAATGACGTTATGTGCAGTACAATAAAATGTTAACTTTCGCAGATAAGACTTACATCTTACTACATGATAGATTAGATTTACATCTTACTACATGAGAGAGTAGACTTACATCTTACTACATGAGAGATAAGCCTTACGTCTTTGTACTTACTTTCTTAATGCCTACAATATTAAATAAACTTAAATTTAAACATTACTATCCCTTTAAAATACAAATAT
This sequence comes from Rhinophrynus dorsalis, assembly GCA_037306005.1. Lineage (NCBI taxonomy): Eukaryota > Metazoa > Chordata > Amphibia > Anura > Rhinophrynidae > Rhinophrynus > Rhinophrynus dorsalis. The sequence continues at coordinate 660,740,808 of CM074718.1, read as the reverse complement.
CTCCTAAACTAGACATCTGCTGGACTCTTGGTTAACATGACACGTAGGCAGCTTTGAATGAAGATTTCAAATATATAAAGAAAATTTTAGGTAAGTTGTCCACTTTATTAAAAAACAAAAAAAAAAAAACAAAAGAAAACTCACCGACTGCAATGAGAGGAATTTGTGACAAATATTATTTTTGGCGTTCCAGAGCATTTAAAATATATGTAATAGTTAAATGACCATATGCAGGAAGACAAAATTGGAGCAATTCTGGGGTAAACCATTTACGATATAGAGTAGAAATAATCCCCATTGAATTAATCGCAGTTACTTCACAATACATTGCAGACCTATATCTAGCATTTAGGAGGTTAAAAGTGCTATTTAACCCTTTGAGTGCCAGGGGGTACGCAACGCATCACTCTGCAATGCGTTGCGTACCCCTCTGGCACTCAAAGGGTTAAATCCTTGTTAGTTGGAGGAATTGTCCCCTATAACGCAGATGGTTTGCTCTAGAATTGTTCCACTTTTCTTCGTATACCATACCAGAAAGTAAATCTGACAGAAAATAAAATGTCACCAAACAAATTAAATGAATAAAATCAGAAGTGATAAAGTAAATTAAAATAATTTTCTTACATTGAATTCTTTATGTTAACACCTTGGTTTCTAGAGTCCTGTCCAAAACAATGCTACACAAAGCACTGACAATGTCTGTAGCATGCATTCTTTAAAGAGGATCTATCATCCTGTCACAGCTTGCAGTACCTCTAGTCTGGTGTTGTTTTGCTGGTCACTGATGCCTGGCAGGGGCCAGGACTGACGCTCCTTCTTCACTACCCGTATTTCTCTCTGCTCGCAGCTTGACCGCATCTGGTGCACGCATGGCTTTATACCTTGGGCCATGGTAACTCCTCCTTACTGCTTCCTGGCTAGGTATATAAGGGCTGGGGACTCTGAGCTCAGTAGCCCTTACTTTTGTGTCAGATGCAGTTGCTTTTCTTGTAGTTGTGTTCAGTGTATGACTTTGGCATTGTCTGACAATCCTATCTGGTGCTGACCTGTGGCTCTGACTATTCACTCCGTTTTGTTCCTGTTATAGTTTGATACCCAATCTGGTGCAGACCTGTGGCTCTGGCTGACTACCTGCTCTGTGTATAACCTTGGCATTGCCTGACCATCCTATCTGGTGCTGACCTGTGGCTCTGTCTGACTAGCCTCTCCGTATTGCCCTGGGATAGTTTGATACCCAATCTGGTGCAGACCTGTGGCTCTGGCTGACTACCCGCAACGTGTATGACCTGTCTTGCCTACTATTCATCCTGTTGCAGACTTGTGGCTCTGGCTGACTACCCGCTCTGTGCCTTGACCTTGGCTTGTCTCGCTACCCATTCTGGTGCTGACCTGTGGCTCTGTCTGACTATCCACTCTGTGTTGTACCTGGCTTAGTCGGATACCCAATCTGGTGTAGACCTGTGGCTCTGGCAGACTTCACATATATTCACTTGGGCAAACCTAGTCTAGATGAAGAGAACCCCGGACGCAGTCTCCTACTTCTCATAGGACTATCTTGCTCCGCGGTGGGGTTATCTCTATCTGATTTTGTGTGATTTACTGATTTCTATTATCTGTTTGCCGTTCTCAAATAAAGTGAATTTTTACTCTAGGTACGTGTCCGCAAAGCTTTGTGAAACCGTGACACACCCCTATATAAATTAGTCTTATTAGTTAGATTATTAAGCAACTATGTTTAAAACTGTATTCATTTTTTTTAAATGCTATTTGGGCGAAAATTAATGTTTAAAGAGCAACCTGCACCCTACTTCTGGGCAGACTGCGGTTACCTGCTCTGTAACTGGTCTGTCACTCTGCCTCCGCTCCCCTCCCTCTATCCAGCCTCCTCCAATGACGGAGGATTTCTGCATGTAAGCTGGAGCGGTCTCATTGGCAGAGATCGATATCTAGCCAATGAGACCCCTAGGGAGGGGAGCAGAGGCAGAGTGACGGACTGCGGTTACAGAGCAGGTAACCGCAGTCTATGTGGAAGTAAGTGCAGGGCAGAGTTTATAACTGGAATTGTAACCAAATAACGTTTAAAAAAAAAAAACAAAAAAAAACTTTTACTCGCATTCGATATATAACCTAACTATTTAGGCCACAACTCACAGGGGCCTTTGGGATTGTATTATTTTATTATTAGAAGTTATGTTCCCGTAACCCTTTGAGTGCCGGAGAGGTATAGGTTCCTCTCTGGCACTGAAAGGGTTACAATTTGAACTTCTGCAACTCTTTTAATTTTTATGTTGTGTCCCTTTAAGATTCAAAGGATCTCATTTACTCAGTGGTGCAAATACAATTAAATTCCTAGCTTAACTTTATATTGACATAAGTGCACCCCCCATGTACTTTGCTACTTTCTTTGCTTATTTACTAAACATATTTTATGGTTAGTCTAGGGAGGTATCCAACTCATTGTGTTGTAATGCGTTGGATATCTCCTTGGCACTCAAAGGGTTAATGCTAAACTTCAGCAACTGTGCAAATTAGGCTTTTTTTTTTTTAAACAAAATGCAACTTTTTATTTATCAGGATCTTAGAAAATGTGGCTCAAAGTTGTTTAATTAACAGTTTGTATTGTATTTACTTCTTAGGTGTAGAAAATGGCTGGAAACAGTCTTGTCCTTCCCATAGTCCTTTGGGGCCGTAAAGCTCCAACTCACTGCATTTCTACTGTGCTGGTAATGGATGATTTGGGAACCATTATAACTGGATGTCATGATGGACAGATCTGCCTTTGGGATCTTTCACCAGAACTTGAGGTAAGTGCAATGGTGAACAAGTGATACAAATGTCTTGCTGAATTCTACACTGTTTGTACAGATTGGTAAAATCTATCTATCTAAGGATAGGGCTCTTTTTGGAGACCTAGTTGGTTTCTGGATCGGTGACAGACTACACCCTGGGGCGGGCTTATTGTAATGGGCAGCCAATGAGATACCTTGGGACAGGGTTTTCATTGCACAACTTCATCTACAAACAGTCACCCACATGCCCCACAATGTCATGCTATACAGGGATCAGGCACCTTACACACACCAGACCATAACTTATTTTGCCTCTCTTTCACAGTTCTCCCCCTCACGCTGTCCCTCCTCTTTCACATTCTCCCCGCTCTCCTCTCTCACTATAATTACTCCTCACTAATACTTAACACACAGCATTACATGACTTCTCTCCCTCCTTTCGCTGTTCGGGTAACACACACTGTCCTTCCTCTCTCACTTTCTCCCCATCCTCCTCTCTCACTCACAACCCTGATAGCTAATACACACCCTGTAGCATGACACCTCTCCATTTCTTTCTCCGTTCGGCCAACACACACTGTCCTTCCAACACACACTGTCCTTCCTTTCTCCCACTCTTCCTCCCTCTCTCTCTCTCTCTCTCTCTCTCTCTCTGTAGTGACACTGTATTTTTCGCTAGTGTAAAATAAGTTACAGTCTCTGCTTCTGCATAGTAATGTACAGATGTAGACCACAATACTGACCCTACTGTCACACTAACTTAAAGGGAAATAACTCATTGTTAAAAAAAAAATTCTTACATGGCTATGGCCAGGAAATCCTAATGGCCCCTATTTATTTTGCCCTTATGCCATTGTTATAACATCGTCAACCAGTCCTGGATGTCAAGTCAAGCGTGCATAATCCTACTTAACCATTTAAGGGTTAAAGGGCTGAACAATGCATTGAGGAGCAAATTATAGCTCACACCTCTGGTCCTTAAAGGGTTAAGCTTAACATATACAGTGGGCTGGGTCTGTGTCCTGTGTTCCTTCTCCAGGGCTGATTGAAGATGTTCTATCTTGACCCAAGGAGCAAGGAAATAAAGTCAGAGGGGCCATTAGAATTTTCGGGTCATAGTAAGGTCAGTGCAGGTTGAGGTGTTACTTCCCCTTTAATAAACATTTGGTGAAGTATAGCATGAAACCTGTACGGTATCTCATAGTGATGCTGATATACTAAGGAAACAACATACATTTCTGGAGAAAACCAAATACACCACTGGGATCGATTAAAAATTCCCATTTATTTAAATGGGGCTTATAATCCCTGTGAATGCTAGAGAGGTCTCATTGGGGAAAACCCTCATTTAAATTCTTGGGAGTTGTGGTAATTTTAATTTGTTCCCTGTTGTGCTGTTGGTTTGCTCCACAATTGCATGTCTTTTCTTTAGTACATCCGCCCCAGTGTGGAGGCTCATTATCAGCTGTTACATAATGGACCTCCTGTTGACATCCATTTTGAGTGCACGGGGCAGTGAGAAGCAGAAAAGCATGGAGCGCATCTGTATTACACCATATTTACCAGAATAAGGGGGTGGGTAACGTGTCTCTCCAGCTGTCATCTAGATGCAATTTCTACCTTTGATTTACTTACCGTCTAGCATCAATGAAAAATATATGAAATCAACATCTGTATATATAAAAGAAGATATTGTGTCTGGCAAAACACACCTTGGGGCGGCAGTAAGGAGGAGTTACTGCTCCCATTGGGTGATTCAATGGGGGCGTGATTTCCACCTCTGCAACTCCTGTGAAAATCATGCAGGGAGTTTGCCCGCCTCCAGTATCCAGCCTGCCCACCACTATACACCTGAGCAGAAAAACAAAATGGCTGCCACTCGCTCCTACACCACAGATATATACACATGCCCCACAATCCACACACCCCACATGTCCCACACACACACACACACACACACCAAATCTTTCTGGAGCTGGTTGGCTAGCTGCAGCCAAGGAGGTGAAGGTAGGCTCCACCCCCTGCATACAATTCTAGAATTGTTCCTGCCTACAATTAAAGGGGCGGATCGCCTACCCAAAGTTACCAGGAACCTGTATGGACTAAGAGAAAAGGATTTAACAGGTAAGACTAAAATCCTGTTATTTCAAGCACTGCAATTTTATCTTTTGAAAGATTTATCTTATATAAATACCATGGAGTCCTCCATAAGATGAAAAGTAGATACAATTTACCTGGTAATGCTTACCTGATACATTTTAGTCTAATAATTTATTCTTAAAGGGGCAATATACCCTAATTGTAAAAAATAATATGCCCAAGGGCTTTTTCTGTAGAGTAAAACAAGGATACTGCCAATTCTTTGAGATGTTTCTTTCAAAAGTTATTAACCCTTTGAGTGCCATAGGGGTACGCAACGCATTGCAAAGCAATGCGTTGCGTATCCCTCTGGCACTCAAAGGATTAAAGCGATCTCTTTCAGATAGCGTGAATTCAAGGTGTTTTGTAGCCAGGTGTAAGTGCTGTAGAAGATACAAACCTTCCATAGATGGATGTAGCAACAGTCCCACCTGGCTCTATATTTTCGTGACCTTTAGCAAATCAAGGACATGATTTTAAGATGAGTTTTCCAAGGCCTTTAAAATTAGCACTGGCCATTTAATCTGGTTAAAGGATTATTAAATAATGTTTTGGATGTCTTTTACTCTTATGATTGACGCTTGTTTTCATTTAACTCCTAGATCAATCCACGAGCCTTGCTGTTTGGTCACACAGCTTCAATTACCTGTTTATCGAAAGCATGTGCATCCACTGACAAGCAATACATAGTGAGCGCGTCAGAAAGTGGGTAAGTAATCTGTCAACCCCATTCTGCTTTGTATATAAGTATAAAGTAGGGGTGAGGATTGTGGAACCCTCCAGCTGTTGCACTACAACCCCATTATCCTCAACCTGTCAACTTTCAGCTCAGGATAGTGGGTAAAGGGTAACACTCAATTTGGATATTTGCCAGCTGAGTTCTGTGTTTCCTGCACCACATTTCTGTGCCAACATCACAACGCACACATCACAATACTTGCATGTGTCACATGCACACAGGGGCACACAATCCTTTTGCCTACAGTATAGTTCTTGTAGATGAAACTTTGGTACATCCCCAGTGAGTATTAGAAATGTTACGGATGTGACTAACATAATCGTACATGGCATTTCAACACCTCTCTTTGCTATGCATTGTTTATTATTAGGACTCCTAGTTTTGTGTTTATTATCATTAACCAGACATGTCTTTTTCAGGGAGATGTGCCTTTGGGATGTGAGTGATGGAAGATGTGTAGAGTATACCAAGCTGGCTTGCACGCACACTGGAATACAGGTCAGAGCAAAGGCGTTCTCAAGGTCACTGCTGGACATTCCATGATTAACACCTTCACTACCTGCAATGCAAGTTTATGAAATGAAAATTAACCCTATGAGAACCTGAGGGGTGTTCAGCGCATTACTTTGCAGGGCATTGCATACCCCTCTAGCTTTGAAAGGGATAAAACAGGGCTCAAAATTTCCACTCGCCACTAGCGAATGGCGAGTGAAAATTTAACCCTGTGAGTAGAAATTCATCTCTGGTGGGTATGTTATGTATTGCAGTGGCGAGTAAGTTTTTAGGTCTGGCTAGTAGCAAAGGACTTCAACTTTTAAGCCAAATACAGCAAATACTTTCATGAGGTCACTGCTGGAAACGTCACGAATAAAGGGAAACTATGTAATAAGTGACTGTTACTTAGTTGAACCCTTTAAAGGACCAAAGGGGTGTGTGCAATGCTTTCTTTGCGATGCATTGCATACTCCCTGGTCCTTAAAGGGTCAAAAGACCTCTACCACCTAAAAGTGACTGGTGAATTCAAAACCACCTATATATTTTATCCTTTTTTGATTAGAAAACTCATTTTGAGTTAATTAAATGTATAGATGATTCTAATTAAAGCATGGTGTGCAGTCACTTCCTGTCTTAACCCTTCATAACCTCCCCCCACTCAGTGACACTGGACTCTTTCTGTTTTAGTGGGGGTTGGTTATGTCCATGAGTGATGATGTAATATAAGGCTAAGAGAAGACATGTCTGCATGGCATGCCTTAAAGGGGATCTGTCACCCCTATATAAGTTGCTCTTAAATGTTAGTTTATGTAGCGATTACATTGAGTATTGCATTAATTTAGTATTTTAAAACGTTATTTGGGCAAAATAGCAGGAATAAATATTGCACTGACCCCATTTCCGGATAGACTATGGGTACAGTGCTATACCTGCAGTCTGTCACTCTGCCTCTGCTCCCCTCCCTCTATGCAGCCTCCTCCAATGACGGAGGCTTCTGTCTGTAAGTTGAAGAGATCTCATTGGCTAGATATCGATCTCTGCCAATGTAATTGCTATACAATCTAACATTTAAAGTGACCGTAAAGTGCAAGCACACGTTGTAGACCGTTCAAATGAAGTATTTCTTTGTTACTACCGCGATCATGGCTCTGCTGAAGAGCCGCAGGACAGTCTATGGACTGCAATCTCTGTAACATTGAAAGCGGACGTCAGCACAAGGGGAGGGAAGGGGGAACTTTGCAGACCATAAAGGTTTGGGAGATCAGAAACGGTGCAATTAATTTATTTTTTAAATATCTACAGAACTAAATATATTGAATTTTAAGTATTACTATCACTTTAAGAGCAACTTATATAGGGGTGATCGAACCCCTTTAATGAATAAGCTATGAATTAATAAATATAGCGCCACAAGTGTACGCAGTTCTTTACAATTTAAGGGGTTAGACAATAGAGGGTTACAAGTGCTTTGCAAAGTGAAACACTGGAAGTGAGGTCCCTGCCCGAAAGCTTGCAATCTAAAGTGGTAAATAAAGATGTACAGAGTACATGAGGGTCAGTGCGTAATACAGTGCAAAAGTTCTGGTCAGGATTAGGGGACACACAAATAAAGTAAATCGTTTATAAGAGCCTTAGTTGTGCAAAGTCATTGCCGTCTAGCATGTTTAACCCTCTGAGTGCCAGCGGGGTACGCAACGCATTGTGGAGCAGTGCATTGAGTGCCTCTCTGGCACTAAAAGGGTTAAGTTGTTTTAAGACATAAATCTAAAGAACTCAGAAAATAGTCTTGCAAACAGAAACTGGCTAAAACAACATGTAGGTGATTTTTAATAGTCTTCCATACTCCCAAAAGAGGTTGATAGGTTCCCTTTAACATAATGATGTTCCTAGGGCAGTGTCCTTTACATAGTAGTCAGGTACCTCTGTAGTGTTTTACTACTGTGCATCTGATCTCAGTTGTAGTACACAGTTCATTCTGTTTCGGAACACAATCCAAAAAGACTAGTGACCCTTCGAAACCCTTCAATTGAGAAGCCGATTGTTTGTTGTAAGGAGATGTGACCTAGACGAAGACCTGAATAGAGGTCACTGTAACAGGGAAACTGCAGATATTCCAACAATACATAGGTACACGGCTGCTGTGTGAAGGACACCTACTTAGGTAATTAAATTAAAGGAGAATCATGAGCTTTTAATAATGACCCTTCGCTTCACTTGCGTTGGTCAGAAATTCCTCATTGCCTCTAAGAATGTTGCCCTTGTCTTTTTACAAATACAGCAGTGCTGCTATACCAGAGTTCGGCAATGTGAGGCCATCCAGCTGTTGCTGCACTGTAAGTCCCATCATCCTCTTGCAGCCATGCTGCTGGAGGATGATGGAAACTGTAGTAAAGCCTCACTTTGTCATTCCTGTGCTGTACAGAGAATATATCACATCTGCCTTACACTTTAACCCTTTGATTGCCTCTGGCACTCAAAGGTTTAATACATATACACCCTTCAACAAAGGTCAGGGGTTATGCACATACACAAACACTCTTCAGCATCATTTTGAACAGAGATGTGGCCCTTGGGCCAAAGTAATTACCCACCCCCTAACCTGAAGTGACTTTCTATTCTCTTTTTTGATGTTCTTAGTTCTATCAGTTCTCAGTTGGCACTCAGCGAGAGGGACGTTTACTGTGCCATGGGCATTACCCAGAAGTCCTTGTGGTGGATGCCAGCAGCCTAGATGTCCTTTACTCATTAGTATCAAAGATTTCCCCTGACTGGATCAGTTCAATGAGCATCATACGCTCTCATAGAACCCAAGGTAAAGCTTTGTATCCACTTCTCCTCAGCTCTTTTCCCTCAATAATATGTATAAGTAAATCAAACCTGCATTGTTATTGTCTCTATTTGCTATAGAAAGAACAATGGTCTTTCAAAATGTGGCAAGATTTATTAAACAGATTGTTGTGTTTTAGTTTAATTTTTCAAATTTGTATCATTATATATTTTACCTGCCTCAATTGTCTTTATAGGATTAGGACACTTTTTATGGAAGAAAAAATATAAATATATTTTACAGGGCTTTTCCTACTGGGCAAAACAAGGGCATTCCCACTGCTAGGAGATTTTCTAATTCAAAAAATGTATTACTGCTGCAAAATATATTAAATTAAAATATATTAAATACAATTTATCAAATTAGGATTAGGTTTTAGGGAACTAACATCAAATAACTACATTCTGCAGATGCTAGCTGTAAGTACATGATATTTAAAATGATATAACTCAATCTCACTTTTATGTGCTAGTGTCCCTTTAAACTACAATGTTCTGTTGTTGTCACATGGTAGGGCAGTCCCTATCACTTCCTGTGGAGAGCTATAGGGACTAAAGGTAGGCATACACAAGATGATTTTGGTTGGACCCGATCATCGATCTGATTGTGGAGCATTTAAATAATGTAGCTTTGTCACAGCTGTGCCACCTCTCTGGCATTTAACCCTGGAGTGCTGGAAGTATCCAGTACATGTATGTATGTATCTTTATTTATATAGCGCCATACATGTACACAGAGCTTAAAAGAATTTGAAATAATATAATGCAAAAATACAGAACAGGGTTAAGAGCATTAAGCTAAAGTGCGATCATTGCATTAGTTTTTGGGGAAAATGCAGCAAGGGAAACATACACTGGGAAAGGGACCCTGCCCCAATGAGCTTACAATCTAATTAGAGTTCATGATGACATACAGAGACAGTAGGGGGATGATTATCAGTGCAAGTACAAGGTGTGGTGAAGGAAGTGCAGAAAGATTCTGATGTCTCTGTCCTTGTGCAGGGATGAGGGTATTGCTATTGAGATGCCTCCTTGAGATGCATTGCAATGTGTTGGATACCTCCCTGGCACGCATAGGGTTAAAAGATAATCATAATTAAAAAAACAACAACATATTTCTGTTTATTCCACAGAGGATACAGTTGTAGCCGTTTCAGTGACTGGGATACTTAAAGTTTGGATCATAACAGCAGAGGTTCACCGGATGCAGGTACCCATTGAGTGCTGAATATATTTTCACACTGTTTGCATGATTACAGTCAAGAGACCCATACTTATCATATATCAATATTTTTTGGCAGTCACTAGAATCTATAATTTCACATGATACCTTTGGTTTGTGGGTGCCCACTAGTACTGCAAAAAAAAATGTTTTTTTTTTTTTTTTTTTTTATGATTACATTTTTATTGAGTTAGGTTATGATGGGGTACAAATACACGTTCATAAATTACTGATAAGACACTGTTCATAGTTTGAATAGATGCTTATAGTAACAATAAAGTACATGGCTTTCCATGAGAAAATGTCATTATTTAAAAAAAAAAAAAAAAAAATGTGTTTCTAATTGAAATTCTGGTAAATCATATGACAAACAACAGTGAGGAATTGGATTTTTCTACAAGTCACTATCAAATTCATATATCTCTTAATTTGGCAGAGTTTCCACTTCCAAAACACCAGAGTTCATGTTTTTAGATGTAGAATTTCCTGTAAAAAATTAGCAATTCAAAAATAGAAGTCAATTTTGACATTTTTGAAAACCAATAATACTGTAAAATAAATAATATAAAAATAAAAATAAATAATACTGTATTAAGTAGCATTCGCATCCCTTTGGTATGGATGGACATACTGCACAAAACTGTAACTTTATTCAGAATTTTGTAACTTTTTTTTTTTTACTGCCACACCTGCATTCAGTTGTCCAGAATTAAAGCAGGCATGGGACTACATGTCTTAAATAGTTCTGAGGGTGCAGAGAAAGCCACAACTGATGCATTGTCAGGTCAGCTGTGTAATAAGAAGAACGAGGAAAAGCTAGACAACCTTCTGTTATTTCCACTCACAGTTAGGCAGGAGTGTTATAAAGGGGTATATGTGTGTGTCCTGTCTGTCGGTCTTCTTGTCTGTATGTCTGGAACCTCCTGGCAAATACTTCCATTATGAGTGCCATTGTTGGATAGGGGAGACCATCCCCTTTCAACCATAGAGCCCATTTGATTGTTTACACAATGGGGTAGCAAGCCAGGTGCTCTGATAGAGAGCACCTTATCTTCTTAATGAGTTTTAATATTATATTGTTATGCTTGAACTGTGACTCATAACCCAGCATGGATTATGGAAAGAATGTTCTAATCAGAATGGGGAGACTCTCCCCTTTCTGACAATGCCTGTTGTGTGCTAACAGGAGCACGGGAGGGGGGTTTGGAATATGGCCTGGATACTGGTCTCCCCTCCCTAACTGGCACACTTCTCTGGTGATCCAGTGGGAGCTTTCATGTTGGGACATCATCACACATATGTGATGATGTTCCAAGTTGGTGGCAGAGTTGGGCAGCACAAGGAGTCAGGCGCTGGATGTTCATGTAGGTGAAGTTAACCCTCCAAAACATAGTGATTTCATCCATTGAGTGAGAAGCAATGTATTGCGCATCCCTCGAGTCCTCCCCGGATTAAGTAACGTTGTCCCTGGCTGCATGGTTGTATTGTTACTTGTAACTAACCAGTGTAAAACCATATAACTTGAATGAGGTGTATGGTGGTATCTCCATACAATTTGGTCTGGTGCTGCTGCTGGCAAAACACATGCACAAATTTGTTCAGATAGGAGATGATTTATTAACTCTTTGAGTACCAGAGGGGTACGGAACGCATTGCTTTGCAATACGTTGCATACCCCTCTGGCACTTAAAGGTTTAAACTGTGATCATAAACTATTTTTAAAAATCAACTATATAATACGAATGATATATGCACCTCTAATTTGTTCCTTAAAGGGATAGTAATACTTCATTTTAACTTTATTTTATTTTGTAGGCATTAAAAAAACATGAAGAATGATATAAGTCTTATCTCTGAAACCTTTATGGTCTAAGAGATATTCACAAACAAAGTATCCCCCCCCTGTTCAACCAGATAAGAAGGGAGATGCCCAGGTAGACTGCAGAGAGGGACAATCTTCAATTAAGATAATGGAAAAAGCTGAAAAACTTTTCAAGGGGGGAAGGGCTTTCATTGTTTTCATACAAAGAAAATTGTCCCCTTCTGTTATCTGTACTGTCATACAACCAGACTCACATCTGAGAAGAGATGGCTTACACTAGGAAAAAGGGGCGGGGAGGGGAACTTTGCTTGTGAATATCTCATAAACCATAAAGGTTTGAGAGATAAGACTTATATCATTCTTCATGTTTTTTTAATGCCTACAAAATAAAATAAAGTTAAAACGAAGTGTTACTATCCCTTTAATCAGTGTGAATGTATTAATTCCCATGCTTGCAAGTTAATTCCTTGATTGTAGAGATATCTTTCTAATGCATTTTTAAGCAATACATTAGAGTCATCTCAAACATCCATGGGTTTTAAAAGTGTAGTTTTAGGTCCTAATATTCACCTTCTAAGAATATATACATATACACATCACTCCCGTTGCATTCCATGCATATTGGATCTTCCCAAGTAAAAAGACAATGCCATCATTTTGATTTATATTATGTGATATGCAGTTCATGTATTCATGAACACTTGGTATTTGCACTGTTAAATAATGAATTTTCATCTTTTATTATATGATTTATCTATTTTTATTTTGTAGGACACAGAACCAGTTTTTGAAGAAGAATCCAAACCTATTTATTGCCAGAACTGCCAAAGCATATCTTTCTGTGCATTTACACAAAGGTCTCTTTTGGTGGTGTGTTCTAAGTACTGGAGGGTAAGGGCATTGTTTTGATTAAAATGTGCTCTGATATTCTTGGTCTTCAGTATAATTGAATTACCTGTTGGATCAGTGCTTCTGAAAATGTTTTTAGTTATATGGATGCTGAGTTAAAGGGTTAGTAAACCCCCAAAATACTGTTTGCAAATTAATAGGAATAATAAAAAAACACGTAATCCCCTTATTCCCATCTCTCAAACTGTTATGGTTTGAGAGATATAAGAAAATAAAGTCCTCCGCTCCCTCCCCTTTCTGTCTGACGAGCTGTAATGCTGTCAGAGGCAGAATCCAGTTGACCGACTGTAGGCGGCTCTTCAGGAGCGCTGACATTGGGATATCTAACTATAATTACTTCATCGGTATGGTCTACAACGTGTGCCTGGCTTGCAAGCACACATTGTAGACCATTCCAATGAAGTAATCATAGTTAGATATCTCGATGACAGCTCTCCTGAAGAGCCGCCATCTGGTCTCGGAAGCAGGATCTGTATAGCGGACACATTAGAAGGGGGAGGGAGCGGAGGTCTTTATTTTATTACATCTCTCAAACCATAATGGTTTGAGAGATAGGAATAAGGGCATTACATGTTTTTTATTATTCCTATCAATTCGCAAGCAGTTTTTTGGGGGTTTACTATCCCTTTAAAAAGAGAAATTCTGGGGGATCGGTATTATAAGCATATCTGCTTCCTTCTCTCCACCCACCTCATTATGCTCCCACTTCCCCTCCCTCTACTCATCCTCACCAGAGGCATTTGGGATATCTATGCAGCTGGTGCATGCTTGCATTTGCAGCCCACTACCTCCATCCCCCCTGTGAGGACCTTTGTCAAGATAATGTTAGTGCCTTTGAGGACCTGAAAATCCTTGCAGGGCAATACTGTAGTTTCAGTGTGTAGAGGTCTATGCATTGGATCTATTGTAGTGCCCCTCGAGGACCTTCAGGTCCTCAAAGGGCAATACCATTATCTTGAATAAAGACAGGTCCTCACAGGGGGATGCAGTAAGCGGGCTTCAAATGCAAGCATGCCACCAGCTGCCCATATATCCCAGATGAGTAGAGGGGAAGGTGGCAGCATATTGAGGTGGGTGGAGGTAAGCGGACAAGATACTCATTTTTTGGTGGGTAGAGGGAGGAAAACAACTGTATGTTTTATACATAGGCACTTTTGTTTCCCCTGAAATCTTGGGTTAAATTTACACCTGCGTATTATATACAGGTGCATATTATACCTGAGATTTTATAGGTAATAGTGGAGATCTGTTCTGCCCTGAGAACAGTACAGCTGAGAATAAAACCCTCCAATGAGTTTTACTTTTCCCTCCATGGACACTACTTGCCTTATGTATAAAGAAATGTGGTGCAATTGAAGGGACAAGCCATCTGCACCATAGGAGACATACATATTCCCAGAGTTTTCAGACTCCTCTCTAGCATTCATAGGTTTTAAAAAGCCTAAAATAAACCTATGCCATTTTTTTATTTGTCCCTTATAGTCCAGCTGGTGTGCCTTTAAGGGATTTAAACTCCCCATTGAAATCAGTGGCATTTTTGGAGATTGTTTTATCCTCATTAGTGCCATTTTCAAAATAATTGCTCCATCTGGCTTTTCTATATGACCAGTAGCTGTATTATAAATTACATCTTCCGTGGTGAACGCCTTAGATGCTAGAGATCTACATCTCATTGGTTTGCAATGCTTTGAATGCATCTGTAGCAAACAACAAGTTAATCTGTGCTTAAATATGTGTATTGTTTTGATCTAATACAGCACAAGAAGATTGAAGAGATATTAATGATAAATGTGACTTTGATTTAAATTATAGTGCAAGGATTTCTGAATGCTGTTTGCGAGCTAAATATCTATATAAATACAATTCTAAGTGGTCTCTGGTTCACCTGCCTCTCCCTGAGGTAGCAGGGCGGAGGAGACCAGCCACATTCTGTGAATTTGGGGCAGCGGCTGTCACAGGAGTGGCCGATGGGCAAAGCCCCCCGCCCACTCCTGCGAAAGTCACTGCTGCAGGACTCACTGCTACATTGGTCACCGGGTCCCAGACAAGCATAGTGTGCCCAAATGAACAGGCAACACCGTGCATCACTTGCTAGTATTTTAATATAGTGTCTATGTTTTATTCTCCTCGTCACCTTCATCTGATGTCATATTATCCTCCGTCTGAGCTGGTTTTAGACATATGACATGAAACTGTCTTGTGACTGTTCCTGTTGCAGAGCAGTTCGTGCTCAGAATGCTTCTGAGCAGTGTGATCATTCGACTTCATCAGCTCTTCAAGAGAAGGAACTGATATCAGGTAAAATAGGTGACACTAGGGAATAAAACACTTACAGCTCAAAAACAGTCTGTGCTATAATATAGTTTTAGCACTGCTGTTCCTTTAAAGATTGACCGACTGAGCATTCGGTCTCACCTGGCATGGTGGAGGTGTCATTGCGTGACTGTTCCGTTATCTGAAGTGAACACGTGTATTTACCCTCAGGTTTTTGATGCTGGAGACTATTCCTTGTTATGCTCTGTCCCAAATGAAGATGGCCAGACGTGGACCGGAGGGGACTTCATTTCTGCCGATAAAGTTATCATTTGGACAGAAGATGGACAAAGTTTTATTTATAAACTTCCAGCCAGGTGAATAGGACTTTATGTTGGGAACAAACGTTAACAGTGTTTTAACCGTTTGAGTGCCAGAGAGGTGTCCATAGCATTGCAACACAATGCTTTGGCTACCTCTTTGGCACTCAAAAGGTTATGGACCTGGTTGGTTTGAAAACTGCTTTGTACACTCCAGTCTTCCTTAAAGGGTTAAGCTCAGAGGTGGGCAACTTGTGGCTTTACTGCTGATTTTAGACTGCATCTCTCATTACCAGTTTAGAATAATGAGAATTGTAGTCCGACAATTGACGGAGAGCCACAGGTTGCACACTGCAGCCTTTGTTTTTATAGCTTTATTACATTGCTACTTTAAACATAAACACTTTGTTAAAGAAAACACTTCCAAATAAAAACCAATTACCTTAATCTGGAAAAAAATCCTAATCTCCACTATGAATCAGTTCTGCTCTATAATTAATCTTTAATTGACACTGTATACAATGTCCATGGAAGCAAACACGATTCTTTGTCTTAGGACTCCAGGACCCCAGACGACTCCCACTGTAGTGTTCTTAGGAAGGAAGAGAGAATGGGTTTTGGGTCACTGCATTCTGAAAATAGCTATGCACTTTGGGCTAGGTGTAGAAATTAACCCTTTGAGTGCCAGAGGGGTACGGAATGCATTGCTTTGCAATGCGTTCCTTACTCCTCTGGCACTCAAAGGGTTAAGTGATCCCTCTGATGCAGCTGGTCATTTATTTTGCTTCATCTATGTTTTAATTTTTGTAGCGGCCTGGTTACAGCCATTTTAGTATGAGAGATTTTAATTGGTGTAGTTTTGTACTTCTGGCATGCAGTACATAATATCAGCTCATACCAACGGGTGCCGTTTTTCTCAAAAGAGTAGTACTTATGAATACATTAGGAAATGCCATTGTTTTCCACAATAAAGTACTTTTGAATTAGAATAACTAATTGTAATTTGACCACTAGAGGGCACTGCTAATGTAAAAATCACAGGTTTAAATTGTATGCATCCCACAGTAGTGGAAGTACCTTATACTCAACAGGAAATGTCCTACAATAAATATTTTTTCATGAAAAAGTTTACTGCTCCTTTAAATCAGTGCACATTTTAATGTGTCCCCAATGGTGCAGTTGATTTGTCCATTTCATAGCCTCAGGGAACTGCTGAGCAACCAACTTTGGATAATATGCACAAAAGTAAAGTGGCATATTTCTGGGGCAAACCAAATGCGCCACAGGGAGAAATACAAATTCACAAAATTCCCATTCATTTAAACTGGGCTTTAAGCCAGAGGTCTCGACATATTGCTTCACTTGAAAGTCCTGTTTAAATCAGTGGGAATGTGTGTTTGGCTATGATTAAGCTTGTCCTGATTTTAAAGGATCAGCAACCCTTTATTTTTATTCTGCAAGTGTAGAATACATGCAGTCAGATTTCTTATTCTTTTTATTATGTTGTTTTTTAACTTCACTAGATTTTTTTTTTGCTAAACTTTTATATCACTGATAGAGAACTCGCTGGATCTCGGTTTCCAGGAAGTTTTCTGGTCTATAGATCATGTAATACAGTGTTACACTTTCCCTGCAGCATTGAATGCTCTGTGTGATGTAATACAGTGTTACACTCTCCCTGCAGCACTGAATGCTCTGTGTGATGTAATACAGTGTTACACTCTCCCTGCAGCACTGAATGCTCTGTGTGATGTAATACAGTGTTACACTCTCCCTGCAGCACTGAATGCTCTGTGTGATGTAATACAGTGTTACACTCTCCTTGTAGCACTGAATGCTCTGTGTGATGTAATACAGTGTTACACTCTCCCTGCAGTACTGAATGCTCTGTGTGATGTAATACAGTGTTACACTCTCCCTGCAGCACTGAATGCTCTGTGTGATGTAATACAGTGTTACACTCTCCCTGCAGCACTGAATGCTCTGTGTGATGTAATACAGTGTTACACTCTCCCTGCAGCACTGAATGCTCTGTGTGATGTAATACAGTGTTACACTCTCCCTGTAGCACTGAATGCTCTGTGTGATGTAATACAGTGTTACACTCTCCCTGCAGTACTGAATGCTCTGTATGATGTAATACAGTGTTACACTCTCCCCGCAGCACTGAGTGATCTGTGTGATGTAATACAATGTTACACTCTCTCTCTGCAGCACTGAATGCTCTGTGTGATGTAATACAGTGTTACACTCTCCCTGCAGCACTGAATGCTCTGTGTGATGTAATACAATGTTATACTCTCTCTCTGCAGTACTGAATCCTATGTGAGATGTAATACAGTGTTACACTCTCTCTCTGCAGTACTGAATGCTCTATGTGATGTAATACAATGTTACACTTTCCCTGCAGTACTGAATGATCTGTTATGTAATACAATGTTACACTCTCCCTGCAGTACTGAATGCTCTGTGTGATGTAATACAGTGTTACACTTTCCCTGCAGCATTGAATGCTCTGTGTGATGTAATACAGTGTTACACTCTCCCTGCAGCACTGAATGCTCTGTGTGATGTAATACAGTGTTACTCTCCCTGCAGCACTGAATGCTCTTTTGGATGTAATACAATGTTACACTCTCCCTGTAGCACTGAATGCTCTGTGTGATGTAATACAGTGTTACACTCGCTGTGCAGTACTGAGTGATCTGTGTGATGTAATACAATGTTACACTCTCCCTGTAGCACTGAATGCACTGTGTGATGTAATACAATGTTACACTCTCCCTGCAGTACTGAATGCTCTGTGTGATGTAATACAATGTTACACTCTCCCTGCAGTACTGAATGCTCTGTGTGATGTAATACAATGTTACACTCTCACTGCAGCACTGAATGCTCTATGTGATGTAATACAATGTTACACTTTTTCTGCAGCACTGAGTGATCTGTGTGATGTAATACAATGTTACACTGTCCCTGCAGCACTGAATGCTCTGTGTGATGTAATACAATGTTACACTGTCCCTGCAGCACTGAATGATCTGTGAGATGTAATACAATGTTGCAGTCTCTTTTCAGCACCAAATGCTCTGTTTGATGTAACACATAGTAATATAGTAACATACAAAGTAACATAG
This sequence comes from Rhinophrynus dorsalis, assembly GCA_037306005.1. Classification (NCBI taxonomy): domain Eukaryota; kingdom Metazoa; phylum Chordata; class Amphibia; order Anura; family Rhinophrynidae; genus Rhinophrynus; species Rhinophrynus dorsalis. The sequence continues at coordinate 660,722,157 of CM074718.1, read as the reverse complement.
TTGATGAGTCTGAAAAAAGACATACGTCCATCAAGTCCAGCCCATGACAAATCATCCTTGTTGATCCAGAGGAAGGCAATCCCTCCCCCCCTAAAAAAAGACATTGAAGCCATTTCCAAATAAGCACCAAATGGTTAAAAAATTCCTTCCTGACTCCAAATGGCAGTCATATAGTTCCCTGGATCAACAACCTGTCTGCTTTGAAGCCATCTGTCATAATTCTTCGTATTGTTCTTAGCTAGATAGTTATTCATTACTCTTCTGAAAGCGGTTACAGTATCTGCAAGCACAGCATCCCGAGGCAAAGAATTCCATAGCTTTACCACCACCCTTACTGTAAAAATTCCCTGCCTTTTGTTTTGCACTCTACCTGCAGCAGTGAATGCTCTGTGGGATATGACACAGTGTTACATTGTCTCTCTGAAACGTTGAATGCTCTGTATGCTTTCTATTTTACATGGTTTCATTTTACATTTTATGACTAGATCTGCTTTCTTATTCCCTAACCGAAAGATGAAAAATAATAAAAAGAATAGACAATTTGTCTTTACATGTTTTTATGTAAAGTCAAAATAAAGTATTACTGTTTCTTAAGACAATTTGTAGTTCTGATTGACCGTTTCTCCTCTCTACAGTAGATAAAGTCTACATCCAATTGGTATCATTGACAACAAAGATCTGGCTAATGGAGATAAAACGTTTAACTCCATGGATGCAAGACAGATCTGCAACATGTTTTGAAGCAATGCTTTGGAGACCTCTCTAGCATCCAAGGGGTTAATACATAAGACGTTAATACATTGCATAATCTATCAACTAATGCAGAAATACATTGTTTTGTATCTGCATTAGGAATATTGTTAATTCTTCTATTTTATCTCTTTATCCAGCTGCATCCCAGCCAGCGATAGCTTCCGCATTGATGTTGGGAAAGCAATCGAGAATGCAATTCCTCCACTACTTTACAGTGTTCTTCCAAAAGAAGACAAACAGGTAATCTAGTGCAGCAATGTTATTTTTGCTTAAATGTGATGTCTCTCCTTTACAGAACAGAAGCTGATATACTCACTGCACTGTAAGTTGTTGACCAATAAAAGCAGATGACATCATGAGGTGATGTTGCTTTTGGTTGGTACTTTCCAATACAAATACATTTTGTGTGTGTGGGTGTGTGTATATCCCCTGGTTTAAATAGGGTTAATAATGCGTGTATCCCTGTGGTATCATACTGCATTCTGAAATAGCAAATGCATTGCAGGTTTGAGGTTGTGTTTACATTCGATATTTGTTTTTTTCAGCAATTCTAGAACGTAATCCCTCAAATGGGAACTCTCACCTCCTGTAAAGTCCTTTGTATTTGAATCTTGCTTGCCAATAAATGTTAAATCCATTTTTTTGGTTTGTTTGTTTGTTTTTTTAAAAGCTCTATTGATGGAGATATAGGCTTTAAAAACTAACCGCGTGACGCCACTTCAGGACAGGCTACGGTACAGCACTGCCCTCAGCCTGTCAGTCTTCACCCTGTCCCCTCCACAGTTGCCTCTCATTACCACCACCTCCTCTGATGGAGGAATCCAGTATATGATCTGGAGCAGTCTCATTGGCAAGAACACGCCATGTCACATGCTGGATTCCTCCTTCAAAGGAGGAGGTGGTAACAGGAACAACCTGGGAGGGGACGAGGCGAAGATTGACAGGCTGTGGTACAGAGAGTTACCGCAAACCCATTTGAAGTGAAGTTATACGGTTAGATTTTTTATATCTCCGTCAACTGAGAGTTTAAAAACAAACAACAACAAAAAACAGAGTTAACATTTATTGGTAAGCAAGATTCAAGTAAGAAGAGCTTTACAGGAGGTGAGAGTTCCCCTTTAAGGACCATGGAAGCGTGCAACATAATGCTGTGTAATGTGTTGCACATTCCCCTAGTTCTTAAAGGGTTACAAGTGCATGAATTAAGTATCGTTGGTCCCTCTGTATAAAGAAAAATGGGGGAAATCGTCTGCACTGTAGGGGCTGAATACAAAATCCTGCTCAATTAAGTGGGACTTTTAACCCCTTAAATTCTATAGAGCTCTGCATTACATTGTTGTGCCGTACACTGGAGGCTGTTCTTGTATTCATGGGGAAAAAGCTCCAATTAAATTGTTGCTTCTTTTTCACCCTCCGAGTGCCAGAAAGGTGTGCAAGGCATTGTGATGCAGTGAGTTTCTTACCACTCTGACACTCAAAGGGTTAATGCAGTGTTTCCCTCTCTGTTTACTCCATCATATGAATAAGCTGCCTGCTGAGTTTTAGCTATGTGACAATTCTCTGTTAAATAAACTTCACTGTTACTGATGTATTGGCCTAATAATTATCCTTGTAAGGATTTAACCCTTTGAGTACCAGAGCGATAGCTAACACATTGCAAAGCAATCCGTTTGATACTCCTCTGTCAATCAAAGGGTTACATTTTGCGTAGCACTTCTGTCTGTATACATGCTATGGTGAATGCACAGCTCCTTTAAAGGGATAGTATTACTTCAAAATTACTTTCCCTCATATTTTAGCCCTTAATAAACTGAGTTAAATGACACCAGCGGCATCTCTCATACCTTTATGGTTTAAGAGATAGCTGCTTTCTAAGTTTCCTCTCCCCTGTTTTCAGCGTTCTGCTGCCAGCAGGAGAATCCGGTCTCTGAATCAAGAGGAGGCTCTTCAGCAGAGGCGATATCTCGTTATGGAAGGAAAAATGATTAATTGAAACAGTCTTCTACGTAAGAGCCTCTGCCTGTCCTGGGACCGGATTCCCCTGCTGGCAGCAGAACGCTGACAACAGGGGAGAGGAAACTTTGAAAGCGGCTATCTCTTAAACCATAAAGGTTTGAGAGATGCCGCTGGTGTCATTTAACTCAGTTTATTAAGGGCTACAATATGAGGGATAGTCATTTTGAAGTAATACTATCACTTTAAAATCAGGTTTTCTTCAGGAATATTTATTAAAGTAGCTGAGGGTAATCGATAAGCGTTAGATATTTCCTTCCCTCAGTGAGCATATCACAACAAATCTGAGGTGTAGTGAAGTTCCCCCACTAATCGGTGAATGGTGAATAGCGGCTCTGCTATGGAACAGTCCACTGGATTTAGATCTGAACTTCAGGTCCTTTGTAGCTGGAACTTCCCAAGCATCAATTCATAAGTGAACCATTGGCAGCGCAAGGGTCATTCAGTCGCCTGCTGTTTGATAAATGTCTCCTAACATGAATGTGTTCAACCATTTGAATGTTAGAGGGGGGACGCGCTGTTTTGAGCAACAGTCGGTTAAGAGGACTCTACCTCACTGCTCCACGCGATGCAGTCTTGTGTCCCCTCACTCACGCGATGCAATCATGCATAGTAGAGACTATCCGAACGTGGGCAGTCTCTATTGCACATGACGGCTTCTGACAAACATCCTTTCGAATGATTATATAGGACATATATATACACAAACACACTATGTCTATGTGAGTAGGGGCTATCCTCATCATAATGACTAGGTTCTACATGCACAAAGAATACAGGTGCAATTCTGCAGCAAACCAGCTACACAATAGCGGGCAAATCAAAATTCCTATTGATTTAATTTTGGCTTTTGACCCTTTGAGTGCTGTAGCGGCAGTGCATTGGAGACCTCTCCAGCATCCAAGGGGGATAAAAGCCCCATTTTAGTAAAATGTTAATTTGTCACTTGGTACAGTTGTTTTACTCTGGAATTGCTCTACTTTTCTTTGTACTTACAGACCCTAAGTATTTATTTAGCCTTAACTCTCTGCATGCCAGAGGGGTACACAACGCATTGCAAAGCAATGCATTGTGTACCCCTCTGATACTCAAAGGGTTAATGCTGGAGACTCCTCTAATGCATTGTAAAGTAATGTATTGGAGATGCCATTGATATACAAGGGGTTACTGGAAAATATCACAGTCAGAAAATGTTTTTAAAAAGTGTGAAATGTCCCAAGATGCCTTGAAACACTGAATGCCCGGATTGCCTGGCACCAACTGGGCATGACATTCTAGGAGTAAGGTAGGAGGTTGCGTCCATGTGTCTCCTTCTCACGTCTGCTCCCTTAGTGCCTCCAGTTACCATTATCACAAGCAGAACACTGATAATTAGGGAATACTTGCTCTTATGTACATGAGGATGTTGTACCATGCACACCTGTAAGTAAACGTGTCACTGAACTAAAGATTTGCTATTTCATGCAATTATTTTTTTGTGAACTTTTGCAATGATTTTGTTTTTTTGTGAGTTACAGTTGTATCTTTGATAGTAGATTACAACCTCCTGATGAATTGCAGCGTGTAAAGCCAAATTCCTTCCCCAGCTTGCTGAAGCATTGAACATCCACTATAATGTATCTTAAAGGGTTCGTAATGTCAAGCTATAAATGATGATTATATTATTCCTTAGACTTTTTAAAAGTGTTCTGTTCCATTCACAATGTTTATATCTGTATAATTTTTTTGTAATTATATTTTAAAGTTTCCCCCTTCTGCCCCTTTTCACAATGTCGCTATTCTTCCTTCAGATGAGCAAGCCGGTCCAGACGTATCGCAATGAAGGGCATTATTGTGTAAACATAAGGAAAACCCTGCTTCCCTTCATCAAGAGGTACAGGAGTTTCCTTATACAGACACAGACAATATCGTCCATAGTTGCGATCTGTCCGGGACCGAATTTCAGATCTGAGGGAAGAAGAGTGACATCAGTAAAAGGTGTGGGAGGGGGAAAGTTTATATTAGAATTATAATAAATCTGTAGTGATATAAACACTGCTATGGAATAATCTGATCATTTATAGATTGACATTACTAACCCCTTAATCTTTGTATGCTAGAGACATCTGCAGTGCGTTGTAAAACATTGTGTTTGAGACATTTCTAGCATCCAAGAGGATAACAGAGATGTGCACACACAAACACATACACATACACACTCACAACCACAACACCTCTCGCACAAATACACACTAGCACAGTGATTTTGAACCAGTGTATTATGGCACTTTGGTGTTCCACAGGCATCCACCTAGGGTGCCCCTTGTTTTTTTCTTAAAGATTTTTACAAAAATGTGAATGTTGAGTTTCAGATATATTTTTTTGGAAATTGTTATTTATAACATATGTTTTTGTTGTTCTAACTGTGAGACATAAAAATATCTATATACATTTATTCACTAGTACCCTTCATTATTCCATGATAAAATATATATAACATGTTAGTGGTGCCCTGAAAAATTCCAGACTGTGTTGAAGGTGCCTTGTGCAATAGGTTGAGAACCACTGCACTAGCACATGCACTCTCATTCACACATACACACTCACACTCTTGTGGATACTCACTCCAGTACATGCATACTGTAAGACACACACACACACACACACACACACACACACACACACACACACACACACACACACACACACACATATTATTACTCTCTGTCTCTCTTATATATGCACACCATTATACAAGTGTTACCATATGTACAAAGTAAATGAGGAGAAGTTCTTTGATAAACCAACTGCACCACAGAGGAAAAATAAAAATTCCTATTGAGTTAAACTGTGATTTTAACACCTTGAATGCCAGGGTTCAATGCATTAGAGACTGCTTTATCATTCAAGGGGTTCAGTTGAAATAAATAGGAATTACTAGTGTTTCCCTATGGTTCAGATGGCTTGCCCCGTATGGCCAGTAATTAACTTTAATAGTATGCCTGTTTGACAAGCTATTTCCTATTAATGTTATAGACCGGTGGTTTCCAAACCCTATCCACAGAGACCCGTAACAGGCCTTGTCTTTCTGAGCCTCTGATTAGCTCATCTGTACTCAAGTATGGAAATACAAAACACTTTGCTTGTTAGGGGTCTCTGAGAAATTAGGGTTAGGAACCACTGATATAGATAACATACTTGTTGGTGGATCAGTTCTCCTGGCCAGCCAATAGCAGGAGCTTGAGGGGGGGGGGGTCTTGGGAAGCTGTGGGAAGTCCGACCTCCAAGTGACATCACACACAGCAAACAGGAATACAAGCAGAATATGAATGTAATATGAGACTTGGGCACAGTTAATTAGAATTTTCTCTTATGTCCAGTGTGGAACACAGGAACCTCCGGAGGGCAGGGCCCTTCAAAAAGGCAGGGCCTCTTAGGCTGAGAATCCCCTCTTAACTCTAAATCTACCCCCGCCTCCTCAGTTTCAACATATAGCAAAATGGCATTAATTAAAAAAGAAGGAAATCCCTTAAACAGAGACCCCAAGAAGACCTCTCTGCCCAGGGAATTAAATCACGTGATTCTTTCTCTGGGTGGGGAGTCCAGTGTTCCACATGGACTAAGAGAAAAGGATTCAATGGTAAGTTCACTAAAATTCTCTTTTCTCTTACATCCAAAGTGGAACACAGTAATTATGAGATATATCAAAGCGTATCCTAAGATTCCTGGGAGGGAAAAACAAACCCCTCCACTGTAGACCAGTATTCCACAGGACTAACTGGCTCCATATAAACCTCAGGTGTCAATGGACACTGAACGTGCACACCAAACAACTGTATAAAAAACAAGAACGAACAGGGCTCAGAACCCTGCATAAAGAAAGAGTAGAAAGGTCCTTAATCGGGCATCACTACCTGAAGGACCTTCTGGCCAAAACTGGCTCCAACAAAAACCAGGACATCAACACAGCAGTGTTTGGTTGAAGGTGGGCAGAGACATATCAACACCTTACAAAGCTGCTAAACAGAGGCCTGGACTTGTAGGCTGAAGAGGTGCCCACTGATCTGGTGGAGTGCTACTTGACTTTGAAAGGTGCAAGTTTCTTTCTGAGCACATATGCCTTTTGCATGGCACCTTGATCCAGGAAGCAGTGGTAACCTTGGACACAGCCTGGCCTGTGAGAAGGCCCTTAGGAATTACAAAAAGAGTTGGTTTTCCTAAAAGCCTGCCTTCGATGAACATAGTACTTTAGACAGTGTACCACATGCAACAGATGAAGCTCTGGTGAAAACCCATGAAAGGGGGTTTACAAGATAAAGATGAGGATGTGGGGTAAAGCTGAAGGGAAGGGGGAGTCTCCACTTCAGAAGCCCTGCCCTTTTTTAAGACCCCTGTTCTCCAAAGGAGGGGAACTTTACCCCATGGTTCCTGTATTCCACATAGATTAAGAGAAAAGGGTTTAACGGTAAGTTCACTAAAATTCTCTTTTTGGGTAATCTTGTATAATTATCATATGGATATTTACCATGACTTTACTTTTATGTTTTTTCTGTTTTTGTCATCACACAGTTCTGTTGCATTGTCACTGAAAAAAAAAAAGCAGCCTGGGCTGGATTGTATACAACAGGAGAGTTACAAGTGGATTTTCTTTCCGAAATCTTTTTGGCAGTTTCCTAATGCCTGCAATAGAATCCAGCCCAGTGTCAGGACACTGCAGGACTGTATTCAGATTTCCAGTCCATAACCATCCTAACCATGAACATTATGTAGACGAGCAATTCTGGAGCAAACCAAATGCAATACAGGGGTCAAATTAAAATTTCTGCTGATTTAAATGGGGCTTTCAACACCTTGAATGTCAGAGAGGTCTCCAATGCATTGCATGGTGTTAAAAATCCTACTGAAAAAGTAAGTATCTCTTGGCGAGTGCCTGCGAGTAAAACTGGGGGTGTCTGAGAAGACACCCCTGATTCTTCCCTGGGAAGCCCCTAAACTGCACTGTATACACTGTCTCCTGTCCTGCATGATGTGCACCCCATAGGTCAGGCACTGAGCTGAGGTCTACGGCTCTTTATGACTACAGTTACCCTCATCTGTAGCCAACCTACTGCTGGCTAGGGATGATGGGAATTGTTGCACTGAACAACTGGAGGGCCTCAGGTTGCCCACCAATTCTGTAGACCCTCTGTATAGGCCTTATTCCTTAGAGTGCCAAAAGGGAACGTAGCAAAGCAATGTTACGTACCTCTTTAGCACTCAAAGGGTTAAACACCTGACACAGAAGGTCTTTGGGGACTTCAGATTTTGTAGCTGAGAGCCTCAAAATTTTGGCTGCATTCCTGCTGAGTGAGTCTGTTTTCTAACAGCCCCCCCCCCCACACACACACCTTACAACACACACAGACACACACACACACCTTACAACACACACACACACACACACACACACCTTACAACACACACAGACACACACACCTTACAGTGCAGCCCAGGGATTTACACCAAGTCAGCTTTCATAGGAGCGGGTTTAGCAAAACGTGTCAAGTGACTTTTAAGTCAGTGGGAATTTTTAGAATTAAGTCCCCTACGGTGTAGTTGGTTTGCACCAGAACAGCACATCACTAGCTTCCTGAAAGCGATCCATCGTACTTTGTATAATTTGAGGTTCCATTTTTGTCATTGGTTTGTTTTATCCATCAATTTCCATTTCTCTTGCTGTGTGGGGCAGGCACAGGAAAGATATGATGTGGAGGCTCTTGTCCAGATTCCTGTTTCTGAGAATCCATCAGATCAAACCCAAATCTTGGAATTGTACACCCCGCGGATTTTGTTTCACACCTGGCCTCTCGAGGCAATAGTAAGACAGTCCAGTCTACCTGTTTTGGTGTGGTGCTCCTAATTAATGCTTGTGTGGTGTGGTTATTTTGTCCTTTGTAAAGACAACTCCATGGCGATATTAGCGCTAAGAACTAGCTGCATGCAAACACGTTCTTCTGCTCATTCTAACTTTTCTAATGCCTCCCTTTCAGTGGTATTGTTATAAGGGTAATTATGAAATGGCTGCTACCACTTTGCATGTTAAAAAGCAAACTACTCCGGTGTATTGTTTACAGAAATGTTAACTATACCATTATGAATAAGGGGCTCTTAAAGACACACTAACAACAAACAATTTTATTTGTTGATGTATCCTTACATATATTGTACTCCCAGCTAGCACTTGCAAAATGGTTTAATGCATGTTAGATCCTTAAAGTATATTTCAAAACTCGCAGACACCATTGTGATCATTTGGTTTATGCTCGTTGTAATGAAATGTAATTGCCAAGGCAGTTATTGAGATTATTAACACTGCTCTTGTATTCAGAAGGGCTGTTACTTTATCTTAGGCTGTTCAGGCAATCGTGCACTTCAGATACACCAGTCAAGACTGCTGTGGTAATGGGCTCACGGAATCCCACAAAATAGTTGCCCCCACAGTGCAAATGTAAGACTAAATTTTAGGCCTCTGGAAAAAAAAAGTGAGAATTTCTCTGTCGTCCATTTTGGAACACAGGAACAATGGGGTAAAGTCTACTCCTCCAGCAGGGCTGGGCACTTCCAAAAAAGGTCTCTGAGGCTGATACTCCCTCCTTCCCTCCACTTTACCCCCACCTGCTACATTCAGTTTCAAGTGACCTCCCACAGAAGATGGGTGTTTGTTCACTGCTTTCTTAGTCTTCTTTTTTATTTTGATTCTTAGCATATGGGGCTGTGTACACCCCCATTAGGCGGGTTACTACTTTACTGGCTTCCTTATTCATGGATTGCTCTGTTCACAGGTTAATCTTTAGCACATCAAACCTGTGGAGTTTGACTTGAATTATCGGTCTATACCTCCTCATATAGCTTCTTTAAAATGATAGTAATGTTTCACAAAAACAGCAGCTTTGATTAATCTTCACAGTATTTTGGCCATGGAAAGTGTTACTACAGCTCTGACAGTAGTGACATATCTCCCAATAAGTATATGGGGAGTTGGAAAGGTACATAACCCCATAAAGACATGCAAGGACTGTCTTGACTGTCCCTGTGTTAAGGACCGTGACAGCCCTGGCACATCATGACAATTTTTGATCGCTATATGCGTACAAGGTTGGACCTCATCTTAGCTTCCCTGACCTCCAAGCCAGTCCAGCAGCCTTGTGACACCTTGTAATGTTGGCACAAGCTCAGAAACCATTTGATCTCTGAGAATGTGTAGATTGGAGGCTGTGATGTTTTGATCCAGGCTACTAGGATAACTCAGATCTGCTGAAGACAAAGCTCCTGATTAGCATTCTTAAGGGTGTGGCTGGATTCAGACCAAGAGGACAGCATGATTTTATTGTGCCGTTATCGTGGGGAAATGTAATCTTTTACTGATACCTACTACAGGAATAAAGCACTGTACATTGACATACAGTTTGCCTGGTTGATAGAAATTATATCCAGGTGAAAAAATAAACACATTGTTTAGAAAGAAGAATTCCTCCCCGAAACACATTTTCTTGCCAATAGCAGCCTCTCAAAAGTATTATGGTATCAAATCATCTCCAACCAGAGCCAACAAGCTACAGTCTAGTCCAGACACAGCCTTAAGTATGGGGAAATACCTTACAAAAGGACTTGGCAGTCTTGCCACCAAAGGCAGATCTGAAGAGATCTGAAGGTTATGTTTGTTTAGAAGAAGGTCTTTAAAGCAGCGGTTCTCAACCTTTCTAGTGCCATGACCCTTTGATAAAATTTCCCAAGTTGTGGCGACCCCTAACAGTAAAATTATTTTCGTTTGCTCCTTCATTGCTGTAATTTTGCTACTGTTATGAATCGAAATATAAATATCTGATGGTTTTAGGTGACCCCTGGCAAATCGTCATTCGACCCCCAAAGGGGTCCCGACCCACAGATTGAGAACCACTGCTTTAAAGGGATAGTAGTAGATCGTTTGCAGCTCAGCTCAGTTTGTTCAACATAAGGAACAGTACTGTCGGCTGATGTTCTTCTCCATAACTGTACAATTATGATGTTAATTTATGCAGAAGTTTACCCCTCCCGCCCCTTTTCCCATTCTGATGTCACCTCACCTCAGGTCTGAAGTCTGGTCGCTTGACCAGACAAATTACAACGAGGGACAATCTTCCCTCAGTCAGTATAAGGAAAAACCTGCCCTCCTCGTCGAAAGAGAGCAGTTTTTTCCTAATACGAACTGAAGATTTTCCCTTGTTAGGATCCACTGTTAGATATCAGTCTGAAATACTGAAGTCTGAAAAAGGGCCATAAAATTATGTTGTAGCTGTACAGTTGTGGAGAACAAGAACATCAGCCGGCAGTACTATTCCTTATATTGAACAAACTGGGCTGCATTGCAAACTATCAATTACTATCATTTAAAGGAGCAGTAAACTTTTTTTATGAAAAAATATATATTGTAGTGATTTTCCTATTGAGCAAAATAAGGTTACGCCCACTGGTGAGAGATTTATATTTCCAGAGTTATTACAGTTTAAACCCAATTTTTTCTACATTAGCAGTGCCCTCTAGTGGTCAAATTCTAATTAGATTTCCTGTTAGATTCTAATGGAGAGGAAAGTCAGGAAAGTAAGACACACACAATTCTCCAAAGAATGTGATAGAAACTGCAGAGTCATTTCCTGTCAGTTAGAACTATCAGGAAGTAAACACACAGTAAAGTCACTTCCTGATTATTTGAACTGCTATAGTTTTTGAAAAAAAAAACATCTGACAGCGATGGGAGTGCCCTTATTCAGCAGGAAATGCTCTATAAAATATGTGTTTTCATAAAAAAAAAATTACTGCTCCTTTAAGATAAAGATCACGGATGTGAAGCAGGAAATGACTCAGACTAGAAGCAAGGTGGACATGCTTGAGATGAAGAGAGATGTTACTGTTCTCTCAACAGCACAGTCTGGAACACATCCACAGCTTTAATTTAATCTACTCCCTACATAGTTTATTTAGAGAGCTCCTGGGCCTTCCTAATGGCTTCAAAATTAAGATCGACAATGCACCAGAGAAGTGACCCCAATGACAAGCCTAGCAACATAATCTTTTCTATCCACAACTTTAGTGTGAAGGAAGCAATGATGAGGACAGGCAGAGAGAAGAACACTTATGTTGGTTTGGAACATCATCTCTTTCACAGTCTTTCCAGACATTTTCTAATAGCAATGCTCACTCAGATAGTTAACTTTTTTCAGTTCAGCAGCTTATGGTACATGCAGGTTCATAGTGCTCCTGAACACATGGCAGATTGACTGTACAAGTTACATGGCATACTGACTATAGAAGACAATTATGTGATTAGTCAGTACTCTTGCCGTATGATTTCCTCTCTTCTGTATTTCTTACATATTTTACATTCTTAGATACACTGCACTGCCATATTTTCCAGTTCTGATTTGCAGTTTGTTAACCCTTTGAGTGCCAGAGGGTTAGGGAAAGCATTGCAAAGCAATGCGTTCCGTACCCCTCTGGCACTCAGATTGTTAATATTGCATATACTACAGTTGTCTGTAAGCACCAACATATTTTACTCTTACTAAGAGTGGAGGGTTATTACTAAGAGGCTTTAGTACTCCTTTAATGCTGAGCATTTAAGTTTATGTAGCAAAAATGATGGTAGATTATTAGGGTAGCTATAGATTTCACACAATAGTTGAGAAACAATTTCGGGAATCCTCGTTAAAGAAAGATTTAGGAGTACTGAGAGATGGTATACTTCACAGCAGTGATGCGAGAGCAAATAGGGTAGTATCCTGCATAAAAAGAGGTGTAGATGCATTTGATTCAAATGTAATTCCACCTCTATCTAAATCCTTGGTTAGGCCTCATCTAGAATATGGAGTACAATTTTGGGTGCCAGTTCTTAAAAAAGACATTATTGAAACTGAAAAAGTCCAGATATGTGCAGCAAAAGTGACAAAGGGACTGGAGGATCTGAGTTATAAGAGAGACTAGCCAAACTTTAGAGAAGAGACTCCTAAGGGGTGATGTGATTACAATTTACACATATATTTGAGGTCAATACAAAGAACTATCTAATGAACTGTTTACTGCACGAGCTGAGCTAAGAACAAGAGGTCATCCATTAAGACTAGAGGAAAGGCTCTTTCAACTAAAAGAAAAGCAGTGTTTTTTTTACTGTAAGGGCAGAAAAGTTAAAGAATTAAACTTACAGATACTGTAACTGCTTTCAAAAAATAGCAGATACCTATCTAGCACAGAACAATATTGAGAATTATGACAGTTGACTTCAAAGCAGATAGGTTGTTGATCCAGGGAAATATGTGACTGCCATTTGGAGTCAGAAAGGATTTTTTTTTTAATCATTTGGGGCTTAATTGGAAATGGCGTCAATGCTTTGTTTTTTTTTTTCCTTCCTGTGGATCAACAGGGTGATTAGGCATGGTCTGAACTTGATGGACGCATGTATTTTTTCAGTCTCATCAACTATGTTATTATGTTCATATTGGTTGTTAATGCTATCCTTTATTTAGCCCTGTCTGTCTCTCAGTCCTAATACAGAAAAAGAGAGAAAAGAAGCTCAAAAGCCCCTTGAGAGTAGTGTCTGTAAGCGTATACTGTAAAGTGTCCCTATCTAGAGTGCTTGTACTCACACAGAGGCACTCTAGATAGGGACGCTTTACAATATACGCTTACAGATCTACTCTCAATGGGTTTTTATGCTTCTTTTCTCTCTTTTTCTGTATTAGATGTGCTTTGTGGAAGTGTATCTGTGGACACGTCAATAGAAGCTGCAACCCTGTAGAAGACTGAATATTATTTTAATTGAGAAACCAACTGGACCATACACTCAAGAGACTGCAGGACCTGTGTATTTTTTATATGAACAGTTTTTACTATATGGTGCAGGACTAGAGCGCAAATCTTTGTGTTGTCTCTCAGTCCAGTGTTCATCTCTCAGTCTGCCACTGAGGAAAAAGGTCTGGACACCTCGCCTTCAGAGCAATTCTATTTGGTTAGTGTTCCTTTAAGTGCCAGAGGGGTATGCAGTGCACTGAGAGTGTTAATGTGAATGCTTGCTTCCTGTTTGTAATTGTCTAATCATGTACCATGTTATTGGGCCTTATGTATAAAAGTGGGGCAATTCTGGGGCAAACCAACTGCACAGTAGGGGAGACCTAAAAATTCCCATTGATTTAAATGAGGATTAAATTGTTTCACAATGCATAGGAGACAACTGAAGCAGTCAAGGCATAAGCCTCATGTAAATTAATGGGAATTTGGGGAATTTTCATTTGTCCCCTATGGTGTAGTTGGTTCTCTCCAGAATTAATTCAGTTTGTGCTTATGCATAAGGTCATACCAGGGTACTCTCCAGATCTGACCTGGAGATGCCGGTTTTATACTTAACGCTTTGAGTACAAAAGGGTTAGGCAACGCGTTGCAGAGCAATGCGTTGCCTACCCTTCTGGCACTCAAAGGGTTAATCACTGGGTTTATGGAGACAGAGGTGATTGTCAGGTCTCAGTGAGTTCCCTTGTAACTCCTCCCACTTCACTGCCAGGTTCCATTCATTCTCCGCCCTGTTCTAACCACTCCACCATGTTTAAATCCCACCCACCACAATCAAGCCCCACCCACTTTGACACTAGTTGTGTTATTTGGACCCTCCCACCCCCCAGACCAGAGTGGGACTCCGGAGGCACGGGACAAGAAGGTTCCAGTTATGAATATTTCCCAGTGTAGTAATTGGATGATGTTATTAACCCAGTAATTCTGGAGCAAACCAGCTGCAGCATAAGGGACAAAACATTCTGCATATTCCCATTGATCAAAATGGGGTGTTTAACTCGTTGAAAGATGTCTAGTTCATTGTGAAGCAAAGCGTTGGAGACGTCTGGAATTTGAGGGGTTAAAATCCCAATTGAAGTCATTAAGAATGTTTAGTACACTGTGAAACTGTGACCCGTAGTGGCCTGCTCTCTCATGTATTAGAGAAAAGCAAAAAGGAAAAAAGGAGGAAGGCACTTCTAGAATGATAAGTCCAATTACCACCACATTACTCACAAAAACTGCTGGAACATCAGAAGCACATGGGGGAGATTCACTAATGCACTAAGATCTCCAAAGCTGAAGAAATCTTAGTGAATAGGCTCCATAGAATAACATAGGAATTGGATAAGTGATAAACTGGACAAGTCATCTCCACTTTATCACCTCTTTATCACCGCTAAGTGAATCTCCCCCAGGGAACTGTAGACTGCACACCCAGGCAGTGGATTTTTGGATGATTGCTCACTAAGGCCTGGATTCATCAAGGTGCGACTGGATTAATACGCATGAAAATCGGAGGATTTCTCTGCATATTAACCATTCGCCCATTCAGCAACTTTCGATTTGTATCTGACTATCTCTTATTCTTCAGTAAGCAATGGCTAGATAGATCCGCAAAAGTGATCCGCTAGCATCAAGCTGGTGAATCCCATTTGAATGCATGGGGTGAACACACACATACACATTTTCGCATATGCGGATACGTATACGTGTGTTTTTCCCATGACTGACCAATTTATGCAAGTTTCCCTGCTTCGCATACACAAAGCAGGGAAACACGCAAAATCAATGATGAATACCCGAAGGTATCCATCAGTGATCGCGGCGAAGTCCAGCATATTTGATACGCTGTTCTTCCCGCAGTTTTAACGAATCTGGGCCTAAAAGGTCACTCACAGACCTCAGATAGCTCCTCTCCAAACACCCACCAAGGAGAAGAACAGTATGCAAAAAAAAGTCCAAAAGGAGGGTGCCCTTCTTTATTGTCTCATGTGTTGGAGACCTCTGCAGCACCAGAGGGGTTAAAGCCTCATATAAATATTATTTTTAATAACCATAGTGCAGATGATTTGAATTTCTCGTTAGTACAGCAGCCTCTCTATTCCCCTGTGTACTTGGTGAGTAAAGTCTGTTCGTTGGGGTTATGCTGTAGTGTGTGGAAGATGTCAGTCGTAGCATTTCGTTGTGATGAAAATAGTTTGTAAACTTTTAACCCTATGAGTGCCAGAGGGGTACACAACACACTATCCCTCTAGCACGCAAAGGTTTTTTATTTTTATTATTATTATTATTATTATTTCATTAAAAACACAATGGTCCTTGTATGCATAAAAGTAAACCAATATACGAATGGGGGTAAAAAGCAAAAATCCCATAGATATAACCCTTTGAGTGCCAGAGTGGTATGGAACGCATTGCTAAGCACTCAAAGTGTTAAATGAGGATTTTTTTTTAACTCCCTGATTGCTGGAGACTCATGTGGAGTCTGTTGACACCTGAGGTTTATATGGTACCAGGGGCCCGAGCTGAACTTTATCTTTGTTTTCATTTTTCATTTTTTTACATTCATTTTAAATACCAGGAATTGTATATTTATTTATTTTTTCTTTTAAGTAACATGATTGTGTTTTCTTATATCCTTCATTCTTGCTCACCCTGGGATTCCTCCTTTTATCAATGTAAAATCATTAGTATTTTCACAAGATGTGTTGCTCATTGCCTGCTTATCATTGTCTCTGAGATAATGCTTTGCTTCTCACACGTAATAGGATCTGCACCAATTTTAAAGTAATTTAGTTCTATTCACAAGTGCGGTCTGTGATTCATTGTAAAATAAAATTGTTGGAAACTGAGCAATTATCATATTGTTTTGGTATTATAAAAGTTAACAGAAAAAAAAGAACAAATATCTCAGAAGCAGTGAGAGAGTTTGAAAAAAGGAAAAGAAAAGGAGAGATTTATAGTGTTCGATATCTGGCTAATTCTGGAATAGTATATTCCATAATGATTTTATGCACTCACATTTAGGAAGTGTCACTAGTGTCCCAAGTGACAAAGTTAGCCAGTGGAGGATATTGACTCTGCCCCCACACAGATAACCATCCGGGTCACTCTCGATCCCCGATTCACCTCAATCCACGGACTGGGCTTTAAAGGGATAGTAATACTTGAAAATAATTTTATTTTATATTGTAGCCCTTAAAAAAAAACCATTCAAAATAATATAAGTCTTATCTCCCAAACCTTTATAGTTTGGGAGATATTAGCAAGTAAAGTTTCTCCTGGAGTGACATCACCGCTCTAGCTGCCAGATTTGAAATCTGGTCCACAGACCGGCCGCGGCTCTTCAGAAGTGCCGAGATCACGATCTTTACCCCTTTGAGTGCCAGAGGGGTACAGAATGCGTTACCATTCATCCCAGCGACTTCATATGTATGCTCATAATTCTCAAACCTGTACAGGATCAACCTGATTATTTAACATTTATAAACCATTGAATGTATTTCACGTGCACCTTCTGTGTATATGTATCTTTATTTGTTCAGCATCATTGGTGTACATCAGTGTTTCTCAACTCCTGTCCTCAGGACCCACTAACAGGCCAGGATGTGATGATTTCCTTGTTAGCGCACAGGTGAGATAATCAATGTGAATGAGCCTCTGATCACATGATTTCCTTGTTAGAGCACAGGTGAGTTAATCAATGTGAATGAGCCTCTGATCACCACACCTGTGCTCTAGCACAGAGGTTCTCAGTCCATGCCCTCAGTGGCCACTAACAGGCCAGGACTTAGGAATTTCCCTGCTAGAACACAAGTGTGTTGATCAGAAGCTCAGTTGTATTGATTAACTCACCTGTGTTCCTAAAAAGGAAATTCTAAAATCCTGGCCTGTTAATAGCCACTGAGAGCACAGGTTGAGAACCACTGCTCTAGCAGATAAATCTCTAAGTCCTGGCCTGTTAGTGGGTCCTGAGGACAGGAGTTGAGAACCACTGCTGTACATAGTGATTGTGCAGTTGCATTTAACTTTACTATGAAATTTCACACGGTATCGTCATCTATTTTGCAAGTATGTACGTATAATAAATACCAGAGGAACTGCAGTAGGTAACATTCGAAAAACTGTACATGGAAGATAAAAACTATAGTGGTTTCTGGAGTGTGTAAATTATAGGCGTTTTAACACCATTCCTGTGAGATGTGTAAAACAATGGAAGTCTTAGCCTGCCTTTATTCATTTTCAGTCCTGAAAAACTGACCATATGTACTCCATGTAGTCGAAAGCTTCTGGTGCACTGATCGCTGTTCATGATAGGCCAACATTTTGGATTCTATTTGCTTGTTCATTGAGATAGATGTCTTTATCAAGATTAAAGATGTACATGCATACATATATAACACATATATGTACTCTGTATTCCTTTAACTGGGCTATATTTGTTGGTTTCTTTTATATTTATGTATTTATTTAGCTAAGATGTTAATGATTATTCAGTTTGTCTTCAATATGTATATGATATGCTGATCATATACTTTTTGATACTTAAGAAGAAGCAAAAAAAATAAATTATAAGGCTAGAGCGATCCTCCATATTTGACAGACACACCCAGGAGAGGCAGTAAGGAGACATTGCGTACATTTCCTCCTACTGCTGTCTGCAGGATCCACCTTCCAGTCTTCAGCTCTGTCTAACGAATGGGATGGCTCAGGACAGTGATTTGCACAGGAGTGGACACAGGAGCAAAACACCCCTTTCCTTTGTAAATCACTGTAGAGACCTAACCGGATTGTGTTGGCCAGGGGGGAAGTGATTTATACACAAGTGAGCCCTTCCCACCCCCACTAACTCATGGCCAAATCACTGCAGGAAACTTGCCATCTATATTTGAGCTTTCCCCTCAGTCCGTGTTTCCCATTGCCCTGTCTCACCCACTTGAGTTGCAACCACAAATACTATACCATCCCTCACTCATTCTGTTTCTCTCATATTTTATTCCTTACCCTCAGCATCCCCCTTACACCATATGTCCTATCACCCCTCTCATCCAGCCTCACCGCCACCACTTCTCTCACCCATCTCCTGCGTTACTTTTTCACACACCTTATAAGTTCTGTGTTCTTTTCCTCACTTGCTGACCCCACCTACTTCCACCGCTACCACCAGCCGGTACTTGTCCTGCCCCTGAGCCATCTTTCCAGCTCAGTACTACACAGCAGCACCATCACGGGAGAGAGTCATATATATGAGGAAAAGAGAATGGGTGAGGGTTCGCATAATATGAGTGGTTGCTGTCCACAGGTAGTCTGTGACTACCAGTGAACAGTGTAATAAGGCCAAGTTGGCAGTCGGTGGAAAAATACTGGGGTGCCAGACACTGTGTTGTTCCATGACTACTATTGGGACAAGTTTGGAGTCTCTAACAGTGTATATGTGGGTCTATGATTACCAGTGGAACAAGGCTTGGGTCAGACAGTGTATCTGTGGGTCTTTGATTATCTGTGGGACAAAGGTACAGGGCTGGGGAGGCAGATAGTGTAAGTGCAGGTCTGTAATGACCAGTGTGACAGAGGAACAAGTATAGTTTACTTGATAAACTACTTGTTCTTTGCCTTTTTTAATTGCTACATATTTTATTATCCTTAGGAGAGTAAAGAGATTCTGGAACAATAGAACACCTATTCTTTGCATTTGTTTTCCATTGCTTAAGATTCACTGTTCCTGTTTTTTTTCTTTTAGAATTATTGATTAGATTATTTAGTCTCTCCGGTGCATGACAAACCAGAGGAGTGAGGTTTTATTTCAGAATATGCTCAGACAACGAGCATTTTGATAACACTCTGTTATACATACATGTAATAGTGCTAATGTATATTTGTCTTGCAGCAGCTAATCTGCCCTCCGGTTACAAGGTTTTTCTATGGACGCAGAAAATCTTTCCATAAACTTCTAATCCAGGGAGATTCTTCTGGGAGACTTTGTATCTGGAGTGTTCCGGATGCTCTTGAGCAACAAGAGAACAAAGAAGGTAAATACACAGCTGAACATAAAAGAATATTTGATGTTCTTTGCCTGTAACCTTCATGGTTTTACTGAAATATTTAACAATAAGGAGGAAAGTTATGTTTATTTTTGAAATGTATATACATACATCTTTTTGTTTATACTGTAGCCAGATTCTAGTGAGTTTATATGTTTCCTCTTTTTCAATGTAAAACTTTAATTTGAAATGTGATATTGTGGATCTATCCCCTTAATTCAAGTTTGCATATTTGAAAACTGCATTAAAAACTGTTAACCAAAAGTCCGGCTAACATACAGTTAAGGAGATATTCATACTTCTTTCATATGCTAATGTATGCTAATTGTGGCACAGTGCGGCATGAGTGGTGTTTTTATGTGCTAATTAAGCAAATTACTTATGTTGCATATGGTAATGAAGCCTTTTAAGTGATGTGTCATATGCTAATAGAGGTTTCAATTTTGTTTCATATGCTAATGAAGCTTTGTTCAGTACCAGGAAGTGTTCACTTTCACTTTGCCCAGAAATAAAAGTATGAATATCTCCTAAACTATACGTCTGCTGGACTTTTGGATAACATGACATACAGGCAGTTTTTAATGCAGTTTTCAAATATGCAAACTTAAATTAAAGTGGATCTATCACCACTTTACAAGTTTTGATCATTATGTAGAATACTTAGCAAATAATTATAAAATATTATTTTAAAAAAAACATTTGCACAAAAATTACAGTTTAAAGTATGCCCAGCAGCCTACTTCCTGCTCTTGCCACAGTTTTTCCACACTGCCTCTTCTCCCTTCACTCTCCCTAGCATCCTCAGATGACAGATGCGTTCTGTTAGTAAGCTGGAGTGATCTCATTGGCTAGATATCGATCTCTGCCAATGAGATTGCTCCAGCTTACTAACAGAATGCCTCCGTCATCGGAGGATGCTGGGGAGAGTGACGGGAGCAGAGGTACAGTGGCAAAAGCAGTTTTCCCTGAAATAGGCTGCTAGGTATTAAACTGTAATTTACTCCCAAATAACTTTTTTTAAATAACATTTTATAAGTATGCGCTAAGTAGTCTACATAATGATCAAAACTTGTAAAGTGTTGATAGCTCCACTTTAAGGTATTAGAGCCACTTTAAATGTATTGCAGATAACATGGGTTAACCCTTTGAGTGCCAGTGGGGTGCTCAAAGCATTGCAGAGCAATGCGTTGCATACCGTTCTTGTGTTCAAAGGGTTAACAGTCACCTAGCTTATGGGATTTAAGTTTTTTCTATTGGGCAAAATGCTACAAATTAAATTTTTGTATATATCTGCGCAATATTACTTTCATTCTTCATGATTTTCAGTCTTTATCCTATTTTCAATAAATGTCATAACATGGATTCTGCTATAGTTAGAAATGTAATGACTGTTAGAAAAAGTACATGTGATTGATAACACAAATCAAGAAAATACTTTCGAAAACCTGAAAAACTCCAGCCCCAACACATATTCATATCCCTAATCAGATTTTTCTCTGCCCCATTTCTCGGGACATACCAAAAGGTTGGGTGATAAGGATATACCTAATTAATTACAAGTAGTACAGACAAAATGACCAAAGTCCCCACCTGTGAAGAAGCCAGGATCTAATGAAAATGTCACCTATTGGGGTGTCCTGTCCTGAATCCTCGGCCTAATGATAGAGTAGATTGACCAGATCTCTGCTCTTTATAATTAATATTGTGGGTTGATACACACACACACTTTTTTTTTTTTGGGGTGGGCGTTGCAGTATATAAGTTTGAGGTCACTTCAGATATTCCTTTGTTTTCCATGAAAACATACATCAAATAAGTTGCAAAATGAATAGGAAATAGAGTCAAGACGTTGACAAGGTTAGACATAATGATTTTTACTTTAAATAATAATTGTGTCCTTCAAACTTTGCTTTCGCCAAAGAATCCTCCATTTACAGAACATGTAGATATTCCATTAAAACTCAGCCGTTTCCAGCTACAGTAGTCATTGACAACATTAAAGGGATAGTAGTACTTAAAATGTAAAAAAAAATATGTTGTAGGGTTTATCCCCCTGAGTAAAACAAGGGTACTCCCACTGCTGAAAGGTGTTTCATTCAAAAGTTATTAATTTTCAAAGTTGAATTTTTTAGGTGCAATATCACAGTGGCCTGAAATTGTACAGTGGCGCTGTTGCTACATGATCCTATGGACAGCTCTGGTCCCGGGACCATAAATCTCCATAGGATGGTGTAGCAACAGCGCCACTGTACAATTTTAGGTCACTGTGATTTTGCACCTAAAAAATTCAACTTTGAAAATTAATAACTTTTGAATGAAACACCTTTCAGCAGTGGGAGTACCCTTGTTTTACTCAGGGGGGGATAAACCCTACAACATATTTTTTTTTTACATTTTAAGTATTACTATCCCTTTAACAATGTCTACACTGTATTTCTGATCCATTTGTTTTTATTTTAATGGACAAGATTTGCTTTTCTTTCAAAAGCAAGGACATTTGTAAGTGAACACAAACTTTAGAATGGTAGTGTGTGTGTGTGTGAGTGTATATATAAAGAAAAAAAGGGATTTGGGAGTAATTATTTCTGACGACTTAAAGGTAGGCAGGCAATGTAGTAAAGCAGCGGGAAATGCAAGTAGGGTGCTGGGTTGTATAGCTAGGGGCATTAGTAGCAGAAAAAAGGGAAGTGGTCATGCCACTCTACAGATCTCTGGTTAGACCTCAGTAACTAGAGTATTGTGTACAGTACTGGAGACCCCATCTCCAGAAGGATATAGATACGCTAGAGAAAATTCAGAGAAGGGCTTCTAAAATGGTGACTGGTTTACAGGAAAAGAAATATCAGGATAGACTAAAGGATATGAACATGTATAGCTTGGAGGAGAGAAGAGAGAGAGGGGATATGATAGAAACATTCAAATACATGAAGGGATTCAACAAAGTGCAGCAGGGAAGTACATTTCAAAGGAGTAAAAATGTTAGGACAAGAGACCGCAGTCTAAAACTAGAGGGACACAGGTTTAGACATAATGTAAAAAAGTTTTACTTCACTCAGAGGGTAGTAGATAAGTGGAATAACGTACCACCAGAAGTAGTAGAAGTTAATACAGTGACAGAATTTAAGCATGCATGGGATAGGCATAAGGCTGTCCTTAATATAAGAAAAGACCAAGGACCAAGGTTTTTACAGTAGGAAAATGGGCAGACCAGATGGGCCGAATGGTACTCATCTGCCGTCAAATTATATGTGTGTGTATAGATATATATATATTCTCTATATATAGAGTGCTAGAATGTGAAGCTCCCTGTGTGCGATGCAGCCATGCGCAGTAGAGACTGTCCGAACGCTGGGAGCATTCTGTGCATTCAGGCAGTCTCTACAGTGCATGACTGCATAGAGTGTGCTGCAAGCGAGGCGGCGGCTGTACACAGATCAGGCCTCTTAACCCTCTGAGTGCAAGAGGGGTACACAACGCATTGCAATGCGTTGCGTACCCCCTCTGGCACTCACAAGGGTTAACATCACCCAGACTTAAGTCCTTTTACACTAGTGTGTGTGTGTGTGTGTGTGTGTGTGTGTGTGTGTATATATGTATGATATAGTGTGTATGTGTGCTGAAAGTGACTGAAATCTTCCTAGTTACCTTTGTACTTCTGATCCCACACTATAGTAACAGCTGTGCTGCTTTGCAGATAAAATAGCAAGTCTAAGTCTCTCTCTACTTGTTGAATGATACATTGTATCAGCTTTGTAATGTGGAATACAGTGTATCATTCTACCTTGTAAAGAAAGCCATAAGTGACATTTTACTGTACAGCAGAAAACATGTACAGCCAACCAGACACTGGGGCCGAGGAGATCTGTGTGTCCTTTTTAATCTAGAATAATTAAAAAAAGCAAACAAAAGAAGGCCTTGATAGCACCTTTATTCCCATGTGCAATACAATGGATATTGTGTCCATGTGTCATCTAGAAATGATGGCCATGGTACAAGGGGATAGTAATGTTTCAAAATAAATGCAGCTCTGATTATTCTTTATAGTTTTTGGACCATGTAGAGTGGTATTATCATTCTGTACAATGTGTAGTTCCAAAGTAATTGAATCATAAAGTGTCCCCCTACCTCCCCTTTTACCTGTGTAAAGCTGCACAGCAAGACTGTCCGGATGGATCGCAGCAAAGGACAATCTTCTGTTAGCATAAGGAAAAACCTGCCCTCCTCCTTTAAGGGTTTTCCTTATGCTCACAGCTAGATGATTGTCTCTTGCTGTGATCTGTTTGGTCAAGAGACCAGATTCCACATCTGAGGGGAGGTGCCTTACACTAGGTAAAAGGGGCAGGAGGGGAAACTTTATCATTCAATTACTCTTGAATTACACATCTTAGAGAAGGACGATACCTCTGTACATGGCCCAAAAACTATAAAGAATAGTTGGAGCTGCATTTATTTTGAAACATTACTATCCTCTTAAATGGTCTATATAGAGCACTAGGTATCTTTTCTTCTGTTTTTTTGTTATAGTACAGTGTATTTTTTTATGTTTCAAAAAAGATGCTGATATACTACTCACTATTGCATCCCCCCAAAAAAACAGTGTGTTGGATACCCCTCTTGTGCTCAAGGGATAAATAATTTCATATCTATGTGATATTGTTTTTTCTGTGAAACTATGACATTACTATAATACATAAATAATGTGCTACAGAAGAGGTTGGCAACTTTGACTGTCTGTCTGTTAGAGACTATAGCCTCCATCATCTCCAACCAACCACTGACTGGTTATGGGTGATGGGAGTAGACTTAAAGGGATAGTAATACTTAAAATGTAAAAAAATATAGGTTGTAGTGTTTATCCCCCTGAGTAAAACAAGGGTACTCCCACTGCTGAGAGATATTTTGTTAAAAAATGATAACAGCTCAAACTTTAATTTTTTAGGTGCAATATCACAGTGGCCTGAAAATTTACAGTGGTGCTGTTGCTATACCATCCTATGGAGATTTATGGTCTACAGACAAGAGCAGTCCATAGGATGGTGTAGCAACATTGCCACTGTAAATTTTCAGGCCACTGTGATATTGCACCTAAAAAATTAAAGTTTGAGCTGTTATAATTTTTTAATAAAATATCTTTCAGCAGTGGGAGTACCATTGTTTTACTCAGGGAGATAAACCCTACAACATATCTTTTTTTTACATTTTAAGTATTACTATCCCTTTAAACAGCTGTAGAGCCAAAGCCAGCCTACCCCTGTGCTAGATTGTGTTCACCTACATCAGGAGTGGGCAGCCAGAAATTCTCCAGCAGTTGTTGTACTACAACTCCTATAATCCTCTGCTGGCTGTGAAAGGAAAAACAAGCCAGGCATGCATAAATAGAGTGTAGGATTATTTGTAATAGAAATATAAAATAAAAACTTAGAATTTGATGTTCGATAAGAACCATTCTCCCCATCTAGTCTGCCATAAGTAGTTGCACACATAAATAAAGATGCTACAGGCCTCTCTGCAATATCACCATTACACAGTCCCTATCAGGGACTGGGCATATGAGGCAGTGTTTGGCTCTGGCGGGAAATCCATTGATTTTCTTTACTTCAATTCTGTATTGCTTTGTGGCTCAGCAATCCACTCTATAGAATGTCTGTAGATATATATATTCTCAGAATTGAGTTTGTCTTGATGACACCTTGGGGGAGATCCACTAAGCGGTGATAAAGAGGCGATAAAAGTGGAGATGACTTTTCCAGTTTATCACTTCTCCAATTCCTATGTTATTCTGTGGAGCCTATTCATGAAGATTTCTTCAACTTTTGAGATCTTAGTGCATAGGCTTTATAGAATAACATAGGAACTGGAGAAGTCTTCTCCATGCTTTCACCTCTTTATCACCACTTAGTGGATCTCCCCCTTATGTCCTTACTAAACTATGTTTTCAGTCTCTGCTGTCATTAATACACACCTGTGGGTGGATGGGTTCAGAGTAGACGGCTTTTTCTTCAATAAGTCATTGGTCCCCGAATAGGGATCTTTCTATTCTGAAATGCATAGGACCCGTCCACCCACAGGTGTGTCACTGACCGTAGTGACCAAAGACATTGTTTTGTCTGGACAATGTGTTTGGCCAAGTCACAAAATCCATTGGAGAAGTGTATTTATCTGACCGTTACACTGAGTGTATTCTGAAACCAGGTGGTGATACAAAATTGAAGTAGAGGTACATGTAGAAATGTACTGGCAGTGGGATTTCCCACCAGGCCCCAACACTGGTGCACATGCCCAGTTGTTTAACACCTGGTTTGTATTAAACGATAGTGCAGAGAGCACTGTCACCTCTGTGTAAAAAAAAAAAAATAATAATAAAAAAATAATAATAATACTACACTATTATTTATTACTTTTATTTCTTTGCCTTTGTTTTTCTTTTCATGGTTTTACTTATGTTTCACAAGTGAACACTACAACAGCACATCCCACTTAGAATTATTGAAAGAATTGCACAAGTGGGTATCCTTTTAAAATGTCGCACACTATTGTGCGAGCAAGTAAACGGTGCATTAACCATGTCATGGGGATGAAAAGGATGACATGAGTATCTTGCCCGCATTAAAATGGCGAGATTCTCATGTTGCTGGCTTAAGCATCGCTCATTTGAGCACCCGCATGACTTAACTCAAGGATGAACAACATTCAGCACCCCATCTGTTGGACTGCAGTGCACTATATATAATACACTTACTTGTCCAACAGTTGCAACAGAGCCACAGATAATGATTTCCACATAAACTGGTTAGTTAAGCATATAGTTTAATAGAATTTAACCCTTTGAGCGCCAGAGGGGTACGCAACTCATTGCAAATCAGTGCGTGCATACCCCCACTGTCACTCAAAGGGTTAAGCAAGCACTTTTTCACTCGACTATATCCTCTGCCAGGGCTTATAATTTTAAGTCCTTTGCTACTAGCCAGACCCGAAATGTTACTCGCCACTGCAAGCCAAAACATACCCACCAGGGCTAAATTTCTTCTCGCCTGGGCTAAATTTTCCCTCGCCATTGGCTAGTGGTGAGTCGAAATTTTGAGCCCTGTCCTCTGCTATTTGGTTAAAAACCGATGGTAGTTGTAGTCCAACAACACTTGCTCACCTGGTGTCTTAGCAAGCTAAAGAGTGCAGTGCCGATGCAAACCAACAGCACCATATGTAGTTAAAATAAAATTCCCCTATAGATTTAAATGGGACTTTTAACCCTTTAGATGCTACAGTGTTTTGGAGACATCTCTAGCATTCAATGGGTTAAACGTTTTATTTACATCAGTGAGAATGTACATAATTTTAGGTTCAGCAATGTGCTGCAGTTGCAGTGCTCTAGAATTGCACATCTACAGCTTGGAGAATAAGCTACTTGATATCATTATGGCAAAATACTCCCTGTCCCAGCAGGAAAGAGACCTTGGGAAACTGTGTATTCACTTACTTGTCTATGGTTGCAATGGATTTATTTATTTTTTATAACAGTGTGATTGATCGCAAGAGTTTTCTTTGATGCCTACCCTCACACTTTCCCTTGTTTTACTGTTTTCTTTCCATTGAATTCTACTAATGCTTTGCCAGCATGTCCCTTTGGTGAATATTTTGTTAATGCCTTTTATGATGCTCTGTATTTGACATTTATTACCTATGAGAATCCTTCCGATTCTTTCAGTTCCTTTGTTCTGCTCTCATGCGGTCAGGTGCATTAGCACTCCAGGAAAAACCAAGGTTCTGAGTGATAATTAACCTCCCAGAATCACTATGGAGGCTTTTCTTATCACATCATTTTTCTTTCATTTTTATGACTTCTCTTGACCTTGAAATATAAGTAGCCGCCGGCAAATGCATTAATTTCTTCTTTTTAATGTTTTCGGTTCGAACATTGAAAATGCAAAATGAGCCATTTTATTTTTATTGAGATGAAATCTGGCACCTTAATTACTAATTTGTTTGTCTCTTCCTTACACTTTTAGTGTTGTTAGCGCCTTCTCTCTGATGACTGTAAACACAGTCTGTGACTCAACTGTATCTTCAAAGAATCATAAGAATTCTACCTGTATATGCTGCATGCTGCATTCCAAAGATGGGCCCTCCAGCTACTGTCTGACTACAACTCCCAGTCGTTGGCTGGCAGGGGATGATTGAAATTGTAGTCAGCTGAAAGGCCTCACTTTGACCACCTCTACTCAGTTCTCTGTCCAGCTGAGCAGCCCATACTGGTGAATAGCGAGTGAGTCTATAGCAGAGTGGCAGACTTTTTATAGACAGTAGTCGGTGCTGAAAGTGGAAGGAAGAGATTAACTGAGGTCGCCGAAACAAGTTAAGTACACTGCATCAATCCCTTAATGAACAATGGCCCTGGAGGGGAAGTCCTGTTAAACACCAGACAGAGGTGTTTGGCGCACTGCTTTATAGCACTGTTTTTAACCAGTTTACCATGTTACTTTGGTGCTCCTCTGACTGCCACTTAAGCTTGTTTGACGTGGAAGGAGAGACCTGCTAGCATCTTCTGGAAAGAAAGGCTCTCTCAACAGTGGCAGACAAAAACAGGAAAGCAAAGGAAAACGCCATAGTGTAATAAAAATTTTACTCCACGTACCACCACCTCAAAAACACCCCACATGTGGGTACTCACAATTATATTTCTCTGTCGTCCAATGCAGGTTAATGGTAACTTTGGGTAGGCGATCAGCCCTTTTAAATAGGCAGGAACAATTCTGAGAAGTGACTGCTGGGTGGAGCCTACCTCCCCTCATTAGCTTGCAGCTAGCCAATCCCCAACCAGTAAGATTTGTTCCTTGGTCAAGACACAAGGCAAGAGAACAGTTCTGCTATAGTTTTAGCTTTTTTTATTATTTTTCTGTTAGATATGGTATACCACCATTAGGAGGATTACCATAACTGACAATTACCATCACCCAAATGCGCATAGCTCAGTTTACCAGGTGCTTATTTGTGGACCTAAGCCCTGGGAGGAAAATCTTGGCTGCATGTTCTTTCCCCAGGAGTTGCCCACTGAGGCTTCTTCTTGATATATGGTAATGTGAAGACAGAAGACCTGCTGAAAAAGATGAGCACCCCTTAAGTGCTGAGGTCCACATGTCCCATGCTTCCCCTCCGCACAGGGGTCTCATTTGGAGTTTGTATTACATACTCATGCACTCATTGGGTTTATCTGTATGTCCCTCAGTGGGACCTAAACCTGAACTTGAGAGTGCTTCAGCACCCTCCTTTTGAGTCTCTGGCTATCATTCCTCTATGTATGCTGATGTGGAAGATGGCCTTTCTCCTGGCTATTGTTTCTGTTCGCAGAGTTGTGGAGCTGCATGCCCTGTCTTGTAGACCACCCTTTTTGGTCTTTCACAAGGACAAGGCGGTGCTTCACACCTCACAAGAGTTTCTCCTGCAGGTGGTGTCTCAGTTCCACATTAATCAGGATATTGTGGTCCCTTCCTTCTGTCCTAACACTACTTCTGACAAAGAGAGGGTTCTTCATCTGTTGGATGATGTTCGTTGTTTCAAGCTCTATGTGCTTCGCACTAAGTCCTTGAGGCAGTCTTACACTCTTTTTATCATTCCTGAGGGTCCTAGGGCAGGGAACCTGCTTCCAAGGTAACCATTGCTTCTTGGATCAAGTCCACGATTCATAAGGCTTATGAACTTCGGAAGGAGCCTCAGCCGATCAGTTGTGCAAGGCAACCACTTGGTTGTCTGTGCACACTTTTTCTAAACACTATCGTGTGGATGTGCTGGCATCGGCTGATGCCAGTTTTGGTAGGAAGATCCTGGAGGTGGCCTTGCCTGTCTAGGATCTCTTTTAGTCTCTCAGTAGTCTTTCTCTTTTGAGCCTTGTTGGCACTAGTTCAGTGTGCTGTGCATCAGTTTATGGGGTTTGTTTTAACCCCTGTTCAATGTCCGTTGACACTTTGTGGTTATTGTTGAGCTATTTATGATCTGTAGGTTCTTTGGTGCTCTGGTGACTTTGGGGGCCTGCGCCTGGTCCTTGCCTTTCTTCCCGCCCTGGGGAGCTTAATGGTTGGTCATCCCAAAGTTACCAGTAACCTAAATTGGATGACAGAGAAAATAGGATTTTAGTCTTACCTGTTAAATCCTTTTCTCTTAGTCCATACAGGTTACTTGTCTCCCACCCTGTCAAAGAACTATGCTTGGCTCTCCTGTGGCAGAACGTGGGGGTCCTTTCGGGTTCAATAGGTAGTCTGCAAATCTTACTGGTTGGGGATTGGCTAGCTGCAAGCTAAGGAGAGGAGGTAGGCTCCACCCAGCAGTCACTTCTCAGAATTGTTCCTGCCTATTTAAAGGGGCTCATCGCCTACCCAAAGTCACCAGTAACCTGTATGGACTAAGAGAAAAGGATTTAACAGGTAAAACTACTGGGTAGCATACTGGGTATATATTCCTGACCCAGAACCAGGAATCCTCTGTAAGGTAGGCTTCTCCTCCTACACTTGTTTTCTCCCAAACGGTCAAGAATAGCTGAAAAGAAACAAGGTCAGCAATAAAAAAGCAACCAATGTAGTCACATTTGCTATTGGCCAGCAAAGGGAATGGCCTCCAGTTGACAGGCAGGTGAAGAATTCACACCATCTCCACTCGGTGAAAGAAAGTCACCTGCAGCACTCTATCCGACAAAGTAGGAATCCACAAGTTCCTTATACTTGAAAATGGATGTATTTATAAACAAACATATACACAAAAAACAGTGTAAAATATATAAAAAAGACGTATTACATATTCAGTAGGGCTATGCGTTTCGCAGATCCAACCACTTCTTCAAGGCCGCTAATATGCCTCTCATACAATACAGTGGACCTGCTACATTAAAGAGATGGTAATGGTTCATAATAACATAAGGTACTATCATTCCTTATAGTGTGTACTAATGCTCTCCACTGATGGCAATGTTCATATCGCTCTAGTTTCTATGTAATTATATTATAAAGTTTACCCATCCCACCCCTTTTCCATATGTAAAACAGCCTCCCCTCAGATCTGAAATCTGGTCGCTTGACTGGATAGATCACAACAAGGGCCAATCTTCTGTTTTTTCCTATACTGACAGAAGATTGTCCCTAGTCGAGATCCGTCTGGAATGGCTTTCTGATCTGAAGACAGAAGATTGACATGTGGAAAAGGGGCCTGGGGGAAACTTTATAATGAAAATACGTAGAAACTATGGTGGAAAGCATTTGTACAAACTATAAGGAATGATAATACCTTATGTTATAATGACCCATTGCTATCTCTCTAACATAGGTTT
Organism: Rhinophrynus dorsalis; assembly: GCA_037306005.1. NCBI lineage: Eukaryota > Metazoa > Chordata > Amphibia > Anura > Rhinophrynidae > Rhinophrynus > Rhinophrynus dorsalis. The sequence goes on along the minus strand of CM074718.1, from coordinate 660,691,227 downwards.
ACATAGTAACATAGTTGATGAGGCTGAAAAAAGATATGCTTACATTAAGTCCAGCCCATGCCAAAAACATCCTTGTTGATCCAGAAGAAGGCAAAAAAAAAAAAAAAAAAAAGCCCTCTGGAGCAATTTCTAATTTAGCCCCGAGTGGGTAAAAAAATTCCTTCCTGACTCCAAATGGCAGTTAGATAGTTCCCTGGGTCAACATCCTATCTGCTTCGAAATCTGTCATAATTTTCAATATTGTTCTCTGTTAGATAGGCATCCATTGGTTTTTTTGAAAGCAGTTTCATTATCTGCAAGTACAACATCCCGAGGCAAAGAAATCCATACTTTTACTGCCCTTACTGTAAAGAATCCCTGCCTTTGTTTTAGTCGAAAGTGCCTTTCCTCTAGTCTTAATGGATGACCTCTTGTTTAGGTTTATATCATCATTTTAAATAAAAGAAAAAACCTGGCTCTATGTTGTACTATCCATTTGTTGTTAATAAAAGTAGTTTTTGGACACTAATGTTTATTGGTCAGTGGCACAGTGTGGAACTTTATGGTAGTTAGTTTGGGTGATCAGCCAATATTACCACATACTGTGTTATGAATTAATCTAGACAGAGCCCACACACTGAGGACATTCCAAATAGCACAGTTGGAGCCATGCGTTGGTGACCTCTCAAGTGGTGAAGAACCCCATTAAATCCAAGGAAATCTTTAGTTCTCTCCTATAGTGCAAATGGTTTGTACAGAACTCCTCCCATTTATGTTTTCAACATATGGCCCTTAGAGGCAGGTTTGGCCTCGAAGAGTCTTAACCTGCTTTGCAATGCGTTGCATTCCCCTCTGGCACTCAAAAGGTTAATCAGCATACTGTGCCACCAATACAGAAATGTTCATTTCTCAACTCTCTATGTTACAGAAAACATATGTAGTACAACATGCAAGCAGATTTAAATTTTCTGTAAAGCAAGCTAAACTTTTGTTTTTTTATGGTGACCAGTCCCCTATAAAGATCTGTGGTGACCAGTTCCCTACAAAAAGATCTATGGTGAACAGATCTATGGTGACCAGTCCCCTATAAAGATATATGGTAATGAGGCTATCTCTTGTACATTGAAAGGCGGATGTTTATGAAACAGAGGAATATGGTGACAGGTACACTTTCACCATGAGAAGTATTATGATTTTGGTCTCTGGCGACATTGAAATGAGTATATGCAGCATACGGAAGGTATTGAATTAACCTTGTAATTTAAATGGTATCCTTGTCATGTTGCTAATTAAAAAACCAATTCAAAAGATGAAACAGTAGAACAGATCCATGTACTAGAATGCTGTCTATTGCTTTTCTCTACTCACCTTTCCCTCTTCCATTTTCTCCGCTCTGAGCACTCAGATTGATAAGATGTTATCATTTTTGTTTATGCAATTCAAGTATTTAACAACCTTGCTCTTTCATGCTATGCATGTTATTGTACTGTAAATTATAAAAAAGGAGAGCTATTAAAAATCCACACATTCCCCATTGATTTAAATTGATCTAGTATTTCCTTGAATGCTCTAGAGGTCTCCCAGATCAATGCACTTGAGACTTCTCGAGTATTCAAAGAATTAAAGGAGCAGTAAACTTTTTTTATGGGAAAAAACAAACCTATGGTAGGGCTTTTCCTGCTGTATAAAACACAGTTGGAAAATTCATCTGTTTTTTTGAGTAATTACAGGTTAAACTATTTCTATTTTTATATTAACCGTTCCCTCTAGTGGTCAGATTTCAGTTCATTATTCGGTTGAGTTCTATTGGAGAGGTGAGTCGCTAACAAACTTTTCTCAACTGTTCTCAGGAAATAATGATGTTTTTAACTCACTTCCTGAGAATTTGAACAGTTATAACTTTTAAATCAAGCAACTGACAGCGGTTCGTGTACCCTAGTTTTACTCAGTAGGAAAAGCCCTATAACATATACGTTATCATAAAAAATAAAGTTTACTGCTCCTTTAAACGGTCCGTTTAAATCAGTTGGAATTTTCATTGGTCCCCTTTGGTGCATTTGGTTTGCTCCAGGATTGGTCCACTGCAGATTCCTGTATTTGTCTCTAAATCCTGGAATCTACATGTCTAGTGCAAAGGACATTCTGACTCCGTAGCGGTGTCATATTGCATATTGTTACATTTTGTCTCACCAAACTGTGTTTTTCAGGACTTAAAATCACCACCACCACCTCACTGCAAGATGCTTTTGACAAGCTCGCCCCTCGTCCTGCTGGTATTATCGACCAGCTCAGTGTAATGCCCAACAGCACTGAACCACTGAAAGTGACTGCCAGTGTGTATATCCCTTCACACGGACGCCTGGTTTGTGGTCGTGAAGATGGCAGCATAATTATTGTTCCAGCCACACAGACAGCCATAGTCCAGCTTTTGCAGGGAGAACATATGTTAAGAAGAGGTGCATATTTATTTATTTATTTGTTTGTTTAGATTGTAAAATATTTGGGATATGCTTCATATCTTGAAATTTGAAGATAATCAAACCAATGAGCCAATTGTAATATTGAGTACCAAGGTAGCAGGGGATGGGAGAGTACAGACAAAGCACCAGAGAGATAGTAAACATTCTGCAACAGCAGACTGTATAAAGCCAAACTGTTGTTTATCCCTTCACTTTTCCATATTAATAAATACTGCAGTTGATGTCAGTGATTCTTTCCTCACAGACAGGGACTATAGTACAGTGTACTGCTATCTCAGCAGCAGAAGGAGCTCTTAGTTCAGGGGTGTGCTGTGATAAATGCGCACATGGGGCTTAGTACAGAGTCTATCAGAGACCTCAAGAAAAGATATGGAGCACAGCATGCACTGTATGCATTTTAAAACATTAACTCGGGGGTGTCCAACCATTGGAAACGATGTGCTGGGTAACCCTCTGGCATGCACAGTGTTAAAAACTGGAAGGAGAGCACACTCTCCTTCCAGTCTCTTCCCTTGTAGGAATTGTAGTAAATTGTACCACGATCCCTGCATTTTCCTGTCTGCTGCCTGTGAAGGGAGACTCACTGATGTCACTGTCGGGGACAAAAAAGGGGTAAAACAAAAATGAATTCTAAAAAAGGTATAAGCAGTTAACCAATTGAATTCCATAGGTGTATCCAATGCATTGCAGCCAAATGCATTGCAATATCTTTTTGGCATTCAAAGGGTTAATGGCTCTTTCCTACTCAATTTTTTTCTACCTTATGTAGAAGTACCTAGACCTTAAAGCAGTAGTGGGCAGCTGGACCCACTGGGGCCCCATGCAGCTCTTGGAGGCTTCTCCTAGGGCCTCAAGTTTGTTCTGTGGTGCAGAGAGGAGAAAAGATAATTTCCCTCTATCAAACACACACATCCATATTACGTGTTGAACCTCTAGCTATTGGAGACTAAAATCTTCCATCATCGCCAACCGACCAGTGGCTGGCAGGGATTAATGGTAGTTGTAGTCCCCAACAGCTGGAAGTCCAACAATTAACTACTTTTGCCTAAACTCCTTGTGTGCTAGAGAGATCTGTTTTGCATTGGGAAGGAATGTATTGGAGCCTTCTCTAGCATCCAAGCGATTAATCTACTTTTAACCCTTTAAGTGCCAGAGGGGTATGGAACACATCTCTTTGCGTATCCCTCTGGCACTCAAAGGGTTAACAATACCTGTGTGGGTTTTTTTTTTGCCCTTTGATGAACTTCTGGGCCACATGCAGTCCTTGAAGTAATTCTGGGTGTCTGTCACGGCTCTTTTTATCATTTTCTTATTACTATAATCTTTTTTTGAGATAATTAAAAACCTCATGTTCAGTTGTCATCTTTTGTAATTTAATGGCAGTTTCATTTCCTAGGTTGGCCACCACACAGAACGCTGCGTGGCCATCGAAACAAAGTGACATGTTTGCTGTATCCTCACCAAGTGTCTGCCCGCTATGATCAGCGCTACCTGATATCGGGAGGGGTAGACTTCTCGGTTATCGTATGGGACATATTTTCTGGTGAAATGAAACACATCTTCTGTGTTCATGGGGGTGAAATCACACAACTTCTTGTTCCACCAGACAACTGCAGTGTAAGTACTGAAAGGAAATGTGAGCACTTGTTTGCTTTGTGTATTTATTGCCACTAATACTTAGCAACACAGAGAGGGATGGATGGCTCATTTGATACATAGCCCAAATCTGTTATTCTTCTCCCCTCCAATAAAATGTCCTTCTTTTTGTAACCTTAAAGGGATAGTAATGTTTCAAATAAAAGCAGCTCTAATTAATCATCATAGTATTTGGGCCTTGGAGAGTGTTATTTCAATTCTGTCAGAGTTGTAGTTCAAGAGTAATTGAATGATAAAGTATCCCCCTCCCGCCCCTTTTACTGATGTAACACTGCTCACCTCAGAGCAGCTGCGAGTTGCCCAGGTAGACTGCAGAGAGGGACAATCTTCAATTAAGATGAGGGAAAAACCTGAAGGGGGGCAGGGTTTTCATTGTTCTCAGAGTAAGAAGATTGTCCCCTGCTGTTATCTGTCTGGTCTTACAACCAGATTCCACATCTGAGATGAGCAGTGTTACACTAGGTAAAAGGGGCGGGAGGGGGATACATTATCATTCAATTACTCTTAAACTACAACTCTGACAGTATTGAAATAACACTCTCAGTGGCTCAAATACTATGAAGATTAACTGGAGCTGCTGTTTTTGTGAAACATTCTATCTCTTTAAATCCCTCAATAACATTTAAATTAAAAAAGGATGGAATGTCAACAGCTGACAATTAGAAAAGATGCAGTTGACAGCAAGCACAACACGAAAAAGATGATTCAACTTTACATTTTTTCAATGTAAATTAAAGGCTTGAGGGAAAGTGAAAACACTGATGAGTTTTATTGTCTTCCTTTAACCCCTTAACGACCCTTGACGTACCAGGACCGTCAAGGGTAAATTTGCTTTAAGGACTAGTGACGGTCCTGGTACGTCAAGAGTTAAATGGTAGCAGCGCTCCACCGTGCACGCTGCTACTATTCAATCCAGGCTGAGACTGAGCGGTCCAGTACCGGACCGTTTAGTCTCAGCCTCTGTCGGTAGTGCCGGGTCATGTGATCGCTGCGTCAGCGATCACATGTACCGGCATTCTAAATCTGTGAATGAGGCAGTGCTACTCACTGCCTCTAGTGTCTCCTCTCTGCTAATGCGTCCCTTACATCAAAGTAAGGGACACAGAAGCAGAGAGGAGACACCTAGTGGAAATACAAAATACAGCAGCTGGGGGTGTTAACCCCTTCACTGCTGGTACAGGAGGATGGCTAAATGCAGGTCAATTTCTGACCTGCTAAATACACTTTTTTTTTTTAAAATAAAAACAACTCACTTTTTTTTTTACAAATAAAATATTTTATTTAAAAAAAAAAAAACATCTCAAGAAACAAAATTGGAAGTGTGACTGTTGTGGAGTCATGTAATACACTTACACACACCGCCAAATGTAATGAACAAAAAAGTGGGAAAATAGGGTGGGAAAAAGGGACATGGGGATTTTCACCCAGGGGGGACAGTGGCCACTTTAAACTGCACATTTTGTAGGTATGACTGACTAGTCATACCTTTCATGCAGTCTCCATAAATATTTAACCCTTTGCGCCCAATTGATCCCAAGAGAAAAAACAAAAATTATGTTTTTTTTACATTTTTTTTTACCTTTTTCTTTAATTTTAATAAAGTAAATGGTGGGTTATCCATATAAGTGGCGTATCAAAGGAAAGCCCTATTTGTTTGTAAAAAAACAGTATATAATTTATGGGGGTGGAATAAAAGCCTAAGAGGGAAAACACTGTTGAACAAAGACATAGTCAAAAAGGTCAGAATTGCTCCGGTCCTTAAGTCAAATCCACCTCTGATTTTCCCGGTCCTTAAGGGGTTAACATGCAACTGAATTTATCTCCATTTTGTCCTAGGAGGGTCTTCCCAATTAACCCTTTGAGTGCCATAGAGGTATCCAACGCATTGCACTGCAATGCGTTGAATACCTTTCTGGCACTCAAAAGGTTAAATGAACATATCACCTTAAATAAAAGGTGATTACTTTCATTTACATTAGTTGATTTCCATGATAGCTTCTGTAAACATTATTTCTTTGCTACTGGAAGGACCAAAATGCTTCCTAGATCAAAATGTAAATAACTGCCGTATTGTGTTACCTGAATAAAATCAAACAGATCCGTTTTTATTTTTGTCCTCCCATCTTTAATTCATATAAAAATGTTAATAAATAGCTTACGTCTTGTGTTGCTGTGGCTTGCTTTAAAACGCTTCTCCTCTGCTGATGTTATATACTGAAATTGCATGATGCGTCTTCAGATGTCTTCCCAATGTGTTGGACATCTTTCTATCATTCAGTGGGTGAAAAGCCTCATTAAAGGCAGTGCAAACTTTCATTTCCCCTATGGTGCAGTCAGTTTGCCTCAGAATTGCTGGTCTTTTGTTTGGTGAATATGGCCCAAAACAACTGTTAAAGGGTTACTAATGTTTTACAATAAAAGCAGCTCTAATTAATCATCATAGTATTTGGGCCATGGAGAGTGTTATTTCAATACCGTCAGAGTTGTAGTTCAAGAGTAATTGAATGATAAATTATCCCCCTCCCTCCCCTTTTACTGATGTAACACTGCTCACCTCAGAACAGCAAGACTGTGCAGATGGATCACAGAGAGGGACAATCTTCAGTGAGCATAAGGGAAAAACCTGTCATAGGGGGCAGGGGTTTCCTTATACTCACAGTAAGAACATTGTCCCTTGATGTGATCTGTCCGGCCAAGAGACCAGATTCTTAATCTGAGAGGAGGTGGCTTACACTAGGTAAAAGGGACGGAAGGGGGCTACTTTATCATTCAACTACTCTTGAACTACAACTCTGACAGTATTGAAATAACACTCTCCATGACTGGAGCTGCATTTATTTTGAAACATTACTGTCCCTTTAAATAATCTATATAGAGCTCTCGGTACCTTTTTACTACTCACTATTACATCCCCCCAACAAAAATCCCTCACTGAGGGTAAATATTAATACCACATTACTACCACATAACTGATCAGTTTTAAAGTCCTTGAAGCTGCTGTTTTTGTGAAACATTACTATCCCTTTAAGCCTGGATTTATGCTGGAGAGGTCTCCAGAGCATTAACACATAATGAGTGAGATGCATAAGGGAATGATAAAGAGGTGATAAAGTAGAGATGACTTCTCCAGTGATATCACTTCTCCACTTCCTATGTTATTCTATGGATCCAATGCGCTACGGATTCTTAGTGCATTGGCTCCACAGAATAACATAGGAACCGGAGAAGTGATATCACTGAAGATGTCAGGTCCACTTTATCACGTCTTCATCACGCCTTAATGCATAACCCCTGATCTGTTGGAGCCCTGTTTAGCCTCCAAGGGGTTAAATGCGTCAATTTATTCTATTTCCAACATATTCTAAAAGGAAATACGGCCACTTCTGCTCGTTTTTAGAGTTTGAGTGCAGATTCTGATCTGTTAATTAGAGGCAAACCACTGATTTGCCTTCTGTGTATCCATCATAGAAACCACAGCTCAGGATAATGCAGTCAGCATGATCTCTATTTGATTACCTCAATTATTGCCTACTATAAGAAAAATAATTACCCTAAATACCATCTAATTAAAAATAAAAGCTTTAGTTAATGCCTCATTACGGATGGCAGTACGTCAGAAGCCTGATCCTTGTCTTGGTGTGATGTTTATTATCCCATTGCAATATAGTAACATAGGGGAAGATGCGGCTGTTTCATCAGTCACATTATAACTTTCCTGACAGGGATCTTTCACACGGTCTGAATAATGGAATAAATATGCAAGTTGTTACTGTAAGTATGTAATAGTTATTATAAAAATTCAATCAATACAGTGTATTTGCAAAAAACAGTTGCTTTTTTGCATCTAAGGTCTTAACTCTTTGAGTACCAGAGAGGTCCCCAACTCAATGCATTGTATATCTCTCTGGCACTCAAAGGGTTAAATGTCTACTATCACTTTTACTGAGTCTTTTCCAGTGGGAGAGGAGACTTGGTTAAGATAAATCCTATATAATAATTTGCTAGGATGTTTGTCAGAAGCCTTCATGCACAGACTGCCCGAACGCACAGAATGCTGGGAGGTGTAGGAATGCTGGGAGCACGGAATGCTGGGAGTTCTGTGCTGGGATCATTCTTTGCTTTCAGGCAGTCTCTACAGTCCATGACTGCATTGGCGGGAGGACGCAGAGCAGGACCGGCCTCTTAACCCTTTGAGTGCCAGAGGGGTACGCAACGCATTGCAAAGGAATGCGTTGCATACCCCTCTTGCACTCAAAGAGTTAACATCACCCAGACCGTGGCCCGTGTACATGGGCTTTTACACTATTAAATAAATAAATACAAATTCCCAGTGCTGCTTTGTGCAGTCCTATAACAGCTCCTAGTCTGAATTCAACCCAGAAGTCTGTGGCTTTTAGACTTTCTGTCTTGGGCTACCAAACTTGATACAACAGGCCTACACTGCTCAGCACAGGAAATTGTCCTGGGCGATGCACCATCATTCCATCAAGGTCTGTTCTGCATTCCCTGTTCTGCATCCCCTGTTGGTGAACCGGAGATCACAGTGCAGACCTGGCTTCATTGCTATGTATGCTCACAGGGAATCAGATCTGTCGAAAGAGCAACTATCTAGTGACAGTTGCCCTTTAAAGGGGCAATCATTTATAAAAAAAAAAAAAAAAGTTATAGGATTTTTCCTGCAGAATGAAACAACTGCACTTCTATTTTTTTGAATAATGTACATGTAAAAGTTATTACACCTCAATTTTATTTGTTTAAACTGCATTTACTATTCTGGTTACCATGTGGTGATGTTGCTATCACTTCCTATGGGGAACCACAGCTAGTGAACCAAAGGGGGTTATACACTAAGGTGTGATAAAGAGGTGATAAAGTGGAGATGTCTCCAATGTGATAAACTCTCCAGTACCTATGTTGTTTTATGGAGCCAATTCACAAAGATCTCTCAATCGGGAGAAATCTCAGTGCATTGGCGCCATAGAATAACATAGGACTTGGAGAGAGTATCACATTGGAGAAGCCATCTCTACTTTATCACCTGCTTATCAGACCTTGGTCACTAGAATGCATTCTTATACAAGAAAACCAAACTTTGTGGACACTAGATGGTGCTGTTGATTAATGAAATAAAATCAAAGTATGTGCTGTAATAACGTATTAATGAAAAACCTTCCAGCAGTGGGACTCACTTTGTTTTAGTCAGCAGTAAAAAAGCATATAACATATGTTTTCATAATAAACGGTTATTGCACTTTTATGGGGACACTAAAGCCTACATTTAAAATAGGTTGATATACCTTTATGTATCATGTACTTTCAGCTAGCATCTGTAAAAAGGTATTTGTTTTGACATCTAATGTTTTGAGATTGGTACCAACCATTCCTGTATTCATAAAGCCTGGTATCTTTACTTGGTCCATTTACAAACCATTCAGCACTATCATTTCTGAGGCACCCCATCAAGATTGCTATCGTAATAGATGTCAGGGAGTCCTGCAAAAGGCTGAAAGAGATAGTAATACCTAATTTACAGGTTATTTAGTATTATAGGCTTTAAAAAAACATGAAGAACGATATAAGTCTTATCTTTCAAACCTTTATGGTTTGAGAGATATTCTCAACTAAAGTTCCCCCCTCCGTGACGTCAGCACTCTAGCTGACAGACTTGGATTCTGGTCCGCAGACCAGCCGGTGGCTCTTCAGCAGAGCCGAGATCGCGAACTTTAAAAATAATTACTTCATTGGAATGGTCTACAAAGTGTGCTTGCAAATCAGGCACACTTTGTAGACCGATCCAATGAAGTAACTCTTTATAAAGGTGGCGATCTCGGCTCTGTTGAAGAGCCGCCGGCTGGTCTGCGGACCAGAATCCAAGTCTGTCAGCTCGATGGCAAACTTAACTGAAAAAGCCAGGAAGAGGGAACTTTAGTTGCAAATATCTCTCAAACCATAAAGGTTTGAGAGATAAGACTTACATAGTTCTTAATATTTTTGTAAAGCCTACAATTCTAAATAAACTTTAAATTAGATATTACAATCCCTTTAAATGGCTGTTTCCACAGAGCATATCTATGATTAGATTTTAGGCCTCGGAAAGAAAATAATTTTACAGAGTCTAACCTGAAGTACAGTGTGTTTAACCCTTTGGGTGCCAGAGGGGCAAGTCACACATTGCTCTACCATGCATTGCAGAGCAACGCATTGCTCTCCAATGCGTTGCATACCCCTCTGGCACTCAAAGGGTTAAATGTACATAATTCCAGTCCATTTTCTTAAATGTGAACTTGGCATTGGTGTCCCCAGCTGCATGGAATTGATGTGACTTTTAGTCCCCCCAGAACTAGAGAGCCAAAGGCTGCATGCCCTTAAAGGGACATTAATACTTAAAATGTAAAAAAAAAAATATGTTGTAGGGTTTCACCCCGAGTAAAACAAGAGTACTCCCACTGCTGAAAGGTGGTTTATTAAAATGTTATTACAGCTCAAAGCTGAAATTTTTAGGTGCAATATCACAGTGGCCTGAAATTGTACAGTGGCGCTGTTGCTACACCATCCTATGGAGATTTATGGTCTACGGACCAGAGCTGTCCATAGGATGGAGTAACAACACTGCCACTATACAATTTCAGGCCACTGTGATAGTGCGCCTAAAAAAATTCAACTTTGAGCTGTAATAACTTTTGAATAAAACACCTTTCAGCGGTAAGCGTACACTTTTTTTTTACTCAGGGGGATAAACACTACAGTATACATTTTTTTTTTACATATTAAGTATTACTATCCCTTTAACACAGTCCACACACACTGGGATGATTTCTAACCGCACAGTGAGCTGCATTTGGACTTGAACAGAAATAATAAGTACACAGTTCTGAGAATTAGCTTAAAGTGTCACACTGTGCCATCAAATATAAAGGTTCATTTCAGAAAAAGGGTTAGTCCAATATTTAATTATTAGTAAAACATTTATTTTACAGAAAAATGATGAGTACAACAATGAATTATTTGTAAAACAAAGGATTGTGAGGCTGTATCTGCGTGGATGATAGTGCAGGGCAGTGAGTTCACAGATCTCTCTATTATCCAAGCAGGGGGAAACCTTTTTTTTGTTTCCTCAAGAGCAGCTCTTATGCGGATGATGGCAGATCTTCCCGGTGATCCGACCTGCTGATGAATCGGGACTGTTCTGTGATCTCCAGAAGAGGAAGGGGGAGCAGAACAAGGGTTCCCTTTCTAGTCCCATTTGAAAGACACTGTAGTGCAAGACTCTGAAAGAGATAGTAATACTTCGGTTTACCTTTATGGTTTACGAGATATTCACAAGCAAAGTTTCCCCTCCCGTGCCTTTTACCTAGTGTAAGCCATATCTTCTCAGATGTGGAATCCAGTCCATAGACCAGACAGATAACAGAAGGGGACAATCTTCTTCCTATGAGCACAATGAAAGCCCTGCCTCCCTTGACACGTGTTTCAGGTTTTTCCCTTATCTTAATTGAAGATTGTCCCTCTCTGCAATCTACCTGGGCACCTCCCTTCTTATCTGGCTGAGCAGTGTTACATCAGTAAAAGGGGTGGGAAGGGGACACTTTGTCATTGAATTACTCTTGAACTACAACTCTGACAGAATTGAAATAAAACTCTCCAAAGTCCAAATACTATGATGATTAATTAGATCTGCTTTTATTATGAAACATTACTATCCCTTGAAGTCTCACGGTTCAGTCTTGTTCAGATGCATGCACAGCCCCATAAGATCTAGTGAAGGGCCTCCAAACCCGACACTAGATACCTATATGGCTGTAACTTGGATCCTGCAGAGATTGTATCTGTGAACCACGGACTTCCTGGTTTTATTCTTACCAGCAGCCAGTTGAGGGGTGGTTAGATTCCTGACCTCCCAAATGGCTGACAGGAGCCCTGACCTTGTTACTAATAAAGCACAATAATTACGTTTAAATAAGTAACATCTATTCACTATTTAAATAATCTGTTCTTTTTGCAGACAAGAGTTCAGCACTGTATCTGCTCAGTTGCCAGCGATCACTCTGTGGGTCTTCTGAGCTTGCGAGAGAGAAAATGCATAATGTTGGCATCTCGCCATCTCTTTCCTATTCAAGTAATAAAGTGGAGACCATCGGACGATTACCTAGTGGTTGGATGTTCAGACGGCTCTGTCTACGTCTGGCAGATGGATACCGGTAAGTTTCTCAAAGAACATTTCCTTCATTTGTCATTTTCTTTTCTCAAGATTTAGTCTAATATATTCTTTTTTTTTATAGAACCTTGCCACAATGCACATGAATGTTCCTATTAACACTTTTATCTGAGTGGCATCAGAGTATAAAGGGAAATAACATCCAGATAATACCTAAGCCTTGCACTATAATATGCATGTTATAGCGTTAAGGGCCTTGCATAGAAAGCAAAAGATGAGCAATTTTGAAGTATAACAAGTGCTCCAACAACACTTGCTGCTCCCCTGGAACCTTATCAAAATGAAGGGGTGCAGTTTGTAGACCAAATCAACTTCTCCAGAAAGCGATCCAACGCCTTGAAAAGCATAGTCATGATTAAGTGTTGAGAACGCGAAATGCGTTAGGAGTACAAGAACAGATACTGGTGGTCTTGGGCTCTGTCCCAGAAATAAGCAATATATTAGTATTCATTAATAAATGTGAATAGTTTTATTTAAACCATTGATTGATATTGCTTACCCAGTGCAGCACTAATTCTTTGTACTGTGAGGGTGCTCTAGACTGGCACATTGGCTGGTATAAACAAAATAAATTTTTTAGTCATGTTTCCATGATATTCCTGAGATATATGTCCTTAAAGCCGCCAAACTCTTTTCTCTTTGCTGCTAACCTGGAGCCTTATCAAGATAAAGGGGTACAATTGTGAGCCAAACCAATTGCTCTATAGGTCAGGATAATAAAATTAACCCTATGAGTGCCACAGAGGATCCAACGCATTGCAACTCAATGCAATGGATACCACTCTGACACTCAGAGTTAAACATGGCGCACTCAAAGAGTTAAACTGGGTGTTTAACCTCTTGATCGCTAGAGCCATTTTTACAGACAGTATATCAACAATAAGATAAATTTGTTGGCCAGTTCGGTGTTCTGGGGGTTGTCAGGATAGTGTATTTACTAAGGTTTAAAATTTACCCTTTATTGGTTCAATTAAAAAGCTAAATGTAGGTGCTCCAAGACACGCTCAACAATCTGATATAAAGAATGCGCCAGGTCCGTGCACAGTTATCATCAAGACTTATTTTGAAGAAAGTAAATAAAAACCATTTTGTTTTTATTATTATAAAATCTGTTTGAGCAAAATCCGCCTATAAGTTTCTGTATTTGAACCTCTTCCCACAAGTTTGGTCAATCATCGGCCATATTATACAACTGGGCAAAATTCTGGCGCAAATTAACTTTTCCAAATTCTCATTGATTTAAATGGGGCTTCTAACCCCTTCAATTCAAAAGGTATCCGTTTAAATGGTTGCTTTTAAAACATTGTGAGGCTACACGCTGCATTAAGCATGTCACTGTGATAAGAGTGACATGAGAATCTCGCACTGCCTGAAAGGGCAAGATTCTCATGTCGTGTTTTTAAATGGCACCTCAACTGTCATAAATTAGTGTGCTGGTCTGTAACATGAAGGTGATGTTAAAGTGTTAGTAATGTCCACAAAAAAGTCTTTTGCATTTAGAAGAACTTAAAAAGCTGAGCTAAATGCAAAAAGTGCTATTAGCTGATGAACCTGGAGGAGAGAGTGGGGGAGTAACAGAAAGGCATAAGAGAGTGAAAGATCAGGTAGAAGTGGAAATAACGACAGAATATGGCAGAAGAAAAGAGAAAGCTAGGGAGAATACAGAAGAAAAGCTGACGAATTGTGCGGTCAATATGCCAAAACGCACGAAGCGCATGGCCACTAGCTTAAGGAAAGAGAAGATAAAAAAATAAAGGGAGGATAAGCTATTGAGCAAAGTCAAAGCCACAATACAGAATAAACAAGTAGCGCTGGAGAAATATAACACAAACAAACAGAACATCCCCCAAGGACCAATAGTCACCGGGACCGATCCCGACCAGCGCGCCAGATCAGTACCAGACCCGGCGAGTGTGCATACAACACATACATACATTATCAGTATTACAAAATTAAAGCAGGGTGTATCTAGGGTATGCAAAACAAACAGTCACCGGGACCGATCCCGACCAGCGCCGGATCAGAAGCGGCCCCGGCAAGTGCACAAACCACACACATATAATAGCCCCTCGAGATACAATAAAACCTTCAACATAGGCAGCAAACATTCCATGAACATTCCATGTCTCCCCTCCCTGGGCCCAAGGGAGAGGATAGAACAGGTACGTAAACGGTTGCAAAAGGCGGATGAGTCTTCAGGCATCTCAGGGAGGGAAAATGAAACAAAGTTCCAACAAGCGAAGTGTGAGAAACTCCCCAAGTGAAAGGCGGCACACAGGGGGACACTCAATAGGATAAAGTCATGAGTCTCCAAAATAAGCACAGTCCGAGTGGGTTTCAGCAACAGGCCAGAAAATAGACCGCAGTAGAAACAGACCCTTCCAGGGTAGCAGCAAGTGGAGCGAGTATATCGCCAGGGTCCCAAGGGAAGAAGTCCCAAACATGTTGCAGCTCAACCTCCGGGGAAATAAACAGAGCATCAGACTTAGGAGAAGTGTGCAGACCACCAGATGTGAATCCAGAGGCAAACGAGAAGAAAGACCCCAAGACAGGCCTCCCAGTCATCAGAGCAGTGGCATTACGTTTCTCATAAACACGGCCTGACATCCAGGTTTTGTCCCCGAATGGAGGCTCAGGAGCAATCTCTTCCTGGGTAGCCACAGACATCAGCGGACAGCTCTCCAATGCGTTGTAGTCATTTAGATGCTTAATGTCTGCCCGCAGACCAGCAAACTCCCTCTTCACAACATTCCGGATCTCACCTAAGTAGGTATCAATCTCTGCCGCAAAAGACAGGCATTGTAATTCTGTAGGTGGGTGACCCAGGCGGGGGAGAGTAGGAAGAGACGAGAATAGAGGTGGCCCAGAATGTAGAACAGCGAGGGCTCTCCCGGTGGTAAGTAGACCGGCAAATTCAGCATCCCTTCTCTGAACCAGGTCGCTGACAAGTATGGCGTCGAGTAAATCTCTCCTTTTAGAAAGGCGCGAAAGGGAACAGCGCAGCCAGACTCGGTGAGCGGGCGCAGTACCCCGAAACATGCGACATGAAGATTCATGGTTGGTAGGCAAGATGTGTGCCATAATTTATTTGTAGTAAGAAGCAGCCGGGGCAAAATAAAGTGGTAAGAAATGCTCAGTATCTCAGGAGCTCCAGCAAGACACATCCATCTTAGTCCGTAGCTAGCTCCGCCCCCCCCAGCTAAATGCAAAAAAACGTCCGCTGTGGTTTAAGAGATACAGGTGTTTAAAGCTTGATCTCTCCTACGGACAGCTGTAAAGCTGTCAGCAGGAGATCTGTGTCCAATCTCTCCTTCTGATCTGATATGTTCTTCCATGCTCTGACTCTAATATCAGGCCTCGACTGTCTTCCACCGCTCAGTCAGTTAGTAACCAGACCGAGCAAGCAATATGCCAGTGTGTTTCTTCTTTCCCCATCTCGGAAACAGATTGGAATACCAGGGCTGTTCTCACCCTTGGGAGCACCATTTCTGCTCTAACCTTATGGATCAAAGCAGTTCTTAAACAGATGAGGCGCCGTTTAAAGAGGCAACATGAGAATCTCGTGCTTTTATGTAATGCAAGATTCTCATGTCACCCTTTTCATCACGGCAACCTGCTTAATGCGGCTCTCAGCCACACAATGTTTTAAACGGGACCATTTAAAAGTGAACCAATAGAAAAGAGGAATAGCTACACGCTGGAGTTCTTTCAAGTATTCACAGTGTTAAAAGACTGAATTAATTTGGGGTTTTTACCTGTTCTCTGTGGTGCTGATGGTTTCCTTCAGAATTGATTTTCTTGTAAGTGGACCTGTCACCTTGATGGGTTTTTTTTTATATATATTTGAAAACTTCATCCAAAACTGCCTATATGTCGTGTTAGCCAACACTCCAGCAGATTTATAGTTTAGGAGATATTCCCACTTTTATTTCTGTGGCAAGTGAAAATCTCCAGCTACTGTACAGAGCTTTATTAGCTGTGAAACATCACTGAAAAGCGTCATTAGCATATGGGCACATCACTTAAAAGCTTTATTAGCTCATGAAACGTCACTGAAAAGCTTCATTAGCATATGGAATGTCACTGGTACAGCACAGGTCCCACAATTAGAATACATTAGAATAGTGTACCAAGTATGGATATCTCCTTAACCCTTTCAAATATGAAATCTTGAGTCAAAGTGAAAGTCCCAGTTTAACCTTTGTGCACACAGCATTATGACCCATGTCTATACTGGAGTTATTCTGGAGTAAACCAACTGCAGCATAAGGACAAATAAAAATGTCTAAATTACCATGACCGCGAATAGGACTTTTTAACCCCTTAAATGCCAGAGAGGTTTCCAATGTATTGCTTCTCCCTGTTCAACTGCATGGTGGCTTAGGAATTTGTATTTGTCCCCCTTCTTGGTGCAATTTGTTTACTTCAGAATAACTCCACTTGGATAAATATGGACCTTTGACCTCCATCCTCAAGCAGAAACTGGGTCACATATTCATTTTCTCTATAACTTGTGGGGTGGTTTTGTACAATTATTTGTATTTGTATGTTTTTTTTTTTTTTTTTTTTTAAGTTAATAATTTGTATTTATAATATACAAAATTGTTGGAATTGTGCCTGTCTGTGTGAAGTCTTTGGGTCTTTGCTGAGAGCAAGATTCAAATGTATTTTATAGTAATATACCATTATCTGTTTCCTACGAAGGAAACCACCCAATAGGGGCTTGGGTTGCACTGCCAATCATGATCAGATTTGATAATACTCTATGCTAGTCACGTGGTAGTATACAGTTGTCATTAATCAATCAAAGTTCTGCCATTATATTGAAAAGCGTACTCTTTTATAATTGAAAAAAAATGTGTTCTCTTCCGGAAGGAGATTTTAAAGGGACAGTAATGTTCCATATAAAATGCTTTTAGTTTTGTAGAGCATAAAAAATAAACTCTATGGCACAAACCGGATCTCTCAAACCACTATGGTTTGAGAGAGGTATGCATTCAAAGCCCCCCCCCCTTCTTTGCTGGCAGCAGGAGATCCGAGTCGGCCGACACGAGGAGGCTCTTCAGCAGAGCAGAAATTACATTATTTAAAACAAACTACTTAATTGGAAAGGTCTACAAAGTGTGCTTGCAAACCAGGCACACTTTGTAGACTTTTCAGTAATGCTATTTTGGCTCTGCTGCAGAGCCGCCGGCTGGTCCCCAGACAGGGATCTCCTGTGTCAGCAGAGCGCTGATGTCAGGAGAAGGAGGGGGAACTTCGAATGTGAATCTCTCTCAATCCATAGCGGTTTGAGAGATAGGATTTGTGCGATAGAGTTTATTTTTTTATTCTCTGCAAAACTATAAGAATTTTTTATTGGACATTACTATCCCTTTAAAGAGAACATGTATTGTGTTATAAATTGATGATCCTTTTCTACTCATAACCCTTTGAGTGCCAGAGTAGTAAGAAACGCATTGCAAAGCAATGCGTTCTGTACCCCTCTGTCACTCGAAGGGTTAAATCCGTACAAACAGAGCTGGAATTATACAAACTACAGTGCATGTAATACAGCAGAATTATTTCTTTTTTGATAATGTATTTTGTAATCAGTTTTAAGGACATAATTGAAAACTGAGAGAAATAACTTAAATTGAAATAGTCTCGATCAAATTAAGATGATAAAACCTTTAAATATCAGTTAAACCCCACTAGCATCAGAAATATAATCTATTCTTTGGTGCCGGAGGCTTATAATGGTCATGCTTTTTCAGTGACTGTACAGAAAGCCATGCAGGGCTGCAAGACAATGTCACATTGACGGGAAATTTTTGGCCCTACATTTGTTGCTAGGTTACAACAACCATCATCGCTGGCTGCTTGTTGACTGACTGAGGCTGGTGGAAGTTGTAGTCCCACCAGTGCTAGGAAGTTGAGAGTTACTGTTCAGTGCAATATATTTTGGCGTAGATGGGTTTTCTGGTTGTTAATTGTCTGCTGGAAAATCAGAAAGAATCCATGACACATCCATACTCATCCCTATGTAATTCCCCTTCCGAGTCCTCTCCATTCCACCATCCCTAATGCATGTTCAGTGAGAAGTAACACCTCCTATTAACAGCTCCCCCACATACCTTTCTATGATCAGAAAATCTAAATGGCCCCTATGAATTTTGCGTGTCCGTGAAGGTGACAAAAACAAAATAATGTGACGAACGCACACCCCGAGATAGAACAAAATAAAGTGTTTTGCTCACATAGAAGACCTTTTAAGTGAATGATTTCTTTTTTTATTAACGCGATCTTGGCTCTGCTGCAGAGCCGCCAGATGGTCATACGACAGGCTTCCCCTGCAGTCAGAACGCTGACTTCAGGGAAATAGGAGGGAGGGGGGGACTTTGTGAGTGATTATCTCTCAAACCATAAAGGTTTGGGAGATGGCACTGGGGGCAATTCATTTCATTTTTCTATGCCTATAATATGGAGATTAGTAAATTTTAAGTATTACTATCCCTTTAAGTTAGGGTTACTGTTAGATGATACTACTCCTTTAAGTATAAGTTTGCCTTTTAAGAAATAAATTACTCTCTCTGCTACAATGCCATATGTTCTCCACTGTTTTGAAGGTTTCTTAAGAACCTACAGGGGATCCAATCTTCACTTCAATGTGTGTCTTAGGCTTCCAATCAAAATTAAATTAAATAATACCCCCTGCAGGCTTCTCTGATGGAATAAGAGACAATAGGAAAGCCTGCGGGTTTAGTGGTTATACCACTATTGATAGATGCAGAGCCAATTACTGAAACGATTTTCTTTCTCCCAACAAGCTTTAGTAGTTCTTTGCTGTCTACAAATACTTATATCTCCTGGATTGGATACACACAAAGGTCGCTTCCACAAAAGCGACGTAACCCTTTGAGTTACATACCCCTCTGGCACTCAAAGGGTTAAATATCGGATCGTGATCATTCTGCACTGGGAATACCCAGTGTCTTCATAGTAATGAAAGTGTATGTTAACAGCTTAAAGTTTTCGCTGTTGCGGGAAAAAAAAAAAATAAAAAGGTAAGGACCAACATACAAAGTCAAACATGGGTCAGCTCTGGAGCAAACCAGCTGTACCAAGGCAGCTTATAATAATGTCAGTTTATTTAAAATTCCATTTATTTAAACTGCGCCAAACGCAATGCCACCGTGCACCAAAGGCACCTCGTAAAAATGGCCTTTTATTTGAATGGGAGTTTTAAACTCATTAATGCTAGACAGGTCTGTAGTGCATTGCACAGCGATGGTTTGAAGACTTCTCATACATTCAAGGGATTCAAAGAAGCATTTAAAGGGATAGTAACACTTCGTTTTAACTTTATTTTATTTTGTAGGCATTCAAAAAAACATGAAGAATGATATAAGTCTTATCTCTCAATCCTTTATGGTTTAAGAGATATTCATAAGCAAAGTATCCCCCTCCCGCCCCTTTTACTGATGTAACACTGCTCAGCCAGATCAGAAGGGAGGTGCCCAGGTAGACTGCAGAGAGGGACAATCTTCAATTAAGATAAGGGAAAAACCTGAAAAACTTGTCAAGGGGGGCAGGGATTTCATTGTTCTCATAGGAAGAAGATTGTGCCCTTCTGTTATCTGTCTGGTCTATGGACTGGATTCCACATCTGAGAAGAGATGGCTTACACTAGGTAAAAGGGGCGGGAGGGGGAAACTTTGCTTGTGAATATCTCATAAACCATAAAGGTTTGAGAGATAAGACTTATATCGTTCTTCATGTTTTTTTAATGCCTACAAAATAAAATAAAGTTAAAACGAAGTATTACTATCCCTTTAAATTAATGGGTATATTTATTTGTCCCCTATGGTGCAGTTGGTTTTCTCCGGAATTGCACCACTCCTCTGTTTGCTTATGGCACTCTGTATTTGCTTCCTTCAGAACCCTCTAAAGGGGACTTGTCAAATATGTGGACCGCTTGTGGCCCCCACTGTGATGAACTGCTCTCTCGCCCCCATCTGTCACAGATTGCTTTAACAATTTAGCCATTTCTGCATTGACTCCTATTTCGTCCCACATAACCACCACTGTCATAACTGCCTCTAATAAATTAACTTTCTTCTCTCCCCCCTCCCTTAGTCCTGCTCACTGTTAGTAATGTCCCAACATAATTTGTAATGGATTTGTAGAGGCTAACAAAAAAATCACATTGCCACAAACACCATCTCTCAAACCGCTATGGTTTGAGAGATATTGGCAATGAAAGTTCCCCCATCTTTGATGTCAGCTGTAAAGCTGACAGAAGGGGATCCGTGTTGATGAGTCTCTGCAGCAGAGCCGAAATCCCGTTATTGCAAAAGAATTACTTCATTGGAAAGGTCTACAAATTGTGCTTGCAAACCAGGCACCCTTTGTAGACCTTTCCAGTGAAATAATTCTTTTGCAATAACGGGATTTCGGCTCTGCTGCAGAGCCGCCAGCTGATCCCCGGACTGGGATCTCCTGCTGTCAGCTAGACGCTGACATCAGGAGAAGGGGAACGAAGGGAGACCTTTCATTGCCAATATCTCTCAAACCATAGCAGTTTGAGAGATGGGGTTTGTGGCAATGTGATTTTTTTTAACCTCTACAAACCTATTACAAATTATGTTGGGACATTAATAACTTTTAAAATGGTGTGCCTTTTATTTGTCCAATCCCTGTTCAGACTAGTTCCCACACTCACACTGGCAGGGATGTGGGGTTTCACAGGCTATAGAATGTGGCCTAGAGTAACTTCCAGTCAATCAGCATCTAACTGGAGGGGGACTGGAATGCAAGTAACATCACTCCCTCCAGCTATTCAATGATTGGCTAGCTGGAAGGATTATATAAAAGTCAACCCCTGTTCATTTTGTGCTCACACTGACCCAGGCAATGGTCCAAACAGAGCTTGGGGGTCAGATTTATTTATTAGAGGTGGTGGCAGCAAATGTGGTGGTTTGTATTTAGTTTTTATTTTATTTTGTGAGAAGGTGCAGGATGACCAGGGTGTATAGGACACCGCTGGATCTATAACATCAAGGTAAGTGTCATACTTGTTAAACATGTGGGGAGGGGGCATGGGGCACAATTTAGAGTTAGGACTGGGGGGTAATGGTAGTGTTAGGCTGTATAATTCCAGCTAATGGTAAAAATATATATATAATACACTATTTCTTTTTAGTCCTGCACTTCTGTATTAGGCCTTTGTTATCACTCACGTTGAGTTTCCTTGAAATTACTTGAAAAACATAGTCCATGTTGCAAAGGCTGAAACAGTTATTCTTACAGGGTTGGATGTGCATGCAGTTTCACTGTACTCCCTCTCTCTCTCTCTCTCTCTCTCTCTCTCTCTCTCTCTCTCTCTCTCATGTATAGGCAACCTTAGTTATATATAGTGTGGTTTTCATGAGAACATGTGTGCTCTCAGAACAGCTAGAAGTTAATAATGCATGTATAATCTAGGCCTTCAACATATGTGGCATCACAAATGAGAAGGCGATGCCACTTTTGCATTACAGAAGTTTGTTAGAATGGGTTTATTTACAGAAATGTTAGAAGTTAAAAGTTTGAATCTTTCATAGGTGTATTGTGGGGCGGTGGGATGCTTTTAGATGTAGTGTTTGGGAGGGTGGGAGGAGGATGACTGCCAAATTCGCTCATATTTGGTGTTTTATATTATGTCAGACATCGAGCGTTAGCTAGTTTTCTTTGATGTTCCCACTTCTCATGTTATTTAGCATGAGTTTTGTGAACAGAAAGCCCCAATCAGTGTTTGGCTGCAAGGTGAGTTTGAGACCAGCACTTCTTTCAGAGGATGGTGGCCATGTAATAGAATTCTGACAGTATAACGAAGTGTGTACTGCACGGAACTCTCTTTGACACTAACTCTTGTTTTTCTGGGTCTAATAGAATCGAGCTCCATGTGTCCTGTTCCCTCATGTTCTGTGCTGCGCTCATACCACATTCTCACTTTCTCTTAATATCTTGAGGACCAGAGGGGTGTGAGTGAGTCTTCAGTGAGTTAAAATGCAAACAAAAGGAGCACAGTTCTAGTAAAAGGACATTAATTCAAGGCTGTGGTGTCAGTGCATGTGTGTGGTTCTGTGGGACAGTGGTACAAGTCTGGGATGGCAGACAGCAGGCTGGGTTAAAATCTCCATTTGTATTTGCACCACTTTGTGAATACAGACGTTAAGGTCATATGTACAAAAGAAAAATGCAGCAATTCTGGGGCAAACTAGCTAAAAATTTAAATTTATTTAAATGGGACATTTAACCCCTTGTTAGAAAGGGGTTAAAAGACATTGCGAGGTTCAAACCGAGTACACAAAGGAAAGCAACAGGGCACAGCACTTCCACCCTTTGAGTGCCAGGTAGGTATCCAGATACAAAAAGAAAAGGAGAGACTGATTGTGTAGTATATCAAGGTAAATTGGTAAGTTTCATAAAAGAGAATATATTTACACTCACGTTGGGGAAAATGTCACCGGTTGCCCAAATGACTAATTGCACCTGTGGAGGATATTAATTCTGCCTCCACACAGATGACGGACCCAACGGGCTTGATCCCCAAACAGCCACGACCTTCAGACCGTGCTTGAAAAGAGAGAACACACAGGAAGAAATAGGGAGAGATGGACTGCTACTGAACAGCTGGTAAATCGCAACACAGAAATAAGATATTCAGATATACTCACAGAGGAAATTAAAAAGGCACCACACAACGGACACCAGTATTATAAACCGGGGGGGGGGGATGTTGATGCTGATCCCCCCCCCCGCAACAGAACCTCACGATTTAGCATCCACCAATGGAACAAGCAAATCTTCAGTATGTAAAGCAAACCTTCTCGCGGCAGAGCAAAAATGTTGAAAAAATATCAAAGATTTATTAAAGCAATTTACAATCCCTGAACATCTTTCGTGGTGCACAGACCACTTCATCAGGAGGACAAAAATCAACAATATACTTGTATTCTTGTATATTGTTGATTTTTGTCCTCCTGATGAAGTGGTCTGTGCACCACGAAACATGTTGAGGCTGTTCAGACCATTTTTGGTCTGCTGTGAGAAGGTTTATTTTACATACTGAAGATTTGCTTGTTCCATTGGTGGATGGTAAATCGTGAGGTTCTATTGCGGGGGGTCCAGCATCAACATCCCCCCCGGCTTATAATACTGGTGTCCATTGTGTGGTGCCGGTTTAATTTCCTCTGTGAGTATATTTGAATATCTTATTTCTGCATTGCAGTTTACCAACTGTTCATTAGCGGTTCAACTCTCCCTATTTCCTCCTGAGGGAGGTATCCAACTAATTTCAACACAATCTGTTGGATAATTCTCTGGTACTCAAAGTGTTAAGGGCTGCATACACAAAACAAAAGTGGAGTAATTATGTGGAAAACAAATGGTACCATAGGGGAGAAAATAAAAATTCTCACTGCACCCACTGATTTAAATGGGGTTTTTTAATCCCTTAACCATTTGAGTGCCAGAGGGGTATGCAACACATTGCTTCATTAAATGCTAAAGAGGCCTCAGTTCATTGTTTGATTTGGTGATTTCTAGTGTTCGGCACGTTAAAATTCACATTTAAATCAATGGTTATATTGGAAGATTCCATTTGTTTCCTTTGATGCCGTTGGTTTCCCCAGAATCGCTCTTCTGTGGTCTTTGTTCATACAGCCCATTATGATCAGAAGAACTGGTTCACTTACTGTATATAATCTGCCTGGTACTCGTTTCAGTATTCAGTTTCCCTCCTCCATCTTGTATAACTTACCCTCCCTCCATTTTGTTTGTGGAGTGGTACATAGTCTTCTATTTACATGAATTTATACATGTCACAAAAATGTTAAAAGATGTGTTAAGATAGAGATTCGCTAAGATCACACATGGAGAGCGCTTAAGTACATTTAAATAAACTAAAAGATTCATTTTTAAAATAGCTGCCGCATGTGCACATCCAAAGGTGCGTGCTGCGCATTCCCAACCACTGGGATGCACATGCGTATAGCTGAGGATGCAAACACTGCATGTCCCAAACCAAAATGCTGACCAGAACATGCTTGCTTGCACACAGCTAGAATATTCTCATAGTGTCCCTAAGCAAAATGGCTGCCAGGGACACGATTGCGCAGAAGAAAAACACAAAACATAATGTTTCACGGATACTTATCTGGATGAAAGCAGATTTAAACGTTGTTGGATGTCGGTTTATAGGCACATGCAAGTCTGTGACTGGATAGTTGTGGACTGTCAAGTTTTTGACTCATTTATTTGCTGCCTTAAGAGTCAGTAAAGAAGTATTGTACCATAATTTGACACCTCCGGTTTTCTATTAATATTATAGATTTTACAGGCTCTGTTACACTATCCACAGCTAGGCAAAAAAATATACATTGCATTTTGTTATATAACTTACATTACAGCATTAACCTAACTAATCTGGGGGTTATATACACTTAAACCCCTTGAACTCAGTTCTTGCATTTATAAGAATTCTGAGTTCGGTTTCTGAGCCTTAAAGCGGAACTATCACTCAAATTAAAGTGTCCCCCAAATCATTATGCACATGGCGATAAGCATATCCATAATAGTATTATTCTGAATAAGTCTGGCGTTATTGAGAAATCCAACTCATTCCAAGACGCAGAGGCAGGCTTTGTGCTGTAGAGGCATCTGTGCACCTGTGCTGTCAGTCTTTTCCTGTACCTTAAGGTACAATGCAGCGCCCCCTCACCAGTCCTAGAGGAGACTGGGATGGACAGTGCAGGAGTGCAGATGTCTCTTTGGCAATATGTCTGCACTGATCCCTGCCTGCCTGTCTCAGAAGAAGCTGTATTTCTCAATAACACCGGACTTATTCAGAATAATACTAGTATGGATATGCTTATCGCTATGCGCATAATGATTTGGGGGACACTTTAATCTGAGCGGTAGTTCCGCTTTAAGCCTCAGAAACCAAACTCAGAATTCTTAAATGGAAGAATTAAGTACAAGGTGTTTAAGTGTGTATAACCCCCAGATTATTTAGGCTAATGCTGCAATGTAAGTTATGTAACAAAATGCAATGTATATTTTTGCCTAGCTATGGATAGTATAACAGAGCCTGTATAATATTAATCAAATTATAGTACAATACTACTTTACTGACTCTTAAGGCAGCAAAAAATATAAGTCAAAAACTTGATAGTCCATAACTATCCAGCCACAGACTATGAACTGCCATCCAACAATGTTTAAATCCACTTTCCTCAAGACAAGATGGGAGAAATTCCTTGGAACATATCTCTACAACTGTATGGACTACAGCAGTCAGAGAGGGCTCTTCTTATCTCTTCATGCTTTTCTCATAGTCCACTTTGTGAGTGGCCATGGAATATGCTGTGGCCAGTGGCTGGGGAGCCACACATTGCTAGTCAACAAACAAGGGAGAAGACTACAGTTCCCATAATCCCCCGGTTCCCAGACTTTTTTTTCTGATTGGCTGGCACAGTTTCTGATGGCCATCTTCTACCTGCTTATCATACACAGAGGCTGTCTGTCCTGCTCTCTTCTATAGTGTTAACACTTTGCAGTAGTAAGTAGTTTTTTTGGTCTTTCTGGGCGCTATGATTTAAACTAGGGGTATTTTTTAATTAGTTTCTCAGTAGTTTAGACACATTCCTTGGCATGTCTGACCTTAAGGGGCTTATGGGGAAATCCAAAGCCAAAGATTCAGGGGCTTCCCTTACTCCCCTTACCCTCTATTCCTCATGTCATACTGGGCTCCCAAGGAAATGTTCTGGGTCTTATTCCTTTCATGTACTATGGCCCCTACCACTTCACTGGGGCCCTCCAGCACTGACCAAGGACCAGCTTGGATTAAAACACTGCTGTGCTCAGTATCAGTTATCCTTTCTTCCGTTCAGGGGATTCTCCATTCCTGGAAACCTTTTCCCACTTTCAAACAGGTGGAACCTTTGTTTAAGGTTCATTCTCAGATTACTGGGGGTATCATCTGAGGAGGAATTAGACTCAGGATGATGACAATATGGACCCTTCTTTCTCCTGTGGAGATTCCTATGAGGCTGACCCTTCAGCTCTCAGTCTACCTTTACGGACATTTTCTAGAGGTGCAAGAAAGACTGTCCTGTGTTTCCTCCCAATAAAATTCTTGATCACCTTGTTGCCCCAGATTTCCAGAGGTCCTTTCTAGAGCAGAAGACATGTGGGTTTCACCCCCCCTACCAATCCGAGGAGCAGTGGACGCAAATCCCTCAAGTCTCCCAAAAGTGCCCTGCCGCAAAGCCAAACAGACTTGGCAGCACAAGCGATTGCCTTTGAAGTCTAAGTCT
This sequence comes from Rhinophrynus dorsalis, assembly GCA_037306005.1. NCBI lineage: Eukaryota > Metazoa > Chordata > Amphibia > Anura > Rhinophrynidae > Rhinophrynus > Rhinophrynus dorsalis. The sequence continues at coordinate 660,664,555 of CM074718.1, read as the reverse complement.
GACAAGCCAACCTCCTTGTGACTTGCGGAATCCTGGTCCATCTTTGCCTATAGAGGGGCATCTCTGCCTTTTTTTTTAGATGCCTGGGACATCCTCAGCCACAATCGGGGACTACATGTGACAGGCGTAACGCACACTTACAGTTTCCACAATTCTTAATAACGAAGTGCAGAAATAAAAAAGAGGGCGCTTCTTGAGCATTGCCCTCCGATTCTCAAGATAGCCACACCATCACCAATAGAAATATACTCACTAGAATTATATGCTGGAGATGCCCTTATGTACAGACCAGCCTTAGAAGTCAAGGAGTTAAAACTGTAGTGCGTCTAATCAGATCTTCTGGCTGCTCACCCCAAACAACTCCGCTCACAGAGCCAGATTCATGGAAAGAAAAAGAATGAAACAATATTGACTTATCACACTGAATATAGTTATGAGATCAAATAGTAATAACACTCACATTGACAAATGGCTGTGTAGTAAACCTATGTGTACACACAGCTAGACAGGCAAACGGAGAAATTCCTACGTCTCTGTTCGGTCTTACATGGATCCAATTTCCCTTTCATCCAAGAACAAAACTCTCCAAAGTGGCAAACTGGAATTCCATCCAAAATTCTTTATTAGAATATAAAAACAATTAAAACTGTACCACTGAGTACTGCTACGTGTTTTGCAGCTATACGCTGCTTCCTCAAGGCTTGTGGTAACCCGTCTTGAGTTACAGAAAAATCATTATGACTGATTCTAAAGCAGCTTCAGTGGAGCTCATAAAAATAGGTTAAAACATTCAACAAGAAACAGGAAAAGCAAATGTGCCTAAGACATGTCTGATGCATGTTTTGCTACAAACACTTCATCAAAGGCATGGTATATTACCATACGGGTGCTCCCGACACCATTCCAGAAGCGTGAGATGCTCAGGGTTCTTGTCTTCAGAGAATCACTCTTGTTGTTTGCTATGCTAGGGAATGGACCCCTACGAAATTAGGAATTTGCTTTTGGGTAATAGCACATACTTTTGTGCCTTTGCTATTTTGACCAAGTCCTCACCACATATGTTGGTTTGGCCCAGTTTTATCTAGGTTTAGTGGTAGGCTGGTTTCTGTGCCCCGGTACTTATATCCATTACTAGCTTAATCAATTTACACACATCATAGGAGTTTTGATATAATCTATCTTTTGCATGTGGTTCACATCTTACACCTCGGTCTCATTTGCAAAGTAACAATTTGAAAAGCTGGTCATGCCCCAGCAGACTCTATATGGTATAATCAGGTCATTGACAGTGGTAATTTAACATCTTGGCAAGCAGGTATTTTTGCTCCCTGGCATTTCATGTTTTATACAGTACTCATTGCTCTCCTATATTACTGCGTGGCAAGACGATCTCATTCATGCCGCGGGATTACACACTTCACCTAGGAAATTTGGCTTCACATCTTTAGCAATAGTACTCAAAGCTGAGGCCCACGTTCTAGCCATCTCAGCTGTACACATTCCAGGAGTAGAAAACACACTTGCTGTCTTTGTCTGTCATCTAGATGTGGATCCAGGAGACTGGGAGCTTCACCCAGGAGAGTTCTACCTGATAGTTCAACATTGATGGGTCCCAGCCATAGATCTGATGGCAACCAGAGAGAACAGAAAGATGCCTGCATTCTGCAAGTGGACAAGGGACCCTCTGGCCTTCACAAAGGATGCCGTGTTCATTCCATGGAACTTTCACCTATCCTGTGTGTTTCCCTACTTCCTTTCATCCCCAGAGTAAGTTGGAAGATCAGGATGGAGAAGGCGCTAGTCATTCTAATTACCTCATTCTGGCCCAGACAGGCTTGGTTTGCAGACCTCATCAGTCTGCCCATTCAGGAGCCAATCCACCTGCCAATCAGACCAGACGTGCTGCTTCAGGGACCCTTGTGGTATGAGTCTGTGGAGAGACTGGCCTTGACGTTCCTGAGGAAAGGATAGTTCTTGAGGAAAGGATTTTCTAGTTATATCATCTTCACTATGATCCAGGCTAGGAAACCGGTCTACTCTAAGGCGTACTATAGGGTCTGGTCCAGTTTTCACCGATGATGCGTTGACAAGAATATGTCTGCTTATGTCTTTGATCTTCCAGTGGGTTTGTCCTTCCTTTAGGATGGAGTCAACAAGGGACTTCGTGTGAGTTCCCTCAAGGTACAAGTCTCAGCTCTGTCCGTTTTCTTCCACAGACGGATTGCCATTATTCCAGATGTGAAGACCTTTCGGCAAGGGGTGGGTCATGCCTTTCCCTCTCTTTGTGATGCCACACCTCCATGGCATCTTTCAGAGGCTCCCTTTTGAGCCTCTGACTTCTGTCTCCTAGCGTCAACTGACACCAAAGATGTTTTTTTTTCTCCTGGCAGTAGCCTCTGTATGGAGGGTGGCTGAGTTGCAAGATCTGTCTTGCAAAGCCCCATTCCTGGTATTTCACCAGGACAAGGCCATACTCTTCTCTGATTGTCACATAAAAAATTAGATTGTTGTGCCTTCCTTTTGTCATAACCCTTCGTCCACACATGAGAGGGATCTTCATCTGCCTTAAGTATCATGTGCACCACACTTGGCCCTCCCGCAAGGCTGAATCACTTTGAGGGACCCGGGGAGGAGGAGAGGGGGTCAGACAGCATCTAAGGTTATCATTGCCTTTTGGATCAAGGCTACCATATGCAAAGCATACTTGATCAGAAAGAAGCCTGTTCCTTTTAAGATCACATTGCACGCCACAAGACCAGTGGGTGCTTCCTGGACCTACAAGAACCAGGCCTCATCTGAACAGCTGTGCAAGACTGCAACATGATCCTTGTTGCACATATTCACCAAACACTGCCAGGTCAATGTGCTGGCCTCGACTGAGACCAGTTTTAGTCAGGAGGTTATTCAGGCGGTTTTGTCCGTCTGAGAACTATGCTTTTCATCTAATGCCCTGTTGTTCAGTAGTTTCAGCCCTGTTGGCTCTTGTATGGTGTGCTATGATTTTTTGGTGCCCGTTGACATCTACAGTTATACAGATCCAGTTTGGTCCTAGGGTACACTGGTATCATGAGGAAGAGAGAGTTTTTTTCTCCTTTTCCCTCCCCACAAGCCTTGAGATGCTTTGGTATAACCACATGGTTCTGTGTTCCATATTGGACGTAAAGAAAAAGTAGGATTTTAGTGTTTTTACCTGTCAAATTATTTTCTTTTTAGTCCATATGGAACACAGGACTTAAACATGAACTAGAAAGAAAAGGATTTAATGGGTAAGAACGCTAGAATCCTATTTTACTCAACAGGAAAAGCACAGCAATATAAATATACACACACATACCTGGGAACTCTCCGGTTTTGCCCCGAAGACTCTGGGTTTGACAATGAATTACCGGGTCTCTGGGCAGAGTCTGGGGAAACCCTGCCCACTTATGCTCAATCCCACCCTATTGTACCCCTTCCCCAGTGTATTTGATATATTTTTTATGTATCGTAGTCCCGCCCCTTTTTAATGACGCAAATCTTGTAATTTCTCTACCCTCATCGGCACTAGAGGGCTGTCCTCCAGGCAGCCCCAAGTAAGAAGTTCCCAGGTATGTGTGTGTGTGTGTGTGTGTGTGTGTGTATGTGTATATATATATATATATATATATATATATATATATATATATATATGCTCCAAAAAATGACCTCACTACAACGCCTGGGCATGCTCCTTATGAGGTTGCGGATGGTCTCCTGAGGGATGTCCTCCCAGATCTGGACTAAAGCATCCGCCAACTCCTGGACAGTCTGTGTTGCAACGTGGCGTTGGTGGATGGAGCGAGACATGATGTCCCATCTTTTACCCATCTTTGATCCAGATGGTTTGCCCCACAATTAATTCACTGTATCTGTTGTGCCCACTGCCAGGGATCCTTATTCATCAAGTTAAGAGCTGCAATTCTGGAGTGAATGAAGAATCCTGTTGAGGATATAGAAGTCACATTGGTTTTAATTGGAGCTTTTAACCCCTTGCCTACTTCACACTAATTTAAATTGATGGGGATTTGTGAAATTTGCTCCAGAATTGCCTCTCTTTAGCTTGATGAGTAAGGCCCAGAGTTTGTGGTAGATTTCACTTGACGTGCTAGCTGATGCAATCTACAATCACATGCCATTCACTCAGCTACTAAGAAATGGCTGGCTGATTGCTTTTGGTGTGTTAATTAAGATTATCTTCAATCAATCATATGTTTGTCAGTGTTCTCATTACTCAAGTGCTGTCAGCTCAGCTTTCCTTATCCTGAGGAAGCAGTAGGGGGCACTGATAGACTGACATGTACAGATTTTCATGTTGACAATAAATTCATAGCTCTACCTTTTTATTTATAGCTACGTATGTTCAATAATGCCAGTCACAATATATATTTAATTCTTTTGTAAACAGCATTGCAATTTTTAAATGCAACTTTGCTTTTTTATTTTTGTAATTACTGTTTGAGAGACAAAAAATTCCTCAGAGCTGTTGGTGAAATGGGGGTGACAAACAGTAACAATAGTGGGCCTTATGTACAAGAGAAATGAGGAATGCTTCTGGGGTGAACCAGCTGCAAAATAAGGGACAGAAAATTGGTTTAAATTGGGCTTTTAACCTTTTATAGGGATAGTAATATTTGTATTAAACTTGAGGTCTGAGTCTTCTTTATGTTTGTTTGTTTTTTCCAGCACATCCTATCCTATCCTATATAATAATTCGCTAAGTTGTGTGTAACGCCCGACATGCGCAGTAGACACTGCTGCGCGTGCGGCAGTCATGCACAGTACAGACTGCCCGCGCTGCGGCTGATACAGAGCTGGGTGCTCCGAAGGAGCTTTCTATTGCACATAGTAATTTTTTTTTTTTTACAATATATAACACTAGAACTGCTTTCATATTTCCTGACAGAAAGCTGTCTGCAAACAGATAGAATTGAATATTACTTTATCTGTTGACAAAGGAACAGCTTGGTCTGCGAGGGGTGGCTGGGATCTGGTCAGCTGACATCACCATTAAAGAAGAAATTTAGAGTTAAAAGATTTATTTGTGAAAGTTGTTGAACATATTTTAGTAGATTACATGATGTGAGTAGAAAAAATAAAAAAACACCAATCTGATATGTTTTCCCTTTGTTTTATTCTGTACTTATCTCATTTTTTTTTTTTTTAAAGGAGACAACGCCTCTTTAAATGAGTCTGGATTTTGGGCACATTTATTTGAATGTTTATTTGTTTCCTATGGTACTGTTGGTTTTCACCAGAATTGTACCAGATTACTGATTATATCAGTGCCTATGCTGCATCTTTTTAACCCGTTGAGTGCCAGTGCCATTGCTCTGCAATGCGTTGCGTACCCCTCTGCACTCAAAGGGTTAATTCTGATGCCTTTCATTGTTCAGCCTTCTCGGTCTCACTGTTCACTGTGAATTATTCCCATCCTATATATTCGCTAATTTGTGTGTAATGCACGACATGCACAGTAGACACTGCTGCGCGTGCTGCAGTCCAGCTCTGTATCAGCCATGGCGCGGGCAATCTCCACTGCGCGTGACTGCCCCGGGACCGGGTGGCAGTGGCACTGTGGCCCGTGTAACGGGCTGTTCAACTAGTTTGTTTATAACCTGTGAATAAAGATAGTAATACAGATCCATTTCTTCTTGTCTGTGTGCAGGTGCTTTAGACCGGTGTGTGATGGGGATCACAGCTGTGGAAATCTTAAATGCTTGTGATGAAGTGGTTCCTGCCTCAGTAGATTCTCTCAGCCATTCCGCAGTGAATTTAAAGCAAGCTATGACCAGACGTAGTCTAGCGGCCCTGAAAACGGTAGCGCATCACAAACTTCAGACACTCGCCACCAACCTGCTGGCGTCCGAAGCATCAGACAAAGTATGTTTCAATAATACTTCATTTATTATACATATTCTTAGGTCACTATTTATTAAAGTATGTGTACCCATTGTCATTTGTGTATATGAGCATTAAAACTGGTTTAAACAAGAACTAACACCTCTTAATATTAACCGCCTCCCCCCAACACACGGCCACTCTCTTTACTTACTGCGGATAGAAAATCCTAATGGCTCCTATGGATTTTCCCTAGCTACATTGCTCAAAGGGCAATCAGTCCAGGATGTCATGAATGAGGAGGCGGACATGACTGTTGCTAGCTGAACCACAGGACATCACACTTTGTTCACTACACATGGTAATCTTAACTCTGCAGTGACCAGAGGGGTGTGCAGTGCATTGCTTTGTAATATATATATATACACACACACACACCTTGTCCTTAACCCTCTGAGTGCCAGAGAGGTATCCCACGCATTGCAGTGCAATGCATTGGATACCTCTGTGGAACTCGAAGGGTTAAGTAGGCCCATACACACTGCCTGCTTAAGAAAAAACTTCCAGCAACTGTTATGTCTGCCTCCTTACATGTAGGACTGATTAAAGATGTTAAGAACTAAGGCGCAAGGGCAAAATTCATTGGCACCATTGGGATTTTATGTCCATCATATGTAAAAGAGGGGGGGGGTGTTATTGGGATTTTATGTCCGTAGTATGTAAATGGGGGGGGGGGTTGGTTATTGGGATTTTATGTCCATAGTATGTAAAAGAGGGGGGGGGTGTTATTGGGATTTTATGTCCGTAGTATGTAAATGGGGGGGGTATTGAGATTTTATGTCCATAGTATGTAAAAGAGGGGGGGGTGTTATTGGGATTTTATGTCCGTAGTATGTAAATGGGGGGGGGTATTGAGATTTTATGTCCATAGTATGTAAAAGAGGGGGGGGTGTTATTGAGATTTTATGTCCGTAGTATGTAAATGGGGGGGGTATTGAGATTTTATGTCCATAGTATGTAAACGGGAAGTTATTGGGATTTTATGTCCATAACAGGGGGTTATTGGGATTTTATGTCCATAGTATATAAATGGGGGGTTATTGGGATTTTATGTCCATAGTATGTATGCAGGGTATTGGGATTTTATGTCCATAGTATGTATGCGGGGTATTGGGATTTTATGTCTATAGTATGTAAACGGGGGGTATTGGGATTTTATGTCTATAGTATGTATGCGGGGTATTGGGATTTTATGTCTATAGTATGTAAACGGGGGGTATTGGGATTTTATGTCCATAGTATGTATGCAGGGTATTGGGATTTTATGGCCATTGAATCTAAGCGGGATAGTGGGATTTTATGGCCATTGTATGGAAGCGGAGGGACAAGGGGTCACTCCATAGGGTACTAGGACCAAAGTTGAGCAGTTCTGAGGTAAACTAACTGCACCATTGGGAATAAAAAAAATTCAGGTTAATTTAACTCCAGTGCTTTTGCAATGCCTGGTCACATCTAGGAGATTACAAGTCCTATTAAATCAATGGGGATGTGCAGTATTTTTATTCCCCCCCCCATGGTGCAGTTGGTGTGTGCCAGAGTTGCTCATCTTTACCCTGATGAACAAGGCCCAGTGTGTTCTGGGGAGGATGAAAACTGATGTGCTAAACAAAAGTGGTGGAATTCTGAGAGCAAATCAAGTACCCCCATAGGCAACAAATAAAAATGCCCTTTGCTTTAACCCTTTGGCTGCTAGAGAGATACCAAGCACATTGCAACACAATGTGTTGGATACCTCTCTGGCAGGCAAATGGTTACATGAGTCTTTTAACACTTTGAATGCTAAACATGTCAGATACACTGCTTAGAAATTTTTTGAAAACCTCTCTAGCATTCATGGGGCTAAAATCTATGGAAAATTGGGGAATGTTTATATGTTCCCTATGGTTCATTTGATCTGCACCAGAATTAAACCACTTTCCCAGCTTCAGCGGCATTACAAAAATTAACAACATGTACAGCTCCTCAACACCCACATTATCCAGGGAATAAAGTTCCCAGCTCTAGCACCCATAGACACTTGTACCACAGTTTTTATAAATAAAAATCCCAAAATGATTTGCTCTGACCTGCACACACATGCGCCTCTGTACCTTCCATTTGCGCTCTCTATATACCCGCAGCTCTCCTACTGTGCTCCGCCCCTCTCTACACTCACATGACTGACTGGTCATGTCAGCAAAGGCCCTTTAGCCTATTAGAATCTAGCCATTACTATAATGCTCTGCCTGTGGATCATACCAGCAGCCTGAGTTGTAAATAAGAGATGTGAGGACAAAAATAAAATCACAGATCTGTTTTTTTCTTAACATACTATTGTACTTCTTAGTTATGTATGAGGCATTGTCCTTTTTTTATTTTATCACTTCTCATAATCCTCATCCTACTTATTAAATACCTTTTTATCCTCCCCATATTTGTTCCTAAAGAACTCTGTAAAGTACAGTCTCTCTCCCAAAGGTTCTGCTTATCTCTGCTGTCCTTGTGTATTAGATGTGAGAAACACAAGTCCTGCCCATTTCAATTCCCAGTAAACCAATTAGTCTAATAGACTTCATCTCTTCCTCAAGTTAACCTCCCTGATGGACATTCATTTCATCACTTTGCACATAATCTGTAATAAAAAAAAGAGTGAAAACAAAGCATACAGTGGTATATCATTTATGGAACTATTTTAGTAAGTGCTTGTGGGCGTTTTGTGATTCTTATTATGTCCCAGTTGTAATGGCACATTTTATAGTGCTATTAGGGGTAATGGCAGGAGATCTTGCATACTCTGCTCTTGTGCATCCTCATGCAGTGGTAATTGTTGCCCGGCTTAGTAAGAAAACAATTATAGAAGAGAGAGAGAGAGCCTAAGACGATGAATCTGCCAAGGAGATAATCACTTGATGAAAAATGTATGCTGATGGGATCATTAGGATGAGTTCTCTGTGCCCTCCTGTGAACATTTCTCTGAGAGAATTCACAGAAAATCCACACTTCCTCTCCTCGAGTGAGAACATTATGAGAATATGTTGATCTTTTAGGTGTAACACTGCAAGTACAGGCAAAACAAATGTGAAGATATATGTATCTATCGATGTAATCTATTGATCTAATCTGTTTATTGATCTGATCTGTCTATCTAAATCAGTGGCAGGCATTCTGAGGATCTCTAGCTATAAGGGCTACAGTTCCCATCCTCTCACGTCATTCACAGATGGAGAGCCTCAACTGCCCACCTCTTTCTTTCTGTCTCTGTCTCCTCCCATGCTTTTTCATCCACTACTGTCATGTCTTCTCTCAGCATCTTCTTTGAGCACATCTTCTCATATCTGCAGCCATTTTACTGTGCAGCATGCTATTTCCGGAATAAGTCAAGCACCCTGTCTTCACACATCCATAACCCTTCCACAACTGCACTTGTATAGGCTAGCAATCCATTAAGACTCTGAAAAGCCCACTCTGTACTGGGCCCAACTTACAGTCTAAAAATTGTGCTTGCAAACCAGGCACACTTTTTAGACCATTCCAATGAAGTAATTCATTTTAAATAACGAGATTACGGCTCTGCTGCAGAGCCTCCGTGTTGGCCGACACAGATCTCCTGCTGACAGCTTTACAGCTGACAGCAGGAAACCTCAAACTTTGAATGCACGTATCTCTCAAACCATAATGGTTTGAGAGATACTGTTTTTTGCATTCAACTCAACTTTTTATGCACTACACAATGCAAAATAGTTTTTCTGGGGCATTACTGTCCCTTTAAATGTTGTCCTGCATACTGAGCAGAGTGGTTGTGGAATAATATGAAGTCCCACAGTGTAGTACCCAGAGAACTGAGTTCTAAAACATTAGATTAAGCATGTCAATCATACAGCCCTTTACATTCTAGACTACAGCCCCTCCTTTACATTCTAGACCAAGGTCCTTCGCGTTTGCTGACCTTTCATGGAAAAGGTGGCAGCTTCATCCTTGGTGGTCCAGAATTTTAGCGCAAGAAGTCATGGCCTCCTCCAACACACACCTCTATATAAGTGGTTCCTCGTAATTCATTCGGGGATTAATGATATTGAGCACCAAGATATGATGTCAGGAATGTTTAGGTATGTGAGGTCCTGTGATTACCAGTGGACAATGAAACAAGGGTGGGGTGTCAGGAAGTGCATGTGAGGATTTTTTTGAAGAAGGCTGGGATGTCACACAGTATATTTGACATTTTGTGATTACCAGTGGAACAAAGATGGGGAGTCTTTCAGTATATTTTGGTTGTGTAGGAACCAGTGGGCAGTAGATTAAGGCTGGGGTGTCAGACAGTATATGTGTGGTTCTGTAGGAATCAGTGGACAGTAGATTGCGGATCTCCTGCTGACAGCTTTACAGCTGACAGCATGAATCCTCAAACTTTGAATGCACGTATCTCTCAAACCATAGAGGCTTGAGAGAGATGGTTTTTTGCATTCAACTCAACTTTTTTATGCACTACATAATGCAAAATAGTTTTTCTGGGACATTACTGTTCCTTTAATATCCAGGACAGTGGTCTCCCTATTTGTATTTTACATTAACCATTTTTTATTTGCTTTTACTTTTTTTCTAGTAGCTCGCACTACAGATAATGGTATTATTACTTTTTTGTATTTATTGAGCCGTACAACATTGGGAGTCATGCACTAAAGCGTGATAAAGAGGTGATAAAGCAGAGCTGACGTCTCTAGTAATATCACGTCTCCAGTTCTTATGATATTCTGTGGAGCTTTTGCACTAAGATCTCCAAGGCTGAAGATGTCTTAGTTCTTTAGCTCCATATAATAACATAGGAACTGTAGAAGCGATATCACCAAAGTCATCTTTGCTTTATCACTCGTTAGTGCATCTCCCCTATTGTGTAGTGCTGTATAAATAAAGGTGAGATTATTCAATGACATGCAGAACCTGATCAACACAAATGATACTGAAGGCCCTGTTTGTGGAAGTGTACAAAATTTGTCTAAATTCCTTTGACTTTTTTCTTTTCGTTTTGAAAATCTTGTTTTCACCTCTTCTTAGAAGTGTATTTTGGGCAAGTAATACAATAATTCCCTGTAGGCACAGCCTTTACTGGCATAGTATGAACAGTTCGCTCCTGTCCTGCCTCGTGGATTAATAATTTAGTGTTGTGGTTCTCATGTTACAAAGCGGAAGGAAAGAATGGGCTAGCAGCAACAGCATTTTTCTTGCTAACCCATTAAGGACCAGAGGGGTGTGCGTTGCAGACCCCTCTGGTTCTTAAGGGGTTAAATGAGAATGAACATCTCCTAATAATAATCCTCAAATTCCCTTACCATGGCCAGAAAATGCTATTGTCCCATATTAATTTTGCCCTTGTGCCTTTGCGTAGGAGATAAACCGTCCTGCGTGTGACATCCATGGAAGCAGTCATAGTGCTTGAGCAAACGTAACCCTTTAAAGAGCAGCTGGTGTGCAACACATTGTGAAGTATTTCTTTGCACATCTCTTTTGTCTTTATAGGAGTAGTAAAGCTTTGTTATAATAAAAAAACACATATTAAAGGGATTTACTTGTACAGTTAAAGTGGAATTCTCACCTACTATAAAGTTATCCATATTTCAATGTCTGTTTCCAATACAGCTTCAATCCCTCTTTTTTTTTTTTAATCTTTAATTTCACGGCGCTATAAGCTTTTAAAGTTTTGACCGATGATGTCACTGGGTGCCTAGCCACAGTACAGCTCAGGCTGTCAATCATCGGAGAATTTTGCAAGGCTATTTCTCCCAAAGTATACATGTTATAAAAAAAACACTTGTATCCTCTGAGTTATTTATTTAAGAAGAACTATATGAAAGAATGTTTATGTCAAGTATTACTATCCCTTTAAGTGTAGACAGTTTCAGTTCCAGGCATTGGTCATTTGCATTTCTACTCCAAGGTTGGTTTTCTATGAAACCGTCATAAGATGAAGCTATGGGGAAAAGAAAAAAAAAATGTCTTCATATTTCACTCTTTGAAATATACTGAAATTGCTTAACCCCTTAAGTACCATTGACGTGGCAGGACCGTCACGCTGGTCCGGCACTTAAGGACCAGTGACGGTCCTGGCACGTCACGTACTTTTACTCACCGCGCTCCTACAGGTGAGTAATACCGGGCACTGAAGTTGATCGCTCCAAGACCAGAGCGATCTCTTCCAGTGCCCCGTTTGACGTGCCGCCCCACGTGATTAGTCACGTGGGACGGCACGTCAAAGTTTCCTATGTGGTCCTTAAGGGACGGCACGCCCCGGGACCGCTGGTCCTTAAGGGGTTAAAGCTATGTAATATCATCAAAGGTTAGGTAGCTATGAGACTACTGAGTAGAATGGTACCCCCACTGGTTTGCGTTAACATACCGTAGCAAGTACAAAAAGTACCTCTAAATCTTAATATCAAAAGATGTTACACTGAGTCCTTTAACAGGGTCCTTCTTTACTGTCTATGTGTATTTCTTGATTAGACTATTAGTATATCCACAACATTCACCCCAATAAACAAAAGAAATAGAGGAATCCTTTCAGTAGTTCATTAACTTCAAATATAGACAACTGCAATTATTCACTCTCATGTCAAAGATCCTTCATCCATCTAGATAATCTCCTTGTGTTGGAATATCAATAGAGCCGTTAGTATTGGTCCTATAAGTTTATCCTCAAGAAAACATACAAAGGACTCCAGTAATCGATGTATCACTCTCTGCAACTAATAAGTTCATATCTACTCACATTTAAATGAAAGTTCAAGGGATAGTAATGTTTCACAATAAAAGCAGCTCCAATTAATCTCCATAATATTTGGTCCATGAAAAGTGTTATTTCAATACTGTCAGAGTTGTAGTTTAAGAGTAATTGATTGATAAAGTATCCCCCTCCTGCCCCTTTTACTGATGTAACACTGCTCACCTCAGAGCAGCAGGTATGTGTGGATGGATCACAGATAGGAACAATCTTCAGTGAGCATAAGGGAAAAACCTGTCAAGTGGGGCAGGGTTTTCCTTATGATCACAGTAAGAAGATTGTCCCTTGCTGTGATCTGTCTGGTCAAGAGACCAGATTCCACATCTGAGGGGTGGTGGCTTACACTAGATAAAAGGGGGCGGGAGGGGGATACTTTATCATTCAATTACTCTTGAACTACAACTCTGACAGTATTGAAAAAACACATTCCATTGCCCAAATAATATGAAGATTAATTGGAGCTGCTGTTTTTGTGAAACATTACTATCCCTTTCAGAGTCCCCAGATCATCCAGCCTCTCCTATGAGTTATCTTGCAGCTCTCTAGATTGTTTAAAGAATCAAGTCTACTGTTACAGACGTTATCCAGTACATTAATTTTGGGGAACCTGTTCACAAAGAATTAAAACTTAGCGGCCATTAGGTTTTTCTGCTCACATTAACCCCTTGAGTGCAAGAGAGGTATCCAACGCATTGCACATTGCGTTGGATACCTCTCTGGCACTCAAAAGGTTAAGATTATTGGGGGGTTAATATTCATTTTCTTATAACAATTTTTCTTTTAAAGTTTGGTTTCTTTTACATTATAGTCACATCCAGAAATGAATAAATATTTAGAAATTTGTATTGCTTAAAAATAAAAAAACACATCTGAACAAAACATTCCTGTTTTCTTTTTGGACATAAATAACGTATTGCTCTGAAAAACCTTCACGCTTCCTCCACCTTTGATACGGGTCAGTACACGGATTTGGTTTTCCTGTTCAGATGTCAGAGCCAGCTGATATTAGGGGCACAGGGTAGTAATTAGAGCGATGTGACAGATTACTGGGGGGGGGTAACTTGTGTTCCTAGCACAATTATTTTCCACTGTTGGTTTTCTGTCTTTTTAATTGGCGTATTAACCCTTTGAGTGCCAGAGGGGTATGCAGAGCAATGTGTTGCATACCCCTCTGGCACTCAAAGGGTTAAGATTTGCAAAAGCACTTTGAGAAGTGCCACTCAGGAGGGTTTAACCCTTTGAGTTCCAGAAAAACGTTCAAGGTATTGCAGAACAATGTCTTAGTCGCCCCTCTGACACTTGAAAGGTTAAAAGTAAGAGAATTATGCCTTTGGGAAGACTTTAATACTTAGAAGATCGTTTGAATCATAGAATGAGTTCAGACCATAAAATCTCTTGAATTGGGAAGGAATAACTTCTAATAATAGCCTTCCTCTTACCTTACTATGAATACAAAATCCTAATAGCCCCTATGCATTTTTCCTTTGCTTCTTGGTTCAGATGTTATAATCATGGAGGCAGATATGACTATTCCTTGTAGTACCACTGGACCTCACACCTCTGCTTATGGTAATATTATCCTTTTAACCCTGTGAGTGCCAGATTCTGTTGCAATCCATTAGGATACCTCTCCTGCACTCAAAGGTTTAGGGGTGTATTACATGTGAGTGCCAAAGAGGTACCTAATGCATTACGTATTCCTTCATAATGTCCTGTTTACCCCTCAAGTCCATTAAGATTTAAGCAGGTTCATGAACTGCCTTTGTCTGAGGGGAAAAAACCCCCAGAAACCTGACAACAGCTGAAATGTCCACCTCCACTGACAGAGTCGAGAGAAAAAAGGGCCCACACCGGCATAAATAAACACTGAAAAATAAAGACTGGTATATATGTAGACACTATAATAATGCAGTGTACTCAACGCTAAAGTAATATGCACAGCCAGTGGCCGGCAAAAAGATAAGCTAAAGGCAGGGAGACCTCGCAGACCAAAAAAGCAACCCTTTAGCAGAGGCATTAAAAAAAAAATAATAACAATGAAAAAACATTTTTTTATTGATAACAAATTTAGTAAAAAAATTAATCTTTGTTATATACTGATCAATATTGTCCATGGGGTGAGTTGAAAAGGTTTTTCACAATTCTTGTCCATATGTTCATGTGAGTCAGCCTATCACTGGAGAGTGAGAACAGTATCACAACTAAATCAAGAGTTTACTGCTTTATTTAAACCCCTGCCCTACATAATATTCCCTAGGTGCGTGTTTGTTAGAAGCCGTCATGCGCAGTAGAGACTGTGTGCGTTTGGCAGTTTCTACTGCTCATGATTGCATCGTGTGAGTGAGGCTTGTGAGTGAGGCGATGCAAGACTGCATTGCGTGGAGCAGTGAGGTAGTGGCTACTTAACCCTTTGAGTGCCAGAGGGGTACACAACACATTGCAAAGCAATGTGTTGCGTGCCCCTCTGGCACTCAAAGGATTCCGGACCTTGGCCCATGCACACGGGCTTTTACACTAGTTTATCATATTTAGCCATAATGTCTGGCCCTCTGGTGAACTTGAGGGCCAAATGTACAGACCAAGTGGTAACTCTGGTTGCCTATCGTTGCTCTGTGATGTCATGTTGGGCACGCGCACCACAAGAAAGATGCATAGAGTTCATCTGAGGCTACCTTGTCAGGATACTGCCTTCCAAAGAGGGAGGGAAGAGTTTAGGGACATGAGTCTGGAAAATGGTAAGATGGCAAATCCCCTGATAAACAGGCTTTTGAACATTGTGTTCTTTATTTGACCTATTGAATATTTAGGCAGCTGTTTAGTTGGAACAATAACACCTATAAATAAACTGTGTTATATGCACTTAAATACCCTGTACTCCATGCTCCCATCTAAAAATATCTCCAGTCCTTTGTGGAAGCCTAACATTTTGTCTTAATCTGCTCTGCGGGGGAAGCCATTTCTTTCTTTTCTAGGGCTTCCTGATTCTATTGTCATACCAATCCTGACTGGTGTCTCAGAAGTGATAGTGTTCTAGTACCATATAGTGGACTGAGATAAGGATACAACCTTTCTAACTAAGGGTGACGGGTACTAATCTCCGTAAATTACTGTAATAGAGCTTGCCTCTCATTAAAGCACTAAATTGTGACTGTTAAAGGGATAGTAATGTTTCATAAAAAAGCAGCTCTAATTAATCATCATAGTATTTGGACTTTGGAGAGTGTTATTTCAATTCTGTCAGAGTTGTAGTTCAAGAGTAATTCAATGACAAAGTATCCCCCTCCCGCCCCTTTTACTGATGTAACACTGTTCAGCCAGATCAGAAGGGAGGTGCCCAGGTAGACTGCAGAGAGGGTCAATCTTCAATTAAGATAAGGGAAAAACCTGAAAAACTTGTCAAGGGGGGATCAGGGCTTTCATTGTTCTCATAGGAAGAAGATTGTCCCCTTCTGTTATCTGTATGGTCTATGGACTGCATTCCACATCTGAGAAGAGATGGCTTACACTAGGTAAAAGGGGCGGGAGGGGAAACTTTGCTTGTGAATATCTCTCAAACCATAAAGGTTTGAGAGATAAGACTTATATCGTTCTTCGTGTTTTTTTAATGCCTACAAAATAAAATAAAGATAAACCGAAGTATTACTATCCCTTTAAGGACAGTCTACTCATTCATTAACTAAAGAAATTTCAGGATTAGATTTTAAGGATGTAACATAAAATAACTATTTTTAAAGATACTAGCTATAGGCACCTGATCTTTCATGATTATAACCCAGTTTCATTTTTAGAAGTTATTGTTCCTTTAAGGCAGTTTGCAGCCAGATAAGAGTAGTGTTGTTGGGGGGAGGGGGGTTAAGTTACAGGTTCACTTTATTCAGTAAAGGTTGTGCTAATACTAGTATTATTATTATACTTACTATTATCATTAATTTGTAATGTGCCAGTATCTTCAGAGGCGCTGTACAATAAAACTCATTACAAATGACACACTTAACACACTGATACAAAACTAGATGGAGAACAAGTGGACCACACTTTACATTAAGGTGGGATTCTGTGTAGTTAGAGAGAAGGGAAAGTTATGGGCCAACAGCAGAGCTGGTCCTCTTGATTGGTTGGCAGGGTAATGTAAAGCTGCTGTATAAGCAGCTTTTGGGCAGTTGGAGATTTTGGATGTGTGTTTTTTTTGTTTTGTTTAATAAATGGGGTTTGAGGGACCATTTGAGTGAGTGAAAACTAGGAGAGAGTCTGATGGAGTATGAAAATGTGTTCCATAGATAGGGTACGGCTCTGGTGTAATCCTTGGGTTTGAGAGTGAGAGATGGTTGTAAACTAGGAGGGGGACAAAGCTGCAGGTTGTTTACTGAGCATAAGGGATGGTTTTGTTTAGAAAGGAGTACAGATTTGTAGGGTGGGTGCTGTTGTGGAGGAATCTGTAGATGAATGATAAGACTTTAAATTGAATCCTTGTGGATAGAGAGCCAGTGTAATAACTGAGTGGGACTACACACACACACACAGGATGCCCAACAAGAGACATAAATTAACCTAGTGGCAGCCTTCATAATGGACTAAAGAGGAAGGCCAACTTGGATGGTGTTGCAGTGATTAAGCTGAGACATAATGAGAGAGTAGACTAGGGTTTTGGGAGTGTCCTGTGTAAAAAAAAAAAAAAAAGTCTAATTCTAGGGATATTCTGGAGATGAAATTGGCAAGAATTTGTGTGAGTGTATTTGAGGAGTGAAGAAGAGGGCAGTGGGATATGGGTACATTAGCATGGGTACATTAGGTACATCAGGTATGGGTACATTAGCAAGTTTAGTTTTAGGTGGCATTGGGACATTCAGGAGAAAATTATTTACCTGATTGTCAAAAGATATTGTTGACCAGAACAGGGCAAAGGTCAGGGTTACATGAGGGAAAAGGGTAATTTAAAGGGATATTAATGTTTCACAATAAAAGCAGCTCCAATTAATCTCCATAGTATTTGGGCCATGGAGAGTGTTATTTCAATACTGTCAGAGTTGTAGTTCAAGAGTAATTGAATGATAAAATATCCCCCTTCCACCCCTTTTACTGATGTAACACTGCTCACCTCAGAGAAGCATGACTGTCCTGATGGATCACAGAGAGGCACAATCTTCAGTGAGCATAAGGAAAAACCTCAAAAACGTGTGAAGGGGGGCAGGGTTTTCCTTATGATCACAGTAAGAAGATTGTCCCTTGCTGTGACCTGTCCGGTCAAGTGACCAGATTCTACATCTGAGGTGAGCAGTGTTATACTAGGTAAAAAAGGCGGGAGGGGATACTTTATCATTCAGTTACTTTTGAAATACAACTCTGACAGTACTGAAATAACACTCTCCATGGCCCACATACTATAAAGATAATCGGAGCTGCTTTTTAGTGAAACGTTACTATCACAGAACAAGCCAAGTTCATCAACAATGTAACAGGAGTAAACAGGAACTGCTGGTCACCAGTTCAGGCATCAGGACAACTGAGCACTGAGTCAGGGGTTTAAATAGCTGAAGCTTGGTGCCATTTGGACCATATGCCACCATTGGATGTTGTGCTCAAGCTACTTTGCACAGAAATATTTGCAGTATTTCGATGTGACTGAAATGTGCTTTAGTTGAGTTCTGGCCTCCGAAAAAGTGTCACTTGATTGTTTCACTGCTGATTATTCTCACACCTGAGCATTATATCTTTCCTCTAGAGATGTTCCATAGAACATGACAGGAGGCTCCCTCTGGTGGCTGATAGTTGTGGAAGTAACCTGACAGTGGCCGCCGTGTGCCAAGAACTGACAGTCCACACTAATCAGGCAATATGATACATGGTTGTACCAGTCCATACTGTCTAATTTGCAAATCCTTGGGAATTTTAGGGCAATTTTTAGTTGTTCGGTGCAGTTGTTTGCTCCATAATCGCACCATTTTAGCTTATTGAACACAGCAGATCAGTTATTACCATGGGATCAGCGAAAGAGCACCGGAGACCACTTTTCTGACACTATTCTGCTTTCCAGTTAATCTGCTGGCTTGTTCACTCACACTGGGCAATGGCCACAGTCCACAAAGACATGTCTTACCCTTTAAAGGGGAACTCTAATCCCTAGTAAAGTTCTTTGTAAAAGAAACTTCTATAAAAATATATTTGCAATCTGTTGGTTTTTTTTTTCTTTTTAAATTTTAATGCTGTAATGAGGGAGATATTCTTCTTCTTAATATAACCAAATGACGTCCATTTTGGATGAAGGAATCCAACATGCAAGCTGGCGCTCTTTCATTGGCAAGATAGTGCTACAGCTCACTTGCTGGAATCCTCCATTAGAGGAGGTAGTAAGGTGATCAACCGGGCAGAGGAGGAGGTGAAGATTGACAGACTGCGGTACAGAGCTGTACCACAGCCTTTCCAGAACGGACATCACTTGCTTACATTTATTCCATCAATACAGCATTTGAAAATATGTTGCCATAGAAGATTCCTGTAAGATGGACTTTACTGGAGGTGGGAGTCCACCTTTAATGACTAGCGGTCCGGGAAGTTACCTTCCATTAAGGACCGATTTGATTGTCGTTGGAGCACCGGCACACTTGACTGATTAGGTGTACCAGCACGCTGAACGGGGATTCGAGAGAGACTGCTTCGGTCTTGGAGTGGTCAATTTCAGACCCCATTTTTATTTACAGTGCTCCCACAGGAACGAGATAAGTAAAAAGTATGTGATGTTCCAGAACCGTCATGGTCCTTCAAGAAAAAAACAAACAGCTATGGTCCTGGCACATCACTGTTCATTAAGTGGTTAAGAACAGTATTTCTAGCACAACCCTAGCAGTCTGTTTGGACTGTGTGTGCAAGCAATGACTTCCTGGTTGTGTAATCCTCCTACCCTAGAGGTTCGTTTTTTGTCCCCAACCACAGATGGCTGATAGAAGCCATTTTGGGGGTATTCCCCAGGTGTTTTTCTATGCTAATGAAATGCAATTCTGGAGTAAACCAGCTGCACTAGGGGTTAAATACAAATTCCCATTAATTTAAATGAGGAATTTGAATGCTAAATCATTGGCGACCTTTCCAGAATTCAGGAGGTTTGCAGCCTCATTTAATCATTAGAAATGCTCATGTCCCCTCTATGGTGCAGCTGGTTTGCACCTCCTGAGCTTACTGAATTGCCCCTTACGTCTTCTCCCATAAGACGTCCCTCAGCAGACTCGGTAAAATGCGACGGTTGCCCTTCAGTTCTGTGACTGATGACCGCTGGGACAGATGTCGTTATCAGTCTTTTCTGAGTGCCTGGTTTCCTTTTCCTGACATTCACCCTTTATGGG
This sequence comes from Rhinophrynus dorsalis, assembly GCA_037306005.1. Classification (NCBI taxonomy): domain Eukaryota; kingdom Metazoa; phylum Chordata; class Amphibia; order Anura; family Rhinophrynidae; genus Rhinophrynus; species Rhinophrynus dorsalis. The sequence goes on along the minus strand of CM074718.1, from coordinate 660,644,557 downwards.
ACATGCATTAAGGACTACATTTCTATGGTGCGGAGTGCAACTGCCAGGAATACGTTTTACAGGCTTTTAAACCAATGTTAAATTATGAAACAAAGTTACCAATTTGAATGGGTGATAAAGTGCTGAGTGCTTCCTTATTAGTCCATGTTTTCCTCATCACACTTGATAGTAGAGTAGTGAGAGACTGCAGGCAGGGACTTATCACCTATGGTCTTATGGGAAGAAGCAAAATGGAGCAAACCAATAACTGCAGCAAAGTGGCAAATAAAAATTCCCCAAATCACCATTACTTTTAAATGGGGCTTTTTAAATCATTGAATGCCAGATAGGTTAACCTTTTGAATGCCAGAGGGGTGTCCGTTGCTTTGCTTCATAAGGTGATTATAGGGTTAGAGGTCCTATTTAGAATGGGGCTTTTGGTTTGCCCCATATTTGTAGTTCTTTGCCATTTGATTTGTCCCCCCCCCATGCAGTGCAGTTGATTTGCTCCAGAATTGCTCAAAGGTCCAGTGAGGCTGATGTACTAAGAGGAACCGGAGCAATTTCCTGAGCAAACCAATTGCATCATAGGGGATACATGCACGTTAACGTTGGCTTAAACTGGGCTTTTTTGATACATTGTTATTGAATTTTACAGACAGAAAAAAAGGTACAAATTCCACATAAAAGTTCACGTGTTCATTATACGTAACAATGCAGACTAAATGGGGTGCTTTATCTGCCTCGAATGTTAGAGCGAGTTGGAGGCCTCTCAAGTATTCAACGGGTTAAAAAGCCAATTTAAATTTAATATATATATATATATATATATATATATATATATATTTTTTTTTTTTACAGTGCAATTGGTTTGTCCCAAAATTGTTCAACTTTGCCTTATTGCGTAATCGTTTGAATGCCAGAGGGGTACGTAACGTATTGCGCACCGCTGGCACTCAAAGGGTATATAAGGACTGATGAGTCTTCTGTTACTTAAAATTTAAGCATTTTCGTTTTCATAAGGTGCAGATGATCGTTATTCTTGAGTACAAAGACTAAGGCAGCTCGTGTTAGACCGTTCGGTCTAATGAACAGTGTTTCAAGTGGCAGCAGCATTTCCAAGTAAATAATGTCCAATTTTGTTCACTTCGTTTATGGAGCCGAGTCAGATCCAGGCTGACCTTACCTTCTGCTTGGTGTGTGTTAGACTGATTTACTTGATCCTTTTCACCCTGTGGTCATGGACTTGGATTGCCTTTTCTTGCGACCCTGCCATAGCTTTTTGATTTTGGACGGATTGGAACTCTGAACTGATTTGTATTATTCGAGTGCACACTTGAATGAAAACAAGATAACATTTTTATGATGTTTGGTAAGAGGGGCTCGAAACGATTGAAAAGAGCACAGTATGCCACCCTGTAAGTCAGGGGTCTCCAACCTTTTTATAATGGAAGCTGCTGTTAATCACTGAAATATGTACTGAGCTACTATAAACCATATATTGAAAATATATGAATTCATAATTGTACATTTTAAACCATCTCCAGAGCTGTTTTTACCTACTCTTCATTCCTTCCCTCATCTTATAACAAAGTGCTGCACAGAAAACAAGGTGATAAAATCCTGACGCAAGACATATCATTTTTAGCAAAAGAAATCCATATTCACTACAGAAGACAAAACGTAGCTCTCCAGTGAGCCACAGATTTTCTGTTTCATAGTGTCTTTACATCCTTTTCAACACTATCCCATATTACTGTGTAGGTTTAAAGTTATTAGATTCGTTATTAGAAGTTATTTATTAAAACATTTAATGAACCTAACAGAAAGCTGGCAACTTTTGTTGCAATGAGTGAGCGAATATGGCGTTGCACTGTGGCTCATACCTATTTAAACACCACGTATTTCCCATAATACTACTATATGTCACCTTTATGAAGCATGCAGTACTATATGTCTCCTTTATGAAGCATGCAGAATAATCTGTAAGCAGCTGTTATGGCAGTGTGGCAGGGAAACCATGAAAATGCTGTGAGGCCCCTATCTGCCTTACGATCCTCACTCTGTTTGATCAATTCTGGGTACTACAGATGAAAGCTGCGCTCAGATTGGCTGCAAGCACAGAGGGAGCATATTTCAACCGCTGGACCTGTCTCTGGCAGGCCTGATAGCTTGATCCCTGATCGGATTGGAGAGAGCTACTCACTGGTAGCCAAAGAGCTACCAGTAACTTATGAGTCATTAGTTGGCAGACCCTGAGAACATTTATGCTGGCTAAGAGCCTTGTATACTGGCCTAAATTGGGTGCAATTAAATGTGTATGAATGCTAGAACGGTCTGTAGTAGGTGGAGGTTGTCAGGTTTATCATCCCTGTGCTAAATTGTGCCCTCAGACCCCGTCCTGTACTCAGATTTTCAGGATATCCACAGTTGACAGCACGCAGATTCTTAGAATAACGTGCCACTGTTTAATTCACCTGGGTTCAGGTGAGGAGATACATTAGAAAAAAGAAGAAAAAGTAGATCAAAAGAGCACTCTACTCCTCCACCATCCTTGAAATAATACAACAGATACAATATATCCAAAAAAGTATATCCGTTTATTACAAAAATATATATGTATAGCTCCTGTGGATAAGCAGCAACACAGCACATAAAGATCAGTCCCCCCACCTGATTCCCTTCAATCGTCCCTCTCCAAATATTCCACATAATCATGAAGAATGAAATCAAGGTACACACACACAGAAAGGATCCTAAAAAATAGTTAAAGCGGAATTTTCACATAGCATTAAGTCTCCCTCCAATAATTAAACATATGGCGACTAGCTTCATAATACTTCTATTACCTCTCAGAAGTGCCAGATTCTAAAGAAATCCTTAATCTTTGGAGACCGGAAGCCAGGCATCAGACATCTCGTCTTAGAGCCGTCTGCACTGTCAGTCCCAGTCTCCTCTAAGCATTGCACTTTGCCACAAGAGTTCCATTGTCACCAAGTATCCAGTCATTTAGATCTCCTATAACTTCATGTGACGTAAATTACTAGTCAAAGAGTGGTACAGGCATAGACTTAGTAAATCCAAGGATATGGTGTAAGTCACCTGTAAAATATCCAACAAGTTCATCACCCCCACATGGATATATGAAGATTTCATATAGCATACTGTAAGTAACCAAAGTAAGCAGTCATAGGGCATCTGTTGCACAACATGGACTGAATACGAGCAGCCCACATACACGAATAACTAGGCTGCACATACACCTGCACTACTGGGAAGACTTGAGCAGCCGAGTTTTTAACTCCTTAAAGATCAGAAGGGTATGCAGTGCATTGCACCTCCCTCTAGTCCTTAAGGGGTAAAGTTGTGGACAAAATGATGAAAAATCTATATGTTATGGCTTGGAAATTCCAAAGTTACCAGTAACCTGGATTGGAGGACAGAGAAAAGAGGATTTTAGTCTTGCCTGTCAAGGGACCATGCTTGGCTCTCCTGTGGCAGATTGTGGGGGTCCTTCGGGGTCATGCTCACAGGAGTCTTCTTTCCCTTCACTATCTAGTCAATAGTTAGTGTCTGTCTCAAATCTTTCTGGAGCTGGTTGGCTAGCTGCAGCCAAGGAGGGAAGGTAGGCTCCACCCCCTGCAATCAATTCTAGAATTGTTCCTACCTACTTAAAGGGGCAGATCGCCTACCCAAAGTTTCCAGTAACCTGTATGGCCTAAGAGAAAAGGATTTAACAGGTAAGACTAAAATCCTCTTTTATCCAAAATCCTAGAGAAATGTGTACACATGCAACTAAATAAATATGAACCGACAGACCAGTTTTTTCATCCCTCTTCAATCAGGCTTTCGACCAAATCACTCACCAGTCATGTCCCTCCTAAAAGTAACCAACAATATCCAGACGGGCATGGAAAATGGTGACCTCACATGAGCCATTTTCCTAGATTTTGTCAAAGCCTTTGACACAGTAGACCATAATATTCTTATAAACAAACTCCAAAGATCAGGATTGAGCAATAAGTCTCTAAACTGGTTCTGATCCTGTCTATCAGACAGAATGCAGTATGTGTCAGTGGCCAGCAATGACTCCCTTCCGCTCAAAGTAACACGTGAAGTTCTTCAAGGCTCCATTCTTGACCCTCTTCTATTTTCTCTTTTTATAAATGATCTGCCCAAGGTTTGCAAATCATCTTCAGTACACATGTATGCAGATGACACCATAATCTTTGCTAAAAACATATCACACCTTGAAGCCATATTACAATGTGATTTCTGCAAGGTTGAAAAATGGATAGCAAGGAACAAACTGTTCTAAAACACAGACAAAACTATCACAATGATATTTGGCACAAACTGTGTAATCTCGGCAATGCCCACATACCCATTGTAATGGAGTCTAATTGTAAAATGGCCCCAGTGGACTCCTACAAATATCTTGGTATGTGGCTTGACCCCAACCTCACTTTTGGTCATCATATTGACAAATTAACCTCCAAGCTTTATCCCAAAACCAGTACTCTTTCTAGACACAAATCATGTTTATGTCCCCTGGTTAGAAAACGTATTGTGCAACAGATGTTGCTACCAGTCATAGACTATGGTGATGTAGTTTATGCTCCAGCACCAGAAATCCATCTTAGTAAACTTGACACCCTGTAAAATTCAATATGCCACTTTAGCCTCCAATGTAATTGCACTACTCATCGCTGCGATATGCTAAAATAACTAAATTGATTAACACACAAATCTAGACGTGCCCTTCACTTTTCTTGCTTACTACACAACCACTTCTCTGGAAAACTACCAGACTACCTGAGCAGTATGCTCACTCCAGCTCTCCATACTAACTATAACCTCCGCTCCACTGCTAACAACTCACTGACTATACCACAATACAAGAAGGAAGCAGAAAGATCTGCCTTCTCCTTTAGAGCTCCAAAGGCCTGGAACAATCTGCCTGAAATAAGCAAATCTTCTCCCAGTATAAAATCCTTAAAAGTAAATGCTTCTTTAGATCTAAAAACAGAGTGTAGCTGTATATAACTTTAATATTCCATATATATGTATATTCATATGTGTATGTATATATAATAACATGTAATATATAATGTATCTCAGTTGGTGTAAATATGTAACCCTTTACTGAAAACTATCCAGGACATACTTGAAAAACAGAGAAATCTCAATGTATTCTTCCTGGTAAAACATCCTATATAATAATTCGCTAAGTTGTGTGTAACGCCCAACATGTGCAGTAGACATGCGGCTGCCAGAGGCTCTGTATCAGCCGAGGCGCGGGCAGTCTCCACTGCGTGTGACTGCCCCGCGACCGGCTGCCAGAGGCACTGTGGCCCGTGTAACGGGCTGTTCAACTAGTTTTCTAAATAAATAAATGCACTGCTGATCAGTGTCAGTGAGTTGGGGAGATAGTGTAGGGCTAAGACAGGAAGTGCCTACACTGCATGGCCTAATCAGTGTAATCTATCAATCTAAATAATTTAAACTCAAAAGCTATTTTTCTAAATAAAAATTGGGTAATCCCGTATACAGGCGATTTTGGAATCTCTTTCAAAATCACCAATGTTATTTTAAGTGATAGTGGCCCTGATTTCACAATGTGTTGCACACCACTCTGGTCCTTAAACTGTTAACAGACTGAACAATTCTCAAAAACTGCAGAGTGTCAGTGACAGTGACAGTTTGGTGCGGTTGGTTTGGGCCTATCAGTCCATATGTCCTGTATAATTACGTGTTTTATTTATTTAATTCTGATAGAAATCTCAGATGGGCTGAGTGTTGGATGCCCATGTGTTAGAAGTACTTGGATACGTTCATTTTAAGACATTGAGCTCTCTTAAACTGCATTTCCAGGAGGCATTTGGATGTTCCAGCTTTTTAAATTAATTTAAAAATGTTAGTTTTCAGATATGACACTTGTAGGTACAATCATTCATGTTAAAGTCCATTATGTGATAGCGTAGACTATGTAGTACCAGCAGGAGGCAGCAGATATCTGTGTTTTGTGGTTAGACAAGACACTCCTAGATTTTCTTGCTTGGTATGGGAAAGATTCATAAAACACATCATTTGCATGAACAATCTTTTATAAATAATGACATCTACCAAACTTAACCATCCTCTCATATAATATGTAAAATGAAACAAAACAAAGTTAAACTAAATACAAAAATTCTCCTCACACTAGCGGTATAATCTCAAATCTCTCCACACAATATAGAACCTGTTATGAATACTTGTATATCCTATTAGGCTGCTACAATCCGTTTGTCACTGTGTGAAAAGTGACGAAAGGGAAACAAATCTCCACAAGAATATGGATAGCGCCAAACGGATATACAATTACTATCAATACATATTTATTAATAACCAATGTAAAAATGTATATATGGATATCCACAGTTCATCAAGATGATGAAGGTTACTGTAAGTTAAACGAAATTTTGATCTGTAAATAAAGTTTTCCCACTTTGGCACAGCATCATGAAGTCCTGAGAGTGCTTCTTTTCATTTCACATACTTTCTACAAATTGTGGCAAGATTGATGGCGCCCAGGCATTTACCTTTGTCTAAGCGTGGGTGCTTCCTAAAGGCAAAAATATGTATATATTTTTATATATAAATTGATTGTTATTTTGTGGGACAGTAATGTCCCACAAAATATATTTTTCATATTGTAGTCCATAAAAAGTTGAGCACAGCACAAAAAAACCCCAAATCTCTCAAATCACGGTGGTTTGAGAGATACAGGCATTTAAAGCTGTGATTTCCTGCTGTCAGCTGTAAAGCTGTCAGCAGGAGATCCGTGTAAACCAAGCACACTTTTTAGACCATTCCAATGAAGTAATTCATCCTATAACATAAAGTGGTAGAATGCGTTGCTCACTGTGAGCGTAACCGCACATGCGCAGTAGAGACTCACTGCTGTGCATGTGTGGTTTTGTACACAGGGAGCCGTCTGGAGCTCCCTGTTAAGGAGCAGCGCGTTCTGCGAGTCTCTACTGTGCTTGACTGCAGTCATGCACAGTAGAGACTCGATGAACACACTGCCCCGCTACGGACGGCTCACATCCTGTCTCTGCTCCTGGCTCCGGGGCAACAGCCGGTGCCGCTGGGTGCACTTTTATACGGACTTTCATACTAGCTGTAAATAATGAGATTGCGACTCTGCTGCAGAGCCCCCGTGTCGGCCGACAAGGATCTCCTGCTGACAGCTTTACAGCTGACAGCAATAAATCACAACCTTTAAATGCCTGTATCTCTCAAACCATAGCGGTTTGAGAGATACATTTTTTGTGCTGTGATCAACTTTTTAAGGACTACAATTTTTTTTGTGGGACATTACTATCCCTTTAATGGGGAATAAAGTACATAAAGCTTTATTATAAATAGATACCACATAGATGTCTGTCTACTTATCCTATTAAATATATACAACCAACAGAGATATATATAATACCACTGACTGTAAATTCATCCATGAGATAATAGTAAAAATCTAAAAAAATACACCAGTAAATACCAAGCTTATACAACTCTGAGTAGCAAAAAAGCAGCATTCTAAATAATAAGGAAAATATAAGGACAGTATATGTATAGTCTTCTAGGTGCAAGAACAGAATTAGGAAAAGTTAAAGTAACTTACATAAAGGACCTTCAATATGGGTACTAGGTCCCACATCATCAGGCTGGGGATGCAGTATCATCCTGTAACGTGTTTATGCACTATCAAGTACTGTCACACTGTCAAGAAGTGGACATGCACACATCTGTCATATTCATAACTCTAACTTTTAATCCCTTTAATGTGTTTAATACTTTTTGAACATCTAAGGGGTTAATAAGCTTCTTGAACCCCCTGTTAAAGGGATAGTAATACTTCATTTTATCTTTATTTTATTTTGTAGGCATTAAAAAAGCATGAAGAACGACATTGGTCTTATCGCTCAAACCTTTATGGTTTGAGAGATATTCACAAGCAAAGTTTCCCCTCACTGACCAAAAAGGTCAAGTCTGCCATCTAGCTTTCAAATCTGGAATCCAGTCTGCAGATCAACCGGTGTCTCTTCAGCAGAGCCGAGATCGCAAGATATAAAACTAACTATTTCATTGGAAGTGTCTAAAAGTGTGCTTGCATATCAGGCACACTTTGTAGACTATTCAAATGAAGTAGTTCTTCTTCTTTCTCGTGATCTCGGCTCTGCTGTAGAGTCATGGTCGGTCCATGGACCAGATTCCAAATCTGACAGCTAGATGGCAGACTTCACCTTTTTGGTCAGTGAGGGGAAACTTTGCTTGTGAAAATCTTTCAAACCATAAAGGTTTGAGAGATAAGACTTATATCGTTCTTCATGTTTTTTTAATGCCTACAAAATAAAATAAAGATAAAACGAAGTATTACTATCCCTTTAAGAATTTATAATCCTATGCATGATCCTGGTGGACTCAATCCTTCTAATGAATTTGGTTGACAGTCACTGCCGTGGAGGTTTCTAATTATAGGGTAATTGCTACTATAAACTAATGTTACTGGTGAGCGTTAGCCATGTAATCCTTGCCATATAACACAAGCTAAATTATTTTGGGCAGCTAGTCCTTGAGATTTGGTCTTGAAGACATGATCTTGTGTCAGGGTGTGACAGTTAGGTCCCTAAGTACTGCAAACCGGCCAGGATTTACAGAACAGCTATCACCTTTCCAAGTCCTCCCCTCAGCGGTAGTTTCCATCTTGAAAGGATCTGCATGATAATCCCTCCCTATTAATTTATTCTACCCCTCTGGTGCAAACTGACTGGTTCTAGCTGGCTAGTGAGGTGGAGATAGGTGGATTTTCTGGACATGCGAGTGATTAAAAATGATAACACAATTTTGCTGAGATTAGATTCCACAACTACTAAATCAAATATCAGAGCAATGTGTTGCGTACCCCTTTGCACTGAAGGGGTTAACCCCCCTGAATGTGCTAGAATCCTCTCTAGCATTTAAGAAGTTAAAAGCCCCATTTAACCATTTGACTGCCATAGGGGTATCACAATGCATTTATTACCCCTCCGGCATGCAAAGTGTTAAATCAATGGCAATTTCAATTCCTCTTCTATTGTGCAATCTGGGTCAGAAATACAGGGGGTGCAGAAGGTGCAATTGTGATAGAGCCAGGCATCCAAAGGTGCTCATTGTCCCAGGACCTAAAAGGTTCTAATCATGCCCCTGGTAGAATGTATTTACCTAAGTGTGGCCCAAAAATGTCTGCACCAGAGCCCTTCGGTCACTATTTACTCCACTCGGTGTAATTGGTTTACCACTGAATTGCAACTCGTATCTCTATGTACTTTTTTCATAAAAGATTTTTTTGATCACAACTTTCACCTTTGCAAAGTTCTTTTTACTTTCCTTTTCTTTTCCTACAGATTTGTTCTTTTATTTATTTTTTGGGGATTTGGGTGTTTAGTACGGTCAACACCATAATTGGCATCAGATAAATGCATTGAGCAAGGAGCCCCAGGCAAATGTTCTCAAACACCAAGTAAACATTATACTGTGGTGGCTTCTTGGGGAATTTAAAATGCTTCTGTTTAGTGATGATTGGACGAATTGTTTGTCAAGAATCTTCTCTCTTCACCCTGACTCTGTCAGTAAGATGAGAGAGACGAGGAATTAGAATAGGTGACGGGTTAGCATCGCTGAGACCCAGATGAACATGGGAACTCCAAAACTTATGAAATTAGGCAGTGGTAACCCTTTGAGTGCCAGTGTGGTGTACAGTGCATTGCTTTACAATGTGTTACACATCTCTCTAGCATTCAGAGTTAAAGGGAATATACAGAGAGACCCACTGCACTCATGCCTTACTCATTTCATGCTCCATTTCATCAGAGGCCGTGACTGAGTATGCATATATACACTTAGTTGTATACATGCTGAGTCATAGCCTCTAGCGGACCCAACATGGGTGGAATGGGTCTCTCTGCACTTTGTTTTACAGTGCATGAGACTCTATTAATCAGGGTGTTTCTGGGCATTCCTACCATTGAATATTTCATTTGTGAAGGGCGTTATGTATGTCAAATAAGTAACATATAGTTATTCACAATAAGAATAACTAAGTCAAACATATTGTGCATAAAATGCTGCTTTTTTATCATGGATTTTGTAGAAAATAAGAGGCAACCTAAATGGATGTCCTGCCCACAGCTTCCTGGTTGAGAATCGCGGTTATATATGATCTCCATCTGTGTACATACTGAGTCTGGTGTACTATGTCTGGGCCAAACCAAATGTACAGTAGGGACTAGCAGACATTGTCATTATTTAAGTGGGCCATAAACTTTTCTATGAAAAAACGTATGTTGTAGTGTTTCCTGCTGAGTAAAACAAGGTACTCCTACTGCAAGGTGATGCTTTATTTAAAAGTTATTAGCGATACTATCCAAAAGAAACATTTGTTTGCATAATGCATTCTATGGAAGAGCTGACATCACTGATGAATTAAACAGCACCACCTGGGGGATAAGGGCCAGGATGACAGTGTTGTGTCGGATCTGTGTCAAAGGCGCATCGACAATATGCACTAAGATGTCTTCACCATTGTATCCCTGTCAGTGCACCACAGTCCACCAGCATTGCCATGAACTGGCCATGCCTTCGACAGGTTTACGATTTTGCTCAACATTCCCTCATTTTTATATGGAAATGCAGAATAATGAGCCATTGTTGTATTCATGTGGGTGTGTTTATATGTTAACTATTTGAAGAGCCCGTGTACATGGGCCACAGTGCCACCCAGCAACCTCTGCTGGTGGCCAGATCCTGTTGTCACTGGCCGCGGCGCAGTCATGCGCAGTAGAGACTGCCCCAGGGCCAGTAGTCTATACTACGCAAGACTGCAACGTGCGCAGCCATCTATACTGAGCATGATAGCTTCTGACAAACGTCCTTAGTGTATTATTATATAGGATGAGGTGTTTTGCGATGCTCCTAGACCATACCACAGTGGTTCTGACCAATTCTTGAATGTGAACATCAAATATATATTTATGGAAATTTTTTGCATGATATCATACCTCCCCCATCTCCTTCTTTAGGAGATATCAGTGGTCCATGCCTCCCTAGTATCCCTCTTTAGGAGATATCAGTGGTCCATGCCTTCCTAGTATCCCTCTTTAGGAGATATTAGGGTCCATACCTCCCAAGTGTCCCTTTTTCGGAGATATTAGGGTCCATTCCTCTTCAGTGTCCCTCTTTAGGAGATATTAGGGGTACATACTTCCCAAGTGCCCCTCTTTAGGAACTATTAGGGATCCATACCTCCCAAGTGTTCCACTTTAGGAGGGACAGTCCCTCTCTGATACCCAAATCCCTCTGTCCCTCTTTTTAGGAGATCAGACTTTGTGGTGTGTGTATATAAGTGTATCACACTGCTCCACAGCAACACAACTCACATGAATGTTTGTGTAATTTTAGTATATATGTGTTTATACATAAGTATGTGCAAATAAATTACTTTGGTCTTGTTCTAAATTATTTATTCAGTTATACAAAGAGGTGTCAATAGGTCAAATAACCTAAAACTGATCTGCAATGCCCCGCCCACCAGCCACACCCCCAGCAACACCACCTACAACAAAAATGTCCCTCTTTGGCCACTTGAAATGTTAGGAGGTATGCAATATTCTACCTTTTATTTTACTAACAGTAAAACCTAATAATTCTGTATTTATGTATAGTTCCCTTTCATTATGTCCTTGAGAAATAACTTATATTAGAATACGCTAGTGGTGTCCTGAAAATTTCACACTGTGTATTGGGGTACAATGGACAAGAAGGGATTTAGACCCACTGGGCTACCTGAATGATCAGCACTGCACCTGCATGAAATTGAAATGTGCTTTTTCTTGCCTGTCTGACATCAGCCATATAACTCGTGTCTCAGAATTAATGACCTAGGACTGTGGAGCGAGAGGTCAGATCAGGGGCATGCAGTGTAAGCTATATTAACGTTAGAGGAAATGCTGTACAAAGCCATTACAGATTGTGCTCTAAACACATGTATTACCATGTCATCTGTATTAGAAGTAGATATAAAATTCATATCTCTCCTTCTTTCTCTCCTTCCCTCTCTCCTTGTCACACTTTGTGCCAGTTTGATTTGGAAGATAAAATGGTATATGTGTTCCTATGTTCAAAAGAAATGTGGAGTGTTTCTGGGGCAAACCAACTGAACCAAAAGGAACAAATACAAATTTCGATTGATTTTAATGGGAATTTTAACCCGTTGAATGCTAGAAATGCATAGCAATGCACTGGAGAACTCTAGGATTCAAGTGGTTAAAATGTTCCTTAAAGTACAGTTGGCTTGGCTCAGAATTACTCCATGTTTCTTTTAAATATAGGGCCAATCATTATGTACTTCTGTCCCAGTCTCTATCTTGGTCTGTTTTTCATTATCTGTCTGTCTGTCTGTCTGTCTATCTATAGAATATGTATTCAGAAATGTGCCTCGTTATGAAGTGTGACACACACTTAGTAATAAGAGCGCTGGTCATGGTTAAAACCTGCTGTACATTCTTCATGATTCAGAACATAGTACAGTACAGAATGGCACAGGATCAGCTGACATTTCATGAATAGAAAATTTGAGGTAATATTTGAAATCTGAGAACCTGTTGTTAAAGTGGACAGACATTTGAGATGTAAATATACAAATGCATCCATATTTGTCTAGTTAAAGTGATAATAATACCTCTATTAAAGTTGATGTCCAAGTCTTCTTTACTCTTTTTGTAACACATCCTATATAATAATTCTCTAAATGTATGTTTGTCAGAAGCCGTCATGCACAGTACAGGCAGCTGCATGCGCTGCAGTCATGCGCAGTACAGACTACCCACGGCGCGGCTGATAACGGAGCGGGGCGCTCTGAATACAGACCAAGAGGACTCCAAATTCATGCACAGAGAGGACTACTATCTAAATTTGGAGTGCCCCTCTCTGTATTAGCCGCGGTGCGGGCAGTCTCTACTGTGCATGACTGCACCGCGGCCGTTGCTGGGTGGCACTGTGGCCCTTGTACGCGGGCTCTTCAACTAGTAGTGCTTTATTTCATTACTTACAGATTTGTAGTTCAGGAGCTTTTCAAGCTAAAACGATCCCCCTCCCGCCCCTTCGGACCGCCTCCCCTTAGATCTGGAATGCGGTCGTGGGACCAGGCTGATTCACCGAGGGACAATCTTCACTTGATGAAGGAGGATTGTCCCTCGTTATGCTCCATCCAGACCAGACAGAGAGGCAGCATGATGCAGTGAAAGGAGCGTGAGGGGGATCCGTTCGGCTTCAAGAGCACTTGAATTACAAATCTGTAAGTAATGAAATATAGCGGAATGTGTTACAAAAAGAGTAAAGAAGACTCGGACATCAACTTGAATAAAGGTAGTACTATCACTTTAAGAAAGAAAAAAAAATACTAAAACAGTTTGGCTTGGGCAGTATGTATTATCCTCCATTACAGTGCCAACAGAAAACCCATTACCCACACACATTACATTTAAATAAGCACTATCAACAGAGGCATATCCAGCGCCAAAGCATTGGATACCTTTCTGGCTCACAGAGGGTTAGTATGTGGAAATATCATAACCTAGACATGGTTTAATGACAAGACAGCAGGATCCATGGACAGAGAGCCCAAACTAAGGACTTCCTCTGGTTTCCTTTCCTTTTTTCTTTTTCTTTTTTCTTCCATAATAAGATGATATTAATTAGAGGCGTAACTAGAAGCCACCGGGCCCTGGTGCAAAAATTGCCATGGCCCCCCTCAACCACATTGGCCACCTCCACGTTGCCCCTTTCACAATGCCCCTTCAACAATGCCTCCATCTCCACATTGCCCCTTCCACAATGCCCCTCATTGCCCCTTCCACAATGCCCCTCATTCTCCACATTGCCCCTTCAACAGTGCCCCTCATTCTCCACATTGCCCCTTCAACAATGCCCCCATCACATTGCCCCCCATTCTCCCCAATGCCCCCTTCCACAATGCCCCCATCACAAGGCCCCTCATTATCCACAATGCCCCTTCCACAATGCCCCTCATTCTCCACATTGTCCTTCAATCTCCACATTGCCCCTTCAACAATGCCCCCATCACAATGCCCCTCATTCTCCACATTGCCCCTTCAACAATGCCCCCCTCACAGTCCCCTCATTCTCCACATTGCCCCTCAATCTCCACAATGCCCCCATCTCCACATTGCTACCACATTGGTGATCTAGCGGTGAGTGACATGACAGATCTGTGCCTCATTCGGCACAGACCTCTGACTGGAACTTAAGCTCCCGTGCAGTTCTTAGTAATGCAGAGTGCTGGGAGATGATGTCATTACTAGAGCGCCGGCCGCCAGGAGATCAGCGGTGCTGCCCTGTTTCATAAGTTGCAGCAGGCGTGTGGCAAGGGGGTCGCAGGGGGCGGCCGGGCCCCTGAGAGTGAAGGGCCCAGTCACAGGTGAGACCCCTATTGTTACGCCACTGATATTAATCCTTTAGCACCTTCAGAACCACGCAGTCTGGGGGGGGGGGTGACCCTAGAGGACCACAACACTTTTTTTTTTATAGCAATGCATTCTGGAATTGCAGAGCGGCATACAGCCGTGCTACAATCCCAGAATCCCATGACGTGCCAGGACCTTCACCAGTTCTTAATGTCCAGACAGGCGTGATGGTAAGGGGTTAAATCACTGGATTTTCATATGTTCCCTATGGTGCAGTGGGTTTGCTTGAGAATTGCATTACATTTGACTTTGTGCATATGGCCCTAAGAGAACACAATGTTATATAGACCAGTTTGATATAGAACGTGGTGCTGCGAGTTATGTTCCATTGCTGAAATGGCAGCAGAAGGCCTAGTAAGATTAGGAAGGGAACTCTCCCTGTGATTTTGCCTAGAGGAGATAATAGCTGTGTTCTGTCACAATGTAATTGCTTCTAGAGATATTGTAGGGTCCTGCATTTTTAATAAATCATTGGCTAATCCTCTTAGCTACACTATAATGCGTAACTGTGCTTTTTTGACTTGTTGATTATGCAAGGTTTCCTTAACCCTTGGATGCAGGAGAATTTTTGATTGCACATTTTCAGATGATTAACTTAAAGGAGATCTATCACCTCTATATAAGTTTGTCTTAAATGGAAACGTATATACCGACTAGCTGGTATACACATATAATTTTTTTTTAATTCCATTTTTGGCTGAAATTAAGCATGTTAAGATGATCTTGGTCTTCCTTCCGGAGAGACTGCGGGTACAGCTCTGTACCCGTAGTCTGTCACTTTGCCTTTGCACACATCCCTCTATCCAGCCTCCTCCGATGACGGAGGCTTTCTGCACATAAGCTGGAGTGATCTCATTGGCCAGATACCACTCTAGTTTATGTACAGAAAGCCTCCGTCATTGGAGGAGGCTGGATAGAGGGATGTGAGCAGAAGAAGAATGATGGACTGTGGGTACAGAGCTGTACTCTCAGTCTCTCTGTAAGGAAGACAAGGGATCATCTTAACATTGGCTTAATTTCGGCCAAAAATGGAATAAAAAAAAAAAAAATATATATATATATATATATTTGTATACCAGGTAGTCGCTATATTCACTTCCATTTAAGACAAACTTGTGGAATGGTCACTATATAACAAATAGATGATTTTTGAAGAGAACATGTGAAAACCACCCATATTTATCTGAGTCGTTTTTCATTTCAAAAAATCGTTTCTGAGATATTTAGAATTACTTATTTGTCAATATATGCAGATGAGCTAGTACTTCCTGGAAGGAAGTGGCAGTTGGTAATGTACAACAGTGCGGAATGTTTGAATGACTTGCACAGTCACAAATATATAAAGCTAAATATCTCATAAACTACTGTTTTAAATACAAATGCCTACCATAAATGTAGTGTTAGGGTTTTAACCCTTTGAGTGCCAGCATGGTATCCAATCCATTGCAGTGCCCTTTGAGTGCCAGAGAGGTATCCAAAGGGTTAAAGTGCTTTCAAAATCACCTAACTCATCACTTTAACTGATTAAGGACCCATGATGTGACAGGCATCACAGCGATTTGGCACTTAAGGACCACTGACTGTCCTGGCACGTCATGTACGCCACTCGGAGACCCCTGAATCTATCTGGCAATTTTTTAAAAAAAATGCCCCATGGTTCTTAACTGCTGGCAGCGAGCTGCACTGCTGATTTTTAAAGGGTTAACCACTGGGTGCTAGGGAAGTCCCCAGTGTCTGTACCGGGCCAGTGTTACCATGTACTGGGATATGAATTAATGGGGAACATTCGCATAAAAAAACTTTTGAAAATGTGTTTCAATCAATAAAACTAGATTAGCACTGTTTTTTTTTTCTCACCTACTAGTGAAGATCTGAAGACTTCAAATCAGGCACTTCCGCGTTCTGCGGCACCCTGTGCCGCAGGACTTCCCACCTCCCTCCCAGCTGCCCCAAGGAGTGTGTTCATGCTTCCCTTCGTAGCTGTATTTCTCTGTCGTCCAATACAGGTTACTGGTAACTCTGGGTAGGGGATCTGCCCCTTTAAGTAGGCATGAACAATTCTAGAATTGTATGCAGGGGGTGGAGCCTACCTTCCCTCCTTGGTTGCAGCTAGCCAACCAGCTCCAGTAAGATTTGTTCCTTGGTGAAGACACAGGCAGGAGAAAAGTGTTGCTATAGTTTTAGAAATATTTTATTTTTCTGTTAGAATTGGAATACCACCATTAGGCAGATTACCATAACTGACAATGCCCTTAGATGTGGCTAGTTCAGTAACCAGGTGCTTTTTGTAGACCTTAAACCCTGGGGGGAAAATCTTGGATTCAAGTTCTTTCCTCAGGAGTTGCCCACCGAGGCTTCTTCTTAATACATGGTAATCTGAAGACAGAAGATCTGCAGGAAAGGTGAGCAACCCTTTGAGTGCTGCAGGTCCAAATGTCCCACAGTGCCCCTCCGCACAGGGGTTTTCCTTTGGAGTTCCTATTGCACACTCCTGCACTCATTGGGTCTATCTGTATGTCTGTTGGGTGTTTTGAAGCAGGTTTATGTGATAACGTAACCCTTAAGCTGCTGGTTTTGCATCTTTGGGGGGAGGGGTTATTGACACTTTCCCTACTGGGTTCACTGTTTTCTGGGTCTCCTAACATGTTTTAGTTATGTTTCATATACTTTTATTTTTTACTTTTCAACTTTGCAAAATTGAAGTTCCGCACCTTCACTTCTATGGGACTGCACAGTCTAGGACATATCTCTGCAACCGCTCAATGTAGCGACTTCAGAGATGGCTCATTTTAATTGTCTGACCTTGCTTTTTCATCCGATTCACGTTTCAAGTGTGTTGGGGGGCTCAGGGGGCTTTGGGACTGTTGCAGTACTTTTTCTAGGAAAACTACATTTTCCATGAGCACTTGCTTCACGCACTCATTTCTGATTGGCTCCCATCACAGCAACCATTGTGTGCCTTTTCTAGAACTCTCCTTCTCTCCTCTGCACATTAACCCTTCGCCTGCCAGATAAGTGTATTTTAGCAATTTCTGGGGTGAAACTTTAATCTTACACACTGTAATTGGGTGATTCTTTATACTATAACATTTTTGAGACTGTGAGAATGTCTAATCCGTTAGAGCTTGGGGCCAGGCCTAAGACTAAGGACGCTGGTGTCTCTGTGTCCCCTATTGCACATTGCTCCTCATGTCATTCAGGGTTGCCTTGAGAATTCTCAGGTCATGTTCCCAGCATGTTCTGATGTCCATGAGTCTCTTACAGGGACCTCCAGCCATGCATTAGAGCCAGTTTGGGTGCAAGAGTTCAAGGCTGCTACTAGGGCCCTCCGGCCTACATTGCAACTCTTTCCATCCCAGTTACATGGGGTCTTCCATTCATGACAGACCACCTCTTCAGTCAGTTTTTCCCTGCCTAAACCGCAGGGAGTACCTGACTTATCGGATTCCTCTGAGGAGGAACGGTTACTAGATTCAGATGTTGAGGACTGTTCTGCTATGGGCTCCTCTCAGTTTTTTGGGGACCCCTTTGAGGCTGATCCTGAGCCCTCAGCTGAAGGCCTGATCAGGGCTGTCTTAACTACCCTAAACATTCCCTTAGTTCAGGAAGTTTCTTCGGATCCCTCTGATGTGTTTCAGGAGCCTAGAAAGCCCCTTACTTGTTTTCCACCTAACCCCACTCTTGACCACCTTGTGTCTGATGAGTGGAAATCCCTGGACAGGAAACCTTCTGTTTCCAAGAAATTTGCCAAGCTTTACCCCTTTTCTGAGGCGGCACTTGCTCAGTGGGTCCACCCCCCCAAAGTGGATGCTCTTATTTCCAGGCTATCTAAGTCTACTGCCTTGCCAGTTTCTGACGCCTCCGCTCTAAAAGACTGAAAGGTTTCCCTCAAGTCAATTTTTGCCACTGCTGATACTGCCATGCGTCCAGCATTCGCTGCGGCATGGGTTAACTGGGCCATTGTGGTCTGGACTGAACAACTCATCCTGGCTGTCCGTCAGGGTGCTCCTACTTCGGATGTGTTGCGCCTCCTTGCCAACATTTCTGAGGCCTAGCACTATGTTTGTGCAGCCTTATTTGATGGCTAGGATTTCCACCATGTCTGTGGTTGCCAGATGAGATCTTTGGCTCAAGATCTGGTCTGCTGACATCGCTCCTAAGAAAGCCTTGCTCTCCTTCCCTTTTCAAGGCACGTCAGTGTTTGGGCCAGATCTTAAGGATCTGATTAGTGAGGCCACAGGGGGTAAAAGTACACTTCTGCCTTTGGTCCCCAGGAAGAAAACGCCTCTCAAGTGTAAATGGTTTATTTATCCCTTTCAGACTGAGACATGTACGGCGAACCAGGCGGTTCCCTCAGCTCCGCATGCCTCCTCCAAGCCCAAACTGCAATGGAAGCCGAAGGTCTCCTCTAAGCATAAGCCTTCCAAGCCTTCTTCAGCATGACTCACCGAACCCAGGTCCCCACTTGCTGTGGGTGGCCGTCTTCGTCACTACTGCAGTTTCTGGGAGGATTCAGTGGCGGACCCATGGGTTTTACAGGTGTTGGCGGAAGGATACAGGATCCCTTTCGTCTCTTTTCCTCCTTTTCGCTTTTTTCCTTCTTGTACTCCCCAGGGAGCAGAGAAACTCCATCTGTTCAATAGCACTATACAGGCCCTTCTGGACAAGGATGTTCTAGAGCCGGTTCCAGTCCAGGACAGATGTATGCTTTTTTTACTCAAACCTCTTTGTGGTCTCCAAGGATTGTCATCCCATTTTGTATTTGAAGGATTTCAATTCCTTTGTGATCAGGTCTCATTATCACCAGGAGTCCCTAAGGACAGTGATTGCTGCCATGTCCCTGGGTGAATTCCTTGCCTCTCTGGATCTTCCGGACACGTATCTACACATCGCCATTCATCCAGAGAGCCAGCAGTATCTCAGATTTACCTGTGACCGAGGGCACTTTCAGTTTTCAGCTCTCCTTTTGGTCTGACTACAGCTCCTCAAGTCTTCAATCGTGTCCTGGGAACCTTAGTGTCCGTCCTCCATCGGAACGGCGTCAGAGTCACTCCATACATGGACGACCTGCTTCTGAAGGCACCTTTTTCTGAACTTCTTCATCAGTAGGTTCAGGACTGCATTCATGCACTCACCCATCACTGGTAGATCATCAACATGGACAAGTCGGATCTTGTCCCATCCCAGCGTCTAGTCTTCCTGGGCCTTCTCTTCGACACTGAACAGAGCATGGTGTTTCTCACGGAGGAAGTGGCTCACCAGATCGCCCAAAGAGTATCTGTTGTTCTGGGTCTCGATCCAGTTCCAGCCAAGAAGCTGTCCTCTTTAGTGGGGAAATTCATCTCTACCATAGAAGTGGTCCCATGTGCCATGGCTCACACCAGGGAACTCCAGAGGTTTGTGATCCAGGTGTGCAGGGGTCAGCAGGACCTTCTGAAGATGTCAGTAACCCTTCCATTTCATGTGGAACTGAGTTTGTCGTGGTGGCTCAACCTCTACAATCTGCTGAAGGGCAAGTCCTTCCTGGTATCCTTCTGGACCACAGTGAAAATGGATGCTAGCCTCTCCAGCTGGGGAGCAATCCTGGGTCGCTTGAGTGCTCAGGGTCGGTGGTCTCCGGAGGAATCTCTCCTTCACATCAACGTGTTGGAGCTTCGGGCGATATTTCATGCCCTTGTCATTGGACACCCCAGCTTGAAGACTGCCCAGTCCGGGTACAGTCTGATAACCACACTGCCGTGGCTTACATCAACAAGTAGGGAGGAACAAGAAGTCTCGCCTCATGGTTAGAGGTCAAGGCTATTTTGTCCTGAGCAGAAGAACACATTCCTGCCATATCCGCAGTGCACATTCCTGGCGTAGACTACGCCATGGCAGACTTCCACAGTCGACACACAGTGGAAGGCGGCGAGTGGGAGCTGCACCCAGAGGTGTTCAACCTCATCGTTCAGTGGTAGGGTCTTCCTTGCATTGACCTGATGGTTACAAGACACAACCGGAAGGTTCCGAGGTTCTGCTCTTGCTGCAGGGATCCTCTAGCTCTAGCGGTGTATGCCATGTCCATTCCTTGTTTTTTTCCTCTGGCTTACATCTTTCCTCTCCTCCCCATGTTTCACAGGGTGTTGCGGAAATTGAGACTGGAATGCTGTCCAGTCATTCTGATTGTTCCGTACTGGCCTCGACACGCTTGGTTTCCAGAGCCTCTGGCACTGTCAGTGGCGGAGCCATTCCGACTCCCTCCGTCGGGATCTTCTTCTACAGGGTTACCTGTGGAAGGAGGATGTTCACCGTCTAGCTTTGACGGCTTGGAAATTGAATCCTCAGTACTGAAGAAGAAAGGTTTTTCTTTTGGTGCGGTGGCTACTATGCTTAGTGCCTGCAAACCTGTTTCTTCTAAGGCCTACCATCATGTCTGGTCGACCTTTCTATCATGGTGTGCTGATAGGGACCTGTCTCAGGAATTTGATCTGCCTATGGTCCTGGCCTTCTTGCAGGACGGTGTGGATAAGGGTCTCAGTCTGAGTTCTCTTTAGGTTCAGACTATCTCTGTTTTCTTTCAGAGGCGCATTGCCATTCTTCCTGATGTCGAGGTTTTCTTTCAGGGCTACCATTCATCTACTCATGTTAACGTGGAAAATGGGCTTTCTCCTGGCGATTGTCTCCATTCGCCGTGTCGCGGAGTTACATGCTCTGTCCTGTAAACCACCCTTTTTGGTGTTTCACAAGGACAAGGCGTTGCTTCGCACTTCTCAGAAGTTTCTCCCGAAGGTGGTTTTGGAGTTCCACATCAATCAGGAGATTGTGGTGCCTTCTTTCTGCCCTGACCCCACCTCTGACAAGGAGAGGGATCTCCACTTGTTAGACATGGTGCATTGTCTCAAGTTTTATGTACACCTCACTGAGTCTGTCAGGCAATCTGACGTGCTGTTCGTCATTCCTGAGGGTTCCAGGGCAGGAAGACCTGCATCCAAAGTGACTGTTGCGTCTTGGATCAAGTCCACTATTCGTAAGGCCTACGAGCTAAGGAAGAAGCCTGCTCCCGTTCTGGTCACGGCTCATTCTGCTAGATCTATTGGGGCTTCTTGTGCTTACAAGAATCAGGCCTCCGCTGATCAGTTGTGCAAGGCTGCCACTTGGTCGTCGGTGCACACCTTTTTGAAGCATTACTGTGTTGATGTGCTGGCATCGGCTGATGCTAGCTTTGGGAGGAAGATCCTGGAGGCAGTCTTGCCTATCTAGGATCTTCTTCGTTTATTGGTGCTTCCTTCACTTTTGAGCCCTGTTAGCTCTAGTTCAGTGTGCTGTGTAACAGTTGGGGTGTTGTACCCCTGTTCAGTGTCCGTTGACACTCCCTTGTTGTTGGGCTATCTCTGATCTGATGGTTCATATCTGCTCTGGTAGCTTTGGGGGCCTTGCGGCTGGTCCTTGCCTTACTTCCCGCCTCTGGGAAACTCAGTGGTTGGACATCCCAGAGTTACCAGTAACCTGTATTGGACGACAGAGAAAAGAGGATTTTAGTCTTACCTGTTAAATCCTTTTCTCTTAGTCCATACAGGTTACTTGTAACTCTGGGTAGGCGATCCTCGCTTTTAAGTAGGCAGGAACAATTCTAGAATTGTATGCAGGGGGTGGAGCCTACCTTCCCTCTTTGGCTGCAGCTAGCCAACCAGCTCCAGTAAGATTTGAGACACTAACTATTGACTAAATAGTAGAAGGGAAAGAAGACTCCTGTGAGCATGACCCTGAAGGACCCCCACAGTCTGCCACAGGAGACCCAAGCATGGTCCCTTGACAGGGTGGGAGGCCAGTAACCTGTATAGACTAAGAGAAAAGGATTTAACAGAAAATCCTCTTTTCTGTGGGCTATCTTTACAACAAGCTCCGTTTACCACGATACTGAGCTTGCTGGAACGATAGCCCACAGAAATACAACTACGAAGGGAAGCATGAACACGCTCCCTGGGGCAGCTGGTAGGGAGATGCCCGATTTGAAGCAAAATTGCCTGATTTGAAGTCTTCAGATCTCCACTAATAGGCGAGAAAAAAAAACAAAAACAAAAAACAAAAAATCTGGTTTTATTGATTGAAACACATGCTCAAAAGTTTTTTTATGTGAATGTTCCCCTTTAATCTAGGCCACGCACACACACTAGGAACATTCTAATAGGACAACAAGTGGTTATTTTTGCATTGAACAGAACTAATTAACCCTTTGAGTGCCAGAGGGGCACGCAACGCATTGCAGAGCAATACTTTGCATATCTCTCCGGCACTCGAATGGTTAAATACATGGGAATTGATTTCCCCCACATTGTTACTGTTGGTTTGACACAGAATTGCAGGTTTTTAGCTTCTTACATAAGACATATTTTGGCTTTTGTGGGGAGAGTACCACCTCTCATTTGTCTTTGTAGAATTGTTAAACCCCCCCAAGGATGGCAGCGCACCCTTTGTTTACTTCCACCTCCTTCCCAGCTGCTACACTCTGTCCTGTTGTGCAGCTTATAAGGGGCAGCGGGGTCAAATGAAGCCTAGGTGTCCTGCATTAGCGGTCTCTCCTTTCTGTACAATAGGATTGGTGGCCCTGCTAAGCTGCTTGCTTTTTCTGCTTGAGTTGCATCATTGTGTTTCCGAATCAGGAACAACACATCTTTTCATTTGCAAGCTAATGTATCAACCTTAAACAGTTGCTCACATCTCAATATGGAGTCACACAGGCAAATTAGACTTTTAACCCTATTAGTGCTAGACAGGTATCGAACTCAGTGAGTTGCAATGAGCTGGATACCTCTCTGGCACTCAAAGGTTTAACCCTTTGAATGCTAGAGGGGTACTGAACGCATTGCAGAGCAATGTGTTGGGTACCCCTCTGGCACTCAAAGGGTTAACCATTCACTGATTCATGTGGAAATGTAGGCAACGGTTTGCAGTTTTCAAATAGAAAATTTTCATGCAAATTACAATTTGCAGATCATTGGATATTTATACGGTTAAACTTGTAAGTTTCTATTGCTCCCAGTCTAAAATCCTAAAAAGTAAATGCTTCTCTATATCTAAAAACAGAGTGTAACTGTTTATAATTTTAAAATTTCCATATATATATGAATATTCGTATGTATATTTAATAACATGTAATATATAATGTATCTCAGTTGGTGTAAATATGTAACCCTTTACTGAAAACACTCCAGGACATACTTGAAAACGAGAGAAATCTCAATGTATTCTTCCAGGTAAAACATTTTCTAAATAAATAAATAAATTAATTAATTAATTAAAGGGGAACGACAACATAGTTACCACTGGCTCTTATTTTGTTTAGAAGAAAGAGTTACATACATAGGAATCACAATCTGTCTACTGTAAAATCTCGGGTATAATACACACAATTTTACCCATCTTCACCTTATGTGAAGTGGGGGGTGTGACAACTTTTTGCCGCAAGAAAAAAAAAAAAAGGGCTTCCAGATACCTTCCCTCCCTCTCTCCTCCCAACGCAATCCGCTCGCATAAAATAATGCTTACTTTAACTGGAGTCAACATCTTCCGTGCGGGAGGCATGCTTGCATTAGCTTCCTTCATTGCGCTGTCAGGACCTTCCTCCTACTTTATTGCTCTGTGAGGACCTTGAAATCCTGACAGGCATTACCATTGGCCGGTGGCGGAAGGTCCTGACAGGGCATTGCAGGAAG
This sequence comes from Rhinophrynus dorsalis, assembly GCA_037306005.1. Lineage (NCBI taxonomy): Eukaryota > Metazoa > Chordata > Amphibia > Anura > Rhinophrynidae > Rhinophrynus > Rhinophrynus dorsalis. The sequence continues at coordinate 660,620,322 of CM074718.1, read as the reverse complement.
TGGGAGGCAAATGCAAGCATGCCGCCCACAGGGAAGAAGTAGACTCCCGTGCAAGTAAGCATTATTTTATGTGAGCGGATTGCGTTGGGGCGGGGGGGGGAAGTATCTGACAGCCTTCATTTTTTTTTTTTTTTTTTACTAAGGGGGAAAACAAGGGTGGGTATTATACGTAGGCACTCTTATTTTCCCCTAAAATCTTGGGTATAATATACACCTGCGTATTATACAAAGGTGCATATTATACCTGAGATTTTATGGTATATCAGACGTCCAAGCTTTTTTCACTTGTAGGACACGTTCATTTTTTTCTGTATAGGTAGCAATATTGAAATATAGCCTGTTAGCCATTCAAACTATGTATTTATTTTTCTTTTTTAGCAGTAACAGAAATGCAGTTAAAAAAGTATTTAAAAAAAAAAAAAAAAAAAAAACTTCATTCATACAGATGTGCACTTAGTGCTAGTTACTGCTAAATTCTGATTTAGTCAGTGTAAATACTGGTATTTAATAAACTGGACTATTATTGAGAACTGTAGGCTAGCAGTAACACAAAGGCAGCGGCAAGCAGGCGGTTAGGCACTACTGACCTATTAGTTCATGCGTGTTAGCAAATAAGGTAGAAACTGTTTGTTAAAAAAAAAATTAACACAGTGCATTGTAGACCTCTAAGTAATTCAGTAGGTTAAAACACATCTTTTCAATTGCAAGTGACTATATAATCCTTAAATAGGTCAAGTCTGTATGTGGATATTTTGACTTTTAAATCTGAACTTTCACCTAACTACGTCTCACCCCCAATAGCTGTCCACCTCTGAGTCCTGCTGGAAAATAAAGTGGAAAATGTACATAATTACGTCTTCTTTTAAAAAAGAAACTCCGTAGCCGTGGAGTCTATGCAGAGAGAGCGCTGCCATGTTTGTCATGTGTGTGGATGATTGGCATTGCTCTCCCGTTATGTGGAAGTTTGAAGTACAGCCCCTGTTTTTTTATCCATGAAGAGTACAGGCTGGGTCAGAGGGACACGGGGAGGGCTGGATTTAAGAGCTTAGGGTACCGCACGGACAAACCGGGTGACGTCACAAGGAAGAGATTTAAAATTAAATATCTCCATAACAATTTTGATCTGAAATAAAAAAAAAAATAATAAGCAACTTTAAGTCAACTCACCAATTGTAGCCTGTCTATAAGAACTGTATTTAGAGTGAAAGTTCCGCTTTAAGCATCCTCAGCGTAACAAAAACATTTTGTGATTTCCATGAAATTAGACCATGGTTTTCAGAAGAGCAAAACATATTTATATAGAATTTCTTAAAGCGGAACTACCACCCAATAAGAATTTTGCCCCACATAATTGCCATTCTGGCGACTAGCTGCTCATTAGTGCTAGTCACCAGAATTATTACCAGATTAAAGAGAAATCATTATTCTTCCGGACTGACAGCAGTACAGAGTGCGGACATTTTGCCATAGTGACGCCCCCGCGCCTGCGCTGTCAGTCCCTTTTGGAGCCGAATGGCTCCTAGACCCGGCTGGGACTGACAGCGCAGGCGCGTGGACGTCACTAGGGCAAGATGTCCACGCTTTGTCCTGCCTGTCAGTCCGGAAAGAATAGTGATTTCTCTTTAATCTGGTAATAATTCTGGTGATTAGCGCTACTGAGCAGCTAGTCACCAGATGGGCAATTATGTGGGCAGTATTTTTATAGGGTGGTAGTTCGGCTTTAATCCAGTGTACAGGGTACATGTGGAAATGTTACAAATGCAGTGCAATGTATTCCCAAGTATCCAATGTCATTATTTTAACATTTGTAAATTCCTAAAAATCACTTAAAGAGGGTGTATGCCCTTCAAATGAGGGGCTTTTAATTTGTTTTACCCCTTGAGTGCCAGAGGGGTACGCAACGCATTGCTCTGCAATGCGTTGCGTACCCCTCTGGCACTCAAGGGGTTAATTGAAAGACTTGCCTGGAAATGTGTCTTTCATGTAACACTCAGTTATTGCTGTTTACTGTTTTTTGCATTTGAACTCTGCTGTAGTCTGTAACCAGACAGTGACATATTACTACCTTGAGAAGGTTTTCATTCCCATTTAGAATCATTCAGTCAGGTAAAGGCACCTGCAATTACTATGAAAAAGCACATGAATAGATACATATGTCCTTCTGGTAAACCCAGTGATTGCCAGAGCAGTATCCAACACATTGTGAAGCAACATGAGGGATACCCCCTGGCTCTCAAAGGGTTAAATCCATTTAGGTATAGTTCACCTTTTATAAATCCCTACCTACTCACCGCTTCAGGTAAAGTCCATGCAAGCTGGAAACAGGTCACGTTCCATATTTGCCCAAACAAGGTGAACACAGAATCATGGGACTTTACTGTCCACAAGACTATCGTTACACAAGATCCATTTTTTGAATGTAATTGAATAAGTTTGAGAAGTGGGTAAAGTGGGTAATCGAGTGACTGTAAAGTCAAGGCACTGGCTGTTAAGCTGTGAAAACCTGGTACAATTCCCATTGCTAGCGCTTTGTGACGTTATGCAAGTCAATTTATCTCCATGTACCTCAAGCACCAAAAACTTACACTGTAAGTAGTACAGCATTATAGAAGTGCTAGTTGAAGAGCCTGTGTACACGGGTCACAGTGCCACCCAGCAATGGCCGCAGTGCAGTCATGCACAGTAGAGACTGCCCGCGCCCTGGCTGATACAGAGTGGGCGCTCCGAATTCAGACCCTAGTCCTTTGGTGCGCGGAGAGGGCTACGTTCTGAATTCGGAACCCAGCTTTGTTATTAGCCGCGGCATGGGCAGTCTGTACTGCGCATGACTGCAGCGCACGCAGCTGTCTCTACTGCACATGACGGCTTCTGACAAACACGCACTTAGCAAATTATTATATAGGATGAACACTGTATTATTATATATTTTCATAATAAATCATTCCTCAGAGGGTAATATTTAAGCCTTTGAGCGCCACAGAGGTATGCAATGCATTATATGTCCCTCTCACATTCAAAAGGGTATATATATATATATATATATATATATATATATATATATATATATATATATATATATATATACACAATTTACAGTACCCCTCTGGCACTCAAAGGGTTAATCAGTTATAAGTCATACAGTGAAATATGAAATGATGCTTCTCTGTGTTTAACATTGAATGTACTAGTAACTTTGTTCCCTGACCGGAGAACTTCCTATATAATAATTCGCTAAATCGTGTGTAACGCAGCATCATGTGCAGTAGACACTGCTGTGCGTGCTGCAGTCATTCGCAGTAAAGACTGCCCGCGCCACGGCTGATATAGAGCTGGGCGCTCCGAATGAGCGTCCAACTCTGTATCAGCCGTGGCATATGCAGTCTCTACTGAGCGTGTCTGCCCCGCGACCGGGTTGCATTGGCACTGTGGCCCGTGTAACGGGCTCTTCAACTAGTAATTTATATTTCCACTCTAAAGTCTTGTTCAGAACACTGACACTCCACCGCACTTATATTGTGTGTCAGTCCTTTACTAGAGATTGCCTGCTACTTTACTGGGAATGCAGTGCTTATTCTCCTGTATAATATTATATATAAGCTTGTACCCAGGCAAAAGCCATAGTTGTCATTAGTGCTGCCATTACTGTTGGATCGTGTTTGTGTGTATATATCAATCTATCTATCTATATCTATATATATATATATATATATATATGTGTGTGTGTGTATTTTATTGCCTAGTCTGCCAGCTGCCTTCGTGTGGCTGTACTGCACAACACTCCCATCTTTGGAAAGTGTTATTTATCTATGTTTGTTCTCTCTCTATCTCTTTTTTTTTTTTTTTTGCAGGGGAATTTGCCTAAATATTCACATAACTCCCTGATGGTTCAAGCAATAAAGACAAATGTAACTGACTCGGACATACACCTGCTCTTCTTTGATGTGGAGGCTCTAATTATTCAACTACTCACTGAAGAAGCCTCCAGGCCAAATACTACACTTATCTCCCCAGAGAGTTTACAAAAAGCATCTGGCAGTTCTGACAAAGGAGGCTCGTTCCTTGCTGGTAAACGAGCAGCAGTGCTTTTTCAACAGGTCAAAGAAACTATCAAAGAGAACATTAAAGAACATCTTCTTGACGATGATGACGAAGATGAAGAAGCGTTGAGACAGAAGAGGGATGAGAGTGACCCAGAGTACCGTTCTAGCAAGTCTAAACCATTAACACTTCTAGAATACAATCTAACTATGGACACTGCGAAGCTCTTCATGTCTTGTCTTCATGCCTGGGGCTTGAATGCAGTTCTGGATGAAGTTTGCCTTGAACGACTCGGCATGCTTAAACCTCATTGTCCTGTTTCTTTTGGCCTATTGTCAAGAGGTGGTCACATGTCACTGATGCTTCCAGGGTTTAACCAGGCAGTTTATAAAATGCCAGATGGAAATGTGGGTGTAGGAAGAAAAATGTCAATTAGTGAAGGACTTGGAAAGGGCACTTACGGAGTATCACGTGCTGTAACTACCCAACACCTGCTCTCACTTATATCACTCGCAAATACATTGATGAGTATGACCAATGCCACGTTTATTGGAGATCATATGAAGAAGGCTCCACACAGGTACAAAACCTGCATAATCCCTAATGTTAAATCAAGTGAAATAATGATATCAATAGCTGGAAGTCTAAAAGAAGCAGTAAATGTTTGTTAGTCAAATATCCTATATAATAATTCACTAAAACATGTGTAACGACGCAGTCATGCTCAGTAGTGACTGCCCGTGACGAGGCTGATACAGAGCGGGGCACTCCGAAGGAGCATCCAGCTCTGTATCAACCGCGGCGCTGGCAGCCCCGCGACCGGCTGGCAGTGGCACTGTGGCCCGTGTAACTAGTATGTTATATTAAGTGTGTATATACATACACAAACACACTTGTGTGTGTATATGCATGTATGTATGTGTGTGTGTGTGTGTTTGTATGTGGGGGGTGTTTTGTGTGTTTGTGGGGGGGTGTTCTTTGTGTGTGTGTGTGTGTTTGAATGTGTATGTTTTTGTATGTGTATATATATATATATATATATATATATATGTGTGTGTGTGTATATGTGTGTGTTTTTGTATGTATATTATGTGGGTGTTTGTGGTTTTTGCGTGTACATATGTGTGTGTGTGTGTGTGTGTTCTGTGTGTGTGTGTATATATGTGTGCGTGTGTATATGTGTTTATATGTCTATAAGTGTGGGTGTGTGTGTGTATGTGTAAGTATGTGGGTGTGTGTATGTGTAAGTATGCGGGTGTGTGTATGTGTAAGTATGTGGGTGGGTGTGTGTGTGTTTGTATGTGTAAGTATGTGGGTGTGTGTGTTGTGCTTTGCATTCTATTCAAGTGCACATCTATGAACCTGAACAGAAGAAGTACAGAGACACATAGTATAGTTGAAAAGTGCTAAGATCTGGAACAACTGTCGGGCAAACCAACTACATTATAGAGGGGAGAATATAACGTCCCATTGATTTAAATGGGGATTTTAACCCCTTGAATTCTAGAGAAGCACCATTTAAAACAATTTTTGTTGTCCTCTCTGGTGCAGTTGATTTGCCCCAGAATTTGAATTGAACATAAGGCTATACATGTACATAACATTAGTGTCCCTTTAAAGGCACTGTTACTAACGAAAGCATTTGTTGCAGGCCTCCTAGATCTGGATCTCCAGAATCGATGAAAGGAAAGGCCTCCCCGCAGAATTCCAGCAACATAGTGCAAAGTCAGATCAAACAAGGTAACTGTAACGCTTCAGATAATGACTCACAGCACTTTGCATTTGTAAGCGCGTGGAGATGTTAAAGTTCAGTTTATAGAACGTTTTCCAAACGAAAGTCTGGTTAATGCAGAAAGGCATCATGTTGTCTGTACTGTCTGTGGGATCCAATGAGGCTGATGAGGGGGGAGATGCACTAAGATGTGATAAAGAGGAGATAACATTTCCAGTGTGATAAACTTTCCAACCCCTGTGTTATAGCATGGAGCCGTGCACTACAGTGTGATAAAGAGGAGATAATGACTCCAGTGCTCTAAACTCACCAATCCCTATGTTGTACTATGGTGTTTATGCACACCTGGGAACTTCTTATTTCCCCCGGAGGAGGAGTCCTGTGTTGCTGTTGGGTAGGATAAATGACTCAGTTTGTATCAAAAGTGGGTGGAGCCTAATCACGAGTAGGGGGTGTAGCTTCAAAAACTAGCAAAAATTGCCTAGAGTAGGCTGGGGAAGGAGGAGAAGTGGGAGGAAAATGGGAGGAACAAGGTGGGAGGGAGAACCAATGGGCAGAGTTTCAATACAAACTGCCTACACCCTCGAGAATCAGGCTTTGCCCCAGAGACCAGGTAATGCAGAGAGTAAACCGGAGTCTCCTGGGCAAATCTGGAGAGTTCCAAGCTATGACTATAAGTCCCATCACAATCCACCAGCCATTGGCTGGTGGGGCATGATGGGAGTTGTAGTCTGGCATTAACTGGAGGATCTCATGTTGCCAATCCCTGTCATAGTTATATGGGCTGGAGAGTATATCCCACTGGAGGTTATCTCCTCTTTATCACAGTTAGTGCATTCTTCCCCTGGAGTAATTATGTGGTAAATCATCCACACTACAGGAGACAAATAAATGGTAAGCTCTCACGTGCAAGGCCCTCTGTGGGGGGTGTATAAAAAGCCTTCTAGTGTATACTTAAAACTTGTCACTAAAATTCACAACACCTGGTCATATTTATAAAGAAGTAAAGTCATGTTTATAAATATGTCTGAGAACATTCTGCGAAAATTCACACCTGCGAATATATTTTGCACACATAGCGGTATTATATACTTTCATTAAAAACAGGTTTTACCTGGTGTTAAAGGGATAGTAATGTCCCACAACAAATAGTTTTCATATTGTAGTCCTTAAAAAGTTGAGCACAGCACAAAAAAACCATATCTCTCGAACAGCGGTGGTTTGAGAGATACGGGCATTTAAAGTTTGTGATTTCCTGCTGTCAGCAGGAGATCATGTCGGCCAACATGGCAGCTCTGCAGCACACTTTTTTGACGATTCCAGTGAAGTAATTCATTTTAAATAATCGGCTCTGTATGGGGTCAAAAGACCCATTTAAATCTGCAGAATTTGGGACATTTTTATATGTTCCTTTTTTCACAGTTGTTATTTTTCAGAATTGCTCCCATTTCTTTGTGCATATGAACCACAGTATGTCTTCACTTGTGGTATGTGAGCTGTAGCAATAATTCTATTTCTCTTATGTCCAACGTGGAAGACAAAGCATTGGGTAAAGCTACCTTCTCCAGAGGGCCAAGCACTTCAAAAAACGCAGGGCCTTTTAGGAGACCCCCTCAACTTTCACCCCCTGACCCTCAGTTTCAAGAGACCTGCCTCAGGAAAAGGGCAATTTGGCACTGTTCTCTTAGTTTTAGACTGCTTTTTTATTTTTTCTTAGATATGGCGTTGTATAATCCCCCATTAGGCAGGATTAAAAAAAAATACCCAGTGATTGTTACCTGATTAATGTTACCTTCCTATGTTAACACTATTGGTACAGTCTGCTACTGGATGCTAGTGAGCTCTCCAATATATTGTGAACAAATGCGTTGGCGATCTACCTATCAACCAATGTTTTAAAGGTTTTGATTGTTGGGGTTCCTTTGGAATATTATTTCATACTTAAAGCGGAACTTTCACGTTGTATAAAGTCGCCCTACAATAAAGTATATGGCGACTAGCTTCAGAATAGTTATATTACATCTCAGAAGTACCAGATTCTATCCTTAAAGGGATAGTAATGTTTCACAAAAACAGCAGCTCCAATTAATTTTCATAGTACTTGAGCCATGGAGAGTGTTATTTCAATACTGTGAGCATTGTAGTTCAAGAGTAACTGAATGATAAAGTTTTCCCCCTCTCACCCCTTTTACCTAGTGTAAACCACCTCCCCTCAGTCCATAGACCAGACAGCTCACATCAAGGGTCAATATTCTTACTGTGAGAACAATGAAAACCCTGCCCCTCTTGACAGGTTTTTCCCTTACGCTAATTGAAGATTGTCCCTCTCTGCAGTCTACCTGGGCACCTCCCTGCTGCTCTAAGCTGAGCAGTGTTACATCAGTAAAAGGGGCGGGAGGAGGATACTTTATCATTCAATTGCCCTTGAACTACAACTCTGACAGTAGTGAAATAATACTCTCCATGGCCCAAATACTATGAAGATTAATTACAGCTGCTTTTATTTTGAAACATTACTATCCTTTTAATCTTCAGAGACTGATGGCCTGGTTAGTGCAGTCTGCTCGCCTGCACCGTCAGTCCTTCCGGTTACCTTGTGGCACACTGCAGTGCCTCTTAGAGGAGACCACGACTGACAGCGCAGGCGCACAGACAAGATATCTGCTCTGATGCCTGGCTTCCAGTCCCCGAAGATTAAAGAGGAACTACCACCACCACTAAAGTTGCCCTGCAATACATAGGCAGGTGGTGACTAGCTTACTAATCATTATTTTACCTCTCAAAAGTGCCCACAAATAAAGTTATCCTTAAGGTTCCGAGGCTGACGGCCAGGTTACTGCAGCCAGTGTGCCTGCTCTGTCAGCCTCTTCCGGAGCTGTCTAGGCCAGCGCAATGCCTGCAAAGGGTGAAAAGGACTGTCAGCGCAGGTGCGTGTTCAAGATGTCTGCGGTGTTGCCTGGCTTCCGGTCTCGGAAGCTTAAGGATAACTTTATTTGTGGGCACTTTTGAGAGGTGAAATAATAAATACAAAGTCCCACCTGTCTAAGTATTGCAGGGTGACTTTAGTGGAGGTGGTAGTTCCCCTTTAAAGGGATAGTAATGTTTCATAATAAAAACAGCTCTAATTAATCATCATAGTATTTGGGCCTTGGAGAGTGTTATTTCAATTCTGTCAGAGTTGTAGTTCTAGAGTAATTCAATGACAAAGTATCCCCCTCCCGTCCCTTTTACTGATGTAACACTGTTCAGCCAGATCAGAAGGGAGGTGCCCAGGTAGACTGCAGAGAGGGACAATCTTCAATTAAGATAATGGAAAAACCTGAAAATCTTGTCAAGGGGAGCAGGGCTTCCATTGTTCTCATAGGAAGAAGATTGTCCCCTGCTGTTATCTGTCTGGTCTATGGACTGCATTCCACATCTGAGAAGAGATGGCTTACACTAGGTAAAAGGGGCGGGAGGGGGAAACTTTGCTTGTGAATATCTCTCAAACCATAAAGGTTTGAGAGATAAGACATATCGTTCTTCGTTTTTTTAATGCCTACAAAATAAAATAAAGATAAAATGAAGTATTACTATCCCTTTAAGGATAACTTCAGAATGGGGTACTTCTGAGATGTATTCTGAAGCTAGTCACCATGGACTTAATTATTGTAAGGTGACTTTATGCAACATGAATGTTCCGCTTTAAGGGTTCCACCCGACCAAACGTTTGAGAACCTATGCCGTAAGACTTTCATTTTGTGATGTTCTGCCCATCTACCCTGAAAGCAGTGCTATGATCTCACTAAGATATTACCACTCGCTAATGTGCAAAGCTACAGTCCTATTCATGCTACTAAGTGACGGGCAATTATATAGGATATCCAGATAACTAATACGGACAGAAGCTGCTGATGTAGCTAAAATAGCAAAACCTAAATCAAATCTCCCTGAAACGCTAAATGTCATCCATCTGCTTTACATCCACTAATATAAATTAGACTTCTCTTAACCATTTAAGGACCAGAGGGTTGTGCAACGTAACAATGCACTGCACAATCCTCCGGTCGTTAAAGCTTAACCCCTTAAGGACCCTTGACGGTCCTGGCACGTCATGCCTGGATTTGAGTTAAGGACCAATGACGTACCAGAACCGTCATGGCTAAAATGATAGCAGCGTGCCTCTGTGCACGCTGCTATCATTAATGCCAGGCTGAGACTGAGCGCTCCGAGACTGGGGCGTTCAGTCTCAGCCCTTCTTGCCCTTGCCAGTTCATGCGATCGCCGTACCAGCGATCACATGTACCGGCATAGTGACAGACAGAGGCAGCAGTCTCCATAAAAATTTAACCCTTTGTGCCCAATTGATCCCAAGAGAAAAAACAAAAATTGTGGGTTTTTAAAAATTTTTTTACCTTTTTTTTAAATTTTAATAAAGTAAATGGTGGGTTATCCATATACATAGGGTATCAAATGAAAGCCCTATCTGTGCTTAAAAAAACAGTATATAATTTATGGGGGTGGAATAAAAGACTTAAAGGGAAAACACTGTTGAACAAAGACATAGTAAAAAAGGTCAGAATTGCTCCGGTCCTTAAGTGAAATCCACCTCAGATTTTCCCGGTCCTTAAGGGGTTAAGCAGTAGCAAGCAAGCAGTTCTCTTTGCATCGCTTATGTTATCTATTTTTTTTTTTCCTCCAAATCCAACTTTATTAGTTCCTACATTTTTGTACTGGCAACACAATACTTTGGGACCTACTACTCCCAAGGCACTTTACTCCGTGTTTGGGAAAACTGTGCCTTTCCGTAGGTAATTGGACTACAACTCAAATCTTTCCCAGCCTGCCAATGGATGATGGAAGCTGTAGTGCAAAAACCGATGGCATTTCAAAGGTTCCCCGCATCCGAGTTAACCCCTTATAGGGTTCTGTGGAAGAAGAATAATCCATTATGTTACATATAATGACAAAGCTGATACTTGAAAGGATGGTAGCTGTTAATGTACGACAATGCAACTGTAAAATTTCAGGCCATGCCAGTACTGCACCCAGAAATTCAAGCTTCAGCTGGAATCATTTTTCAATAAAACATTTATCAGCAGTGGGAGTGTCCATGTTTGACTCGGCAGGATAAACCCTGCAATATGTATCCTTTCAATATTTAGAGTTACTATACATAGTTACATAGTAGTTTAGGTTGAAAAAAGACTTGCGTCCATCAAGGTCAACCCTTTTCTTATTCCTGTTTACCGTTGTTGATCCAAAAGAAGGCAAAAAAAAAAAAACCCTCAATACAGCAATTTCAAATTTTGCTTTGAATGGGGGGGGATTCCTTCTTGATTCCAAGTGGCAATCAGATTTCTCCTTGAATCAACAAGCACTAAATAAATATTAATCCCAATACTAACATACGTAGCCCTCTGTGTTCTGCTCTTTTAAAAAAGTATCCAGGCCCTTTAACAACACGAGGACTAGAGTCTTCTTTCAGGAGCAAGTCATTTTTCATTCCTCGGTTTATATTGACCTGTTTAGGATGCCTTTATTTTTCAAGTGTTTTATAATCTCCCATCAAGAGATGAAAGATATAATTTAAACCACACACTGTAACTCTCTCTGTGTTAGATCAATATCTGCAAAACTGCATAGTTATGGATTTTAGGTGCCCTAAAAAGGGTTAAAAAAAAGTCACTTGGAAGTTTTGATATAAAGTTAAATGAAATCAAGCACCACCTAATAATAATGATAATATTAAAAAAAAAAAAACATTTACCTTAATCTGGACAGAAACGCCTAATGACTGCTGTGAAAGAATACTATGTGGATTGGTTCCCAAAATTAGTATCTCTTGAGTACTGGATATCATGTCTATGGAGGCAGAACGGTAGGACCCCAAACGTCTCTGAACATAGGCTCCCACAGTAATATTTCAGGCCATGGAATGACTCCACTCAAACAATGAAACTTTGAGCTGAAACAACTTTTAAATAAAACATTTCTCGGTAGTGAAGTACCCATGTTTTAGTCAACAAAAACCCTAAAATACATATTTTGTCATATTTAGTATTACTTTCCTTTTGAGATAGTCATTAAACCTTTGAGTGCCAATGCATTTCTGTGAAGTGTGTTGGATACATCTTTGGCATACAGACGGTTAACCCAGATTGTGTTCGATGTATAGTGAAATCTTGACGAAGATACCCAATGCACACAAAAGCAAAAGCACTCCCACTGAGCAGCCTATCAGAATCTATTTGTGAGCATAGTAACCAATCCTAGTTACCTTTCTGTAGGAGACAGCACCAGGGCAAGAGTCACGTGATGTGTGAAAAACAATTATAGATTTATCTTTCTGCTAGGCAGAACAATATGATGTCTATTAACACCCTATATGCCGAGCTCTTACCCTGGCTTTGTTCAGGGGGCAAAATAGATTTCTTCTCATTCAGACCAAATAATTTTTTCATATGGTGAAATTAACACTGGGACCTTTTCAGTGGGAAAACAAATATAGCATGTGGGTGGGTGATTTCTTTGAAGCGATGTTCATATTGATGGTTTGCTAACGGCACTGTAAAGATCGGTTGCTACACTATCTTCATTGATAATCCCCATAGGGTCTTTAAATCCTGTGTGTTTTATTTGTAGCGGTAATGCCGTTTTCTAGAATATTGGAGTCCTAGATCATTTAAAGGGACACATTTCTAAATGTCTAATGCTTAAATATATGTACAAATATTCAACACATTATAAAGCCATGCATTAGACACTTCTGTGGCACGCAAAGGGTTGAGTTTGTCATCTTTCACAGCCTATATTATTATTTTTTTTTTTTTTTAAATATATTTAGTAATTTTTTTTTTTTTTTTTTAATATTGGCTCATTTAAAGGAGCATTATCTAAATATATGCAAAAAAAAAATCCCAATTATTCCTTTTGAGTGTCAACACATTGCAGTCTGTTAACCAAGTGAGTGCCAGAGAGGTATTCAATGCATTGCTTTGCTCTGCAATGCGTTGCGTACCTCTCTGGCACTCAAGGGGTTAACTCATTTGATTTAATACTTCTACAATTTCACATCGTAATTTTACATAAATGTATACGTATATAATTTTAAATATAATTTTACTAGAATTGTACTTTTTTATGTTTTAGTATTGAAGTCAAAGATTATTTAGAGGAGCAGAACAATGTATTGGATACCTGATGCTCAACAGGTTAACCCTTTGAGTGCTAGAGGGGTATGCAGCGCAATGTATATAAAATGTATAATGTCACATTTCACACCTCAATGTGATATATTATTAATTATTGTAGGAATATTTTTATTTAGTTTAATTGTACTTGAAGTTTTACATAGCGGTTTACATTTTGGTGCTTCTCAGTTTATAACAGTAAGCAAAACAAGCTGATTTGAAAATCAGCTTGTGTACCTTATATATGTGACTTTTCTGAATTTTATACTGTCTTAGTAAATCAGCTGCTACTTAGTAAGTCATACATATTCAAAGTGTGTGTACTTGTTATGGGAAACGGAATGCATCTTTTGCTCCTCCTCAGAATTAAGCTGATATTTGTTCTATTAAATCCTGGATAAAATGGATCTTTGCCTTACACGTGCCTCAGTGAAATTATTATGCCTTTGCATTGAATTATGAAACGGATCGTTTTCATGCAGATGCCCTACAGGGACAAAAGGAGTTCACTGCATGAAAAACAAACACCCGCTTTACAAAACATTGTTTAACTTGTGCAGGAACCAGAGTGTATTGTTCTGCAGGAGAAGGATTAATCTGAAGCTGGTTGTGCATGACATATGGTAATTTTTCTGCAGAAAGGAAGTGTTTAGCAGTGACCTCTAAATCTTAACATTGACCTCCATTTATACAATGTGTGTGCCATAAGCGCCCTCAGTGTCTTTTCATATGCTAATCCAACCAGCGATGCATTGCTGGCGTAGGAAATCTCATTATTACTTTTCAAATGTCCGATCATGGAAATACCAGTACTTGGAGGAGAACTTTTTTGTGATTATTGATGAAGTAGTGAATACGATGTCGCTGTATATAAGTACAATATAGTCACATAAACAACATAATTGTCAGTGAACTGTGACAGATGCATAAGTACTGTGCTTGTTAGAGATCCAATAGAATTTCTAATTTCTGGGGCTTCAGTCTTTAAGGGTTAACTATATTAGGTATAATATAACCTCCCAAAATTGGTTTACATGTCTGACTGTTTAAAAGGTAATTTCTGTAATAGAAAATTATACTATTGGAATAAGTCTCTTAATATTGTTAACAAAATGTATTATCGGTTTGTCCATCATTCAGCAGTTAGGTGTAATTATATTTTTACTTTTATTATGTTGACAATATTTACATGAATCTAAAGGACCATGGGTGGGGCTTTTCTCTATGGCTAATCTAATTCAGACTGATAAAGTTTATTGTAAGGCAGTGGTTCTCAACTCCTGTCCTCAGGACCCACTAACAGGCCAGTACTTAGGGATTTCTCTGCTAGAGCACAGGTGTGGTGATCAGAGGCTCATTCACATTGATTAACTCACCTGTGCTCTAACAAGGAAATCATGTGATCAGAGGCTCATTCACATTGATTAACTCACATGTGCTCTAACAAGGAAATCATCAAATCCTGGCCTGTTAGTGGGGCCTGAGGACAGGGGTTGAGAACCACAGTTGTAAGGAGTGTGAACTAAATATGGAGCTAAAATAGAGAATAAATATTAAGTACATATACAATATGAAAAGTGATGAACATAAATATCCCATACATTTGTTGTCATGACTGTTTACCTCTGTTTTATGCAAGTTCCCAATAGAAACATAGTAAAACTTTCTTACATTACATCTAAACCTATGTCCCTCTAGTTTTTCACTATGGCCTCTTGTCCTAACATTTTTACTCCTTTGAAATGTACTTCCCTCCTGCACTTTGTTGAATCCCTTCATGTACTTCCCTCCTGCACTTTGTTGAATCCCTTCATGAATCATATCCCCTCTCTCTCTTCTCTCCTCCAAGCTATACATGTTCAGATCCTTTAGTCTATCCTGATATTTCTTTTCCTGTAAACCAGTCACCATTTTAGTAACCCTTCTCTGAATTTTCTCTAGAGTATCTATATCCTTCTGGAGATGGGGTCTCCAGTACTGTACACAATACTCTAGGTGAGGTCTAACCATAGATCTGTAGAGTGGCATGACCATTTTCCTCTTGCTATTAATGCCCCTAGTTATACAACCCAGCACCCTGCTTGCATTCCCCACCAATAAGTGATCTGTGCAGTGTGTGTGAGGAGGGAAAGGTTCTGATATCAAAAACTGATAAAACCTATAACAGATAATTGCAACAAGAGAGATTATAAATACATCAAGAATAAATAAACATGCATACATATATAGTTGGCCTAGGATGAGCCATAGGTGATGAGGGACAGCACACAGGATTGTTCATAGACAAAAGATGATTTTTTTGGCTAGAGCCCACCATGTAATCAAATTTGTTTTTATTGTTTGCTGAAATGTAATATTTAATTTGTACTTGAGATCATGTCCATGGAGTCAGACATGATTTGTTTGCGGCCATACTGCAGGTGTCCAAATTCCGCTCTCCAAAATATTCAAAGGAAGAAAGGACTCCCTAGAAGGAAGAAATTAGGGGTCACAAAGAAGTGCGTACACATGTTATCTGATACTAATTAAAAAGTATCTGAATCACTCCCACTCAGAATTGAAACTTAGTGGACCTTATGATTTTCTGCCCACATTTGGGTAGATTGGTGTTTATTATTAGGACGTGCTAGTTTTTCTTTAAAGCGATAGTAATACTTAAAACGTAAAAAAAAATGTGTTGTAGAGTTTATCCCCCTGAGTAAAACAAGAGTACTCCTACGGCTGAAAGGTGTTTCATTCAAAAGTTATTAATTTTCAAAGTTGAATTTTTTAGGTGCAATATCACAGTGGCCTGAAATTGTACAGTGGCACTGTTGCTACACCATCCTATGGAGATTTATGGTCAACTGACCAGAGCTGTCCATAGGATCGTGTAGCAACAGCGCCACTGTACAATTTCAGGCCACTGTGATATTGCACCTAAAAAATTCAACTTTGAAAATTAATAACTTTTGAATGAAACACCTTTCAGCAGTGGGAATACTCTTGTTTTACTCAGGGGGATAAACCCTACAGCATATTTTTTTTTACATTTTAAGTATTGCTATCCCTTTAAGTCCAGTTATAGACTACAACAGAGTTTCAATGTAAAGAAGGTATATAAATAAACTGGATTGGTGTATGAAGGACTCCTTCCTAGGTAGGCCCTTCTGTTACATTAAAATCCATTTAATCCTATAGGTATAATTAGCCTTTAAAGCAGAACTAACACCTTTTAACAAGCTTTCAAAATAAAAAATGTTGATCGTTGTTTATTTAAAGCAATAGTTTATAAAATGGAAGTTTATGCAGATTAGACATTACTGTTTGGAATGGAAAGGTACAGTAATGTTTAAATTTAACTTTATTTATTATTGTAGGCTTTAAAAAAATAAGTACACCTGTGTAAGGTTTGAGAGATATAACTTGCTAAATTTCCCCCCTCCAGGCTGCTTCACAAAAGTCTGCCATCTAGCTGACAGCGGGAGATTCCAGTCTCGGGTTCAGCCTGCGGCTCTTCAGCAGAGCTGAAATCGTGCTATTTAGAAATTGGCACACTTCGTAGACCGTTCCAGTGAAGTATTTATTTTGAAATAGTGCGGTTTCGGCTCTGCTGCAGAGCCGGTCAAATGACCGGAATCTGATGCTGTCCCATAGACGCTGAAGCAGCCTGGAGAGGGGAACTTTAGCGAGTTATATCTCTCAGACCTTTAGAGATAAGACTTACACAGATGTACTTATTTTTTTAATGCCTGCAGTATTAAATAAAGTTAAATGTAAACATTACTATCCCTTTAACTGCTACTCCCTCTTGTCTAGTACTGCTAACTTTATACATTTTCTAAATGTTCAGTTCACCCCTTCCCGACAATGGACTTACCAGGTACGTCCAGCAAAAACTGTCACTTAGTGACAGAGGATGTACCTGGTAAGTCCCGGAAGTCCAGGTCTCCGTGCGGCTGCACGCTGTTCGAGGACTCCAGAATCATTTAGTAAAAAAAAAAAAAATGTTAGCCGGGCATTAAGGTGACACATGCAGCTGTCACTAAGGGGTTAAGGAGATATTCACTCTTGCTAATATGTTAATAATGTATGCTAACTGTGATACCCGTGCGCTACCAGTGATATTTCATATACTAAGTAAGCTCACCAGCAATGTTCCATATGCTAATGAAGCTTTATGCAGTACCAGGAAATGCTCACTTTTACTTTGCCCACAAATAAGTGTGAATATTTCCTAAACTATCCATCTGCTGGAATTTTGCTTAACACAACATATAGACAGTTTTTAATGCAGATTTCAAATATGCAAACTCTAATTAAGGTGATAGTTCCGCTTTATGAACCAGAGAGGTGTGTAAAGCTTTGTGAACACCTGGTGCTTAAAAGGTTAACCCTTTAAGTGCCAGATGCACTGGCTACCTCTCAGGCACTTAAAGGGTTAACTCAAAAGAAAAAAGTCCCACCCCCCAACAAATCATTATGTCGCTGTTTCTGCTCTCTGTATATCTCTGTTACTCTTCTGTTTTCCTTCTCGGCACTGCATTTCCAGTAACTGTGAATGTTCATTTTTGTTTCACTACCTGTTTTCCGTGTTCTGTCTGTTTCTTTAGTAAAAAGCTGCGTTTCAACTGGAAGAACCACTGTACCTCATTTTCTTCTGTCTTTGTTTTCTTTTTCTTGTCTCCTCTGCAAGCTGTCGCTCCCGATACCTCTTCTAGCACTGAAGCCGATCTCTCTGCCTCTGATCACGCTTTACATTCCTGTTTCTCAGTCAATGAAGGTATCTTCTAGCTTCTGCTTTCCTGTTCTCAGGCTGCTTGCCTTTCTCCCCCCTACTTCTATGGGCTGTATGTGTAAAGTCAAAAATAGAGAAATACTGGGACAATCCAACTGCCCTTTTAACCCTTTGAGTGCCAGAGGGGTACGTAACGCATTGCAAAGCAATGGGTTGCATACCCCTCTGGCACTCAAAGGGTTAAGCACTTTAGTTCTAAAGAAGTTTCCAACATACCCAGAGCGTAAATAGTCACAATCACTGAAAAAGTAGAACTCCAGGTGTTTAAAGGGGCTCTATCCCCCCTATACAAGTTTGTCCTAATAGTTATGTTATGTTATATAGCGAATATGTGGAATACTGTACCCCTTTGAGTGCCAGACAGGTACACAATGCATTACAAAGCAATGCGTTGCATACCCCTCTGGCATTCAAAGGGTTAATTTCTTTTTTTAAATCCCTATTTGGCTGAAATTTAATGAGTAAAGATTGCCCTGCATCCTAATTCCAACAGACTGCAGCTATCAGCTCTGTAACCACAGTCTGTCACTCTTTCTTTGCTCCCCTCCCTCTATCCATCCTCCTCCAATGACGGAGGCTTTCTGTCTGTAAGCTGGAGCAGTATCTGGCCAATGAGAACGTTCCAGCTTACATGCAGAAAGCGCCCCTCATTGGAGGAGGCTGGATGGGGGGGGGGGCAAAGGAGGAGTGACAGACTGTGGTACAGAGCTGGTAACAGCTGTCTGCCGGAAGTAGGGTGCAGGGCAATCTTTACTCATTAAATTTCGGCCAAACAGTGATTTAATAAAAGAAATGAATACAGTATTCCACATAGGACTAATAGATGCCCTTTAATAGTATCCTTTATGTTTATTGCAGCTCAGAATTGAACTTTTTTAGGCGCAGTATCTCAGTGACCTGAAATATTACAGTGGCGCTGTTACAAAACTATCCTATGGGCAGCTCTGGTCAGTTGATCATAAAGCTCCATAGGATGGTGTAGCAACAGAGCCTCTCTATAACTTCAGGCAGCTGTGATACTGCACCTAAAAAGTCAAGTTTCAGCTGCATTAACTTTTGAATAAAACACCTCCCAGCAGTGGGAGTGCCAAAAATAAATACATATTATAAGTGTAACTATCCTTTTAACGAGAATTATTGTTGTTTCAGTTAAAGTAACTCGCATTCTTTTTCAGTTTCTGGTTGAGCTTTAAAGGGATAGTAATGCTTGCTCTTAAAAAACTGTAATATTGTAAAAATTAAAAATATAAATTCAATGATGTACATGTTGTTTCTCAAACATTTATAGTTTCAGAGATATAAGCATCTAAAGTCCCCCCCCCTCCCCTTTCACAGACGTCAGCGTTCTAGCTGACAGCATGAGATCCTGGTCCTGGGAACGGCAGGCGGCTCTTCAGCAGAGCAAAATAGAGCTATCTAAAAATAAATAATTGGCTTATAAAACCAGGCACACTTTGTAGACCGTTCCAATTAAGTATTTCTTTTCAGATTCTGCTATTTCGGCTCTGCTGAAGAGCCGCCGGATGGTCCCGGGGCCTAGGATCTCCTTCTGTCAGCTAGAGATCTGACATCTGTGAAAGGGGTGGGAGGGGGGAACTTTAGATGCTTATATCTCTCAAACTATAAATGTTTGAGAGACAACACGTACATCATTGAATTTATATTTGTAATGTCTGCAATATTAACCCTTTGAGTGCCAGAGAGGTACGGAACGCATTGCAAAGCAATGCGTTCCGTACCCCTCTGGCACTCAAAGGGTTAAAGTTTGTTATGAGCAAGCATTACTATCCCAGGACCATTAAACTTTTATTCTAGGTGAACAAAAATCTGGTATGGTTGGCTTTCCCTGCTAAACCAAGGGTTATTAGTGAGCATCAACCTACAATTTTCCACATAATTTGATCATAACAGTTCCACCGCTTTGTGACTGTTTGAATGTTAATAACTTTTTAGTGAAGCAACTTACAATGCCCTTGTACTTTTGCAAGGAAAGCTGTATAATCTTGTTTTTTTTTTTTGGTCAACTTAAAAAATATCTTACTGAGAGCCAGAAAGCAGTTTCTCTATCCAGTAATAAGTGGATATATACAAATCTGGTCCTAGGTATTATTGCAGGTAATATCGTATGAAGGGTTTTATCTCACAGACTCCTCTTGAAGTCTTTGACCCCTTTCACAAGGACTCAGTAACGCAGTGATAGTTTATTGGTTATGTCTTCCATGCTGAAAGTCAAGCTGCTGAGCTATAGGTCTTTTCACATGGGCGAATACCGCTTCTCGCGAGCACAGCGAAGTCCGCTAACCTGTAACTGTACTGTGTTTATGCAGGATTCAGGAAGGCAGTTGCAGCAGAGCTTATCTGTGGCTACTGGCTGACTTTTCACATAAGATGCATTGGCAATTCTCATCACATCTCAAATGAATTGGCCAACCCACATGGGGGTAACCCTATAATATTCAGCTGGAGTTTATGTGGTCCGACTGCCAGCCATGCCCCTCCCTCAGTGGAGGAATGCAGCAGAAAATTTGAATACGACTGACACATTCCTGTGTCCCATGTATTGATCCTTGTGGAGGGGGATTAGGAGAGAAAAACAGTGATCGAGTTTTCACCTGCAATAGAATCCAGACCCTGGTCAGTTTATTATACCATAAAAAGATGTGTAATAATTAAAGGGGAGTATATCCACAAATAGTCTGGGCTTTATTTACTATAAGAATGGCTATCCGTTCCATTCACCATCCTCACTGATGTGTGTGTAATTGCAGCCTCCTTGAATTTTTATAAGCCAAGTAAGTATTACAAGGCACTATGAATGAGCAGCAAGAGGAAATTCTTCTATTAGCTAAACTGAGTCTGTTTACTGTTTCCCGGTTCCAGTCTGCGCAGTAATTACTAGACAAACATGACTAGAAGGCTAATGCTACAGAGCCTGACTTTCTAATTACCCAACACTTACCAAGCAAAGGTATCCGAGAAGAGGATGGGAAGTGTGTGTGTGTTTTAATCCCAAGTATTAACCACTTGGGTACACAGCATCTTTAGCATCCAAGACATTAACCCTGTGAGTGCCAGAGAAGTATCTAATGCAATGCGTTGGATACCTCTGGCACTCAAGGGGTTAAATGACAAGTATCGCCAATTTTAAAAAATTGGTTGCATAAATGATAAAATGTGACAAACTCAGTAAAGAAGTGGTTCTCAAACTGTGTTTAGTGGAACCCCTCAGGATTCCTTGGAGAAATAAGAGGGGTTCCATAGAACTCCTTAGTGTAAAAGCGGACAGTGCAACAAGGCTGGAGTGTCAGTGTGTAAGTGTTCTGTTAGTACCAGTGGAAATGGCTGGAATGTGACACAGTGTATGTGTTTTTGTGACCAGCAGTGAACAGTGGCACAAGGCTGTGGTGTTAGACGCTGTATGTGTTTTTTGTCACTAGTTATGAACAGGGGATTATATGGTGTATGTGTGCTGCTGTGACTAGCAGTGAACAGTGGAACAAAGCTGTGGTGTTAGATGGTGTATGTGTGTTACTGTGACTATCAGTGAACAGTGGAACAAGGCTGTGGTGTTAGATGGTGTATTTGTGCTACTGTGACTAGCAGTGAACAGTGGAACAAGGTTGTGGTGTTAGATGGTGTATTTGTGCTGCTGTGAATAACAGTGAACAGTGGAACAAGGCTGTGGTGTTAGATGGTGTATGTGTGCTACTGTGACTAGCAGTGAACAGTGGAACAAAGCTGTGGTGTTAGATGGTGTATTTGTGCTACTGTGACTAGCAGTGAACAGTGGAACAAAGCTGTGGTGTTAGATGGTGTATTTGTGCTACTGTGACTAGCAGTGAACAGTGAAACAAAGCTGTGGTGTTACATGGTGTATTTGTGCTACTGTGACTAGCAGTGAACAGTGGAACAAAGCTGTGGTGTTAGATGGTGTATTTGTGCTACTGTTACTAGCAGTGAACAGTGGAACAAGGCTGTGGTGTTAGATGGTGTATTTGTGCTGCTGTGAATAACAGTGAACAGTGGAACAAGGCTGTGGTGTTAGATGGTATATGTGTGCTACTGTAACTAGCAGTGAACAGTGGAACAAGGTTGTGGTGTTAGATGGTGTATTTGTGCTGCTGTGAATAACAGTGAACAGTGGAACAAGGCTGTGGTGTTAGATGGTGTATGTGTGCTACTGTGACTAGCAGTGAACAGTGGAACAAAGCTGTGGTGTTAGACGCTGTATGTGTTTTTTGTCACTAGTTATGAACAGGGGATTATATGGTGTATGTGTGCTGCTGTGACTAGCAGTGAACAGTGGAACAAGGCTGTGGTGTTAGATGGTGTATTTGTGCTATTGTGACTAGCAGTGAACAGTGGAACAAGGCTGTGGTGTTAGATGGTGTATGTGTGCTACTGTGACTAGCAGTGAACAGTGGAACAAGGCTGTGGTGTTAGATGGTGTATTTGTGCTACTGTGACTAGCAGTGAACAGTGGAACAAGGCTGTGGTGTTAGATGGTGTATTTGTGCTACTGTGACTAGCAGTGAACAGTGGAACAAGGCTGTGGTGTTATATGGTGTATTTGTGCTACTGTGACTAGCAGTGAACAGTGGAACAAGGCTGTGGTGTTAGATGGTGTATGTGTGCTACTGTGACTAGCAGTGAACAGTGGAACAAAGCTGTGGTGTTAGATGGTGTATTTGTGCTACTGTGACTAGCAGTGAACAGTGGAACAAAGCTGTGGTGTTAGATGGTGTATTTGTGCTACTGTTACTAGCAGTGAACAGTGGAACAAGGCTGTGGTGTTAGATGGTGTATTTGTGCTGCTGTGAATAACAGTGAACAGTGGAACAAGGCTGTGGTGTTAGATGGTATATGTGTGCTACTGTAACTAGCAGTGAACAGTGGAACAAGGTTGTGGTGTTAGATGGTGTATTTGTGCTGCTGTGAATAACAGTGAACAGTGGAACAAGGCTGTGGTGTTAGATGGTGTATGTGTGCTACTGTGACTAGCAGTGAACAGTGGAACAAAGCTGTGGTGTTAGACGCTGTATGTGTTTTTTGTCACTAGTTATGAACAGGGGATTATATGGTGTATGTGTGCTGCTGTGACTAGCAGTGAACAGTGGAACAAGGCTGTGGTGTTAGATGGTGTATTTGTGCTATTGTGACTAGCAGTGAACAGTGGAACAAGGCTGTGGTGTTAGATGGTGTATTTGTGCTACTGTGACTAGCAGTGAACAGTGTGGTGTTAGATGGTGTATGTGTGCTGCTGTGACTAGCAGTGAACAGTGGAACAAGGCTGTGGTGTTAGATGGTGTATTTGTGCTACTGTGACTAGCAGTGAACAGTGGAACAAGGCTGTGGTGTTAGATGGTGTATGTGTGCTACTGTGACTAGCAGTGAACAGTGGAACAAGGCTGTGGTGTTAGATGGTGTATTTGTGCTACTGTGACTAGCAGTGAACAGTGGAACAAGGCTGTGGTGTTAGATGGTGTATTTGTGCTACTGTGACTAGCAGTGAACAATGGAACAAGGCTGTGGTGTTACATGGTGTATTTGTGCTACTGTGACTAGCAGTGAACAATGGAACAAGGCTGTGGTGTTAGATGGTGTATGTGTGCTGCTGTGACTAGCAGTGAACAGTGGAACAAGGCTGTGGTGTTAGATGGTGTATGTGTGCTGCTGTGACTAGCAGTGAACAGTGGAACAAGGCTGTGGTGTTAGATGGTGTATTTGTGCTACTGTGACTAGCATTGAACAGTGGAACAAGGCTGTGGTGTTAGATGGTGTATTTGTGCTACTGTGACTAGCAGTGAACAGTGGAACAAGGCTGTGGTGTTAGATGGTGTATGTGTGCTGCTGTGACTAGCAGTGAACAATGGAACAAGGCTGTGGTGTTACATGGTGTATGTGTGCTACTGTGACTAGCAGTGAACAGTGGAACAAGGCTGTGGTGTTAGATGGTGTATTTGTGCTACTGTGACTAGCAGTGAACAATGGAACAAGGCTGTGGTGTTAGATGGTGTATGTGTGCTGCTGTGACTAGCAGTGAACAGTGGAACAAGGCTGTGGTGTTAGATGGTGTATGTGTGCTGCTGTGACTAGCAGTGAACAGTGGAACAAGGCTGTGGTGTTAGATGGTGTATTTGTGCTACTGTGACTAGCAGTGAACAGTGGAACAAGGCTGTGGTGTTAGATGGTGTATTTGTGCTACTGTGACTAGCAGTGAACAGTGGAACAAGGCTGTGGTGTTAGATGGTGTATGTGTGCTACTGTGACTAGCAGTGAACAGTGGAACAAGGCTGTGGTGTTAGATGGTGTATTTGTGCTACTGTGACTAGCAGTGAACAGTGGAACAAGGCTGTGGTGTTATATGGTGTATTTGTGCTACTGTGACTAGCAGTGAACAGTGGAACAAGGCTGTGGTGTTAGATGGTGTATTTGTGCTACTGTGACTAGCAGTGAACAGTGGAACAAGGCTGTGGTGTTAGATGGTGTATGTGTGCTGCTGTGACTAGCAGTGAACAGTGGAACAAGGCTGTGGTGTTAGATGGTGTATGTGTGCTACTGTGACTAGCAGTGAACAGTTGAATAAGGCTGTGGTGTTAGATTGTGTATTTGTGCTACTGTGACTAGCAGTGAACAGTGGAACAAGGCTGTGGTGTTACATGGTGTATGTGTGCTACTGTGACTAGCAGTGAACAGTGGAACAAGGCTGTGATGTTACATGGTGTATTTGTGCTACTGTGACTAGCAGTGAACAGTGGAACAAGGCTGTGGTGTTAGATGGTGTATTTGTGCTACTGTGACTAGCAGTGAACAATGGAACAAGGCTGTGGTGTTAGATGGTGTATTTGTGCTACTGTGACTAGCAGTGAACAATGGAACAAGGCTGTGGTGTTAGATGGTGTATTTGTGCTACTGTGACTAGCAGTGAACAATGGAACAAGGCTGTGGTGTTAGATGGTGTATGTGTGCTACTGTGACTAGCAGTGGACAGTGGAACAAGGCTGTGGTGTTAGATGGTGTATTTGTGCTACTGTGACTAGCAGTGAACAATGGAACAAGGCTGTGGTGTTACATGGTGTATGTGTGCTACTGTGACTAGCAGTGAACAATGGAACAAGGCTGTGGTGTTAGATGGTGTATGTGTGCTACTGTGACTAGCAGTGAACAGTGGAACAAGGCTGTGGTGTTAGATGGTGTATTTGTGCTACTGTGACTAGCAGTGAACAGTGGAAGAAGGTTGTGGTGTTAGATGGTGTATGTGTGCTACTGTGACTAGCAGTGAACAATGGAACAAGGCTGTGGTGTTAGATGGTGTATTTGTGCTACTGTGACTAGCAGTGAACAATGGAACAAGGCTGTGGTGTTAGATGGTGTATTTGTGCTACTGTGACTAGCAGTGAACAATGGAACAAGGCTGTGGTGTTAGATGGTGTATTTGTGCTACTGTGACTAGCAGTGAACAATGGAACAAGGCTGTGGTGTTACATGGTGTATGTGTGCTACTGTGACTAGCAGTGAACAGTGGAACAAGGCTGTGGTGTTAGATGGTGTATTTGTGCTACTGTGACTAGCAGTGAACAGTGGAACAAGGCTGTGGTGTTAGATGGTGTATGTATGCTACTGTGACTAGCAGTGAACAATGGAACAAGGCTGTGGTGTTATATGGTGTATGTGTGCTACTGTGACTAGCAGTGAACAGTGGAACAAGGCTGTGGTGTTAGATGGTGTATGTGTATGTGTGATACTGTGACTAGCAGTGAACAGTGGAACAAGGCTGTGGTGTTAGATGGTGTATTTGTGCTACTGTGACTAGCAGTGAACAGTGGAACAAGGCTGTGGTGTTATATGGTGTATGTGTGATACTGTGACTAGCAGTGAACAGTGGAACAAGTCTGTGGTGTTAGATGGTGTATTTGTGCTACTGTGACTAGCAGTGAACAGTGGAACAAGGCTGTGGTGTTAGATGGTGTATGTGTGCTACTGTGACTAGCAGTGAACAGTGGAACAAGTCTGTGGTGTTACATGGTGTATGTGTGCTACTGTGACTAGCAGTGAACAGTGGAACAAGGCTGTGGTGTTAGATGGTGTATTTGTGCTACTGTGACTAGCAGTGAACAATGGAACAAGGCTGTGGTGTTAGATGGTGTATGTGTGCTACTGTGACTAGCAGTGAACAGTGGAACAAGGCTGTGGTGTTAGATGGTGTATTTGTGCTACTGTGACTAGCAGTGAACAGTGGAACAAGGCTGTGGTGTTAGATGGTGTATGTGTGCTACTGTGACTAGCAGTGAACAGTGGAACAAGTCTGTGGTGTTACATGGTGTATGTGTGCTACTGTGACTAGCAGTGAACAGTGGAACAAGGCTGTGGTGTTAGATGGTGTATTTGTGCTACTGTGACTAGCAGTGAACAGTGGAACAAGGCTGTGGTGTTAGATGGTGTATGTGTGCTACTGTGACTAGCAGTGAACAGTGGAACAAGTCTGTGGTGTTACATGGTGTATGTGTGCTACTGTGACTAGCAGTGAACAGTGGAACAAGGCTGTGGTGTTAGATGGTGTATTTGTGCTACTGTGACTAGCAGTGAACAATGGAACAAGGCTGTGGTGTTAGATGGTGTATGTGTGCTACTGTGACTAGCAGTGAACAGTGGAACAAGGCTGTGGTGTTATATGGTGTATTTGTGCTACTGTGACTAGCAGTGGACAGTGGAACAAGGCTGTGGTGTTATATGGTGTATGTGTGCTACTGTGACTAGCAGTGGACAGTGGAACAAGGCTGTGGTGTTACATGGTGTATGTGTGCTACTGTGACTAGCAGTGAACAGTGGAACAAGGCTGTGGTGTTAGATGGTGTCTGTGTGCTACTGTGACTAGCAGTGAACAGTGGAACAAGGCTGTGGTGTTATATGGTGTATTTGTGCTACTGTGACTAGCAGTGAACAGTGGAACAAGGCTGTGGTGTTAGATGGTGTATGTGTGCTACTGTGACTAGCAGTGGACAGTGGAACAAGGCTGTGGTGTTACATGGTGTATTTGTGCTACTGTGACTAGCAGTGAACAATGGAACAAGGCTGTGGTGTTACATGGTGTATGTGTGCTACTGTGACTAGCAGTGAACAGTGGAACAAGGCTGTGGTGTTAGATGGTGTATGTGTGATACTGTGACTAGCAGTGAACAGTGGAACAAGGCTGTGGTGTTAGATGGTGTATTTGTGCTACTGTGACTAGCAGTGAACAGTGGAGCAAGGCTGTGGTGTTAGATGGTGTATTTGTGCTACTGTGACTAGCAGTGAACAATGGAACAAGGCTGTGGTGTTACATGGTGTATGTGTGCTACTGTGACTAGCAGTGAACAATGGAACAAGTCTGTGGTGTTAGATGGTGTATGTGTGCTACTGTGACAAGCAGTGAACAGTGGAACAAGGCTGTGGTGTTATATGGTGTATTT
Organism: Rhinophrynus dorsalis; assembly: GCA_037306005.1. NCBI lineage: Eukaryota > Metazoa > Chordata > Amphibia > Anura > Rhinophrynidae > Rhinophrynus > Rhinophrynus dorsalis. The sequence goes on along the minus strand of CM074718.1, from coordinate 660,593,154 downwards.
GTGCTACTGTGACTAGCAGTGGACAGTGGAACAAGGCTGTGGTGTTATATGGTGTATTTGTGCTACTGTGACTAGCAGTGGACAGTGGAACAAGGCTGTGGTGTTATATGGTGTATTTGTGCTACTGTGACTAGCAGTGGACAGTGGAACAAGGCTGTGGTGTTAGATGGTGTATGTGTGCTACTGTGACTAGCAGTGGACAGTGGAACAAGGCTGTGGTGTTACATGGTGTATTTGTGATACTGTGACTAGCAGTGAACAGTGGAACAAGGCTGTGGTGTTAGATGGTGTATGTGTGCTACTGTAACTAGCAGTGAACAGTGGAACAAGGCTGTGGTGTTAGATGGTGTATGTGTGCTACTGTGACTAGCAGTGAACAGTGGAACAAGGCTGTGGTGTTAGATGGTGTATGTGTGCTACTGTGACTAGCAGTGAACAGTGGAACAAGGCTGTGGTGTTACATGGTGTATGTGTGCTACTGTAACTAGCAGTGAACAGTGGAACAAGGCTGTGGTGTTAGATGGTGTATGTGTGCTACTGTGACTAGCAGTGAACAGTGGAACAAGGCTGTGGTGTTAGATGGTGTATGTGTGCTACTGTGACTAGCAGTGAACACTGGAACAAGGCTGTGGTGTTAGATGGTGTATGTGTGCTACTGTAACTAGCAGTGAACAGTGGAACAAGGCTGTGGTGTTAGATGGTGTATGTGTGCTACTGTGACTAGCAGTGAACAGTGGAACAAGGCTGTGGTGTTAGATGGTGTATGTGTGCTACTGTGACTAGCAGTGAACAGTGGAACAAGGCTGTGGTGTTACATGGTGTATGTGTGCTACTGTGACTAGCAGTGGACAGTGGAACAAGGCTGTGGTGTTAGATGGTGTATGTGTGCTACTGTGACTAGCAGTGAACAGTGGAACAAGGCTGTGGTGTTAGATGGTGTATTTGTGCTACTGTGACTAGCAGTGAACAGTGGAACAAGGCTGTGGTGTTAGATGGTGTATTTGTGCTACTGTGACTAGCAGTGAACAATGGAACAAGGCTGTGGTGTTAGATGGTGTATTTGTGCTACTGTGACTAGCAGTGAACAGTGGAACAAGGCTGTGGTGTTAGATGGTGTATTTGTGCTACTGTGACTAGCAGTGAACAGTGGAACAAGGCTGTGGTGTTAGATGGTGTATGTGTGCTACTGTGACTAGCAGTGAACAGTGGAACAAGGCTGTGGCGTTAGATGGTGTATTTGTGCTACTGTGACTAGCAGTGAACAGTGGAACAAGGCTGTGGTGTTATATGGTGTATTTGTGCTACTGTGACTAGCAGTGAACAGTGGAACAAGGCTGTGGTGTTAGATGGTGTATTTGTGCTACTGTGACTAGCAGTGAACAGTGGAACAAGGCTGTGGTGTTAGATGGTGTATGTGTGCTGCTGTGACTAGCAGTGAACAGTGGAACAAGGCTGTGGTGTTAGATGGTGTATGTGTGCTACTGTGACTAGCAGTGAACAGTTGAATAAGGCTGTGGTGTTAGATTGTGTATTTGTGCTACTGTGACTAGCAGTGAACAGTGGAACAAGGCTGTGGTGTTACATGGTGTATGTGTGCTACTGTGACTAGCAGTGAACAGTGGAACAAGGCTGTGATGTTACATGGTGTATTTGTGCTACTGTGACTAGCAGTGAACAGTGGAACAAGGCTGTGGTGTTAGATGGTGTATTTGTGCTACTGTGACTAGCAGTGAACAATGGAACAAGGCTGTGGCGTTAGATGGTGTATGTGTGCTACTGTGACTAGCAGTGAACAATGGAACAAGGCTGTGGTGTTAGATGGTGTATGTGTGCTACTGTGACTAGCAGTGAACAATGGAACAAGGCTGTGGTGTTAGATGGTGTATTTGTGCTACTGTGACTAGCAGTGAACAATGGAACAAGGCTGTGGTGTTAGATGGTGTATGTGTGCTACTGTGACTAGCAGTGGACAGTGGAACAAGGCTGTGGTGTTAGATGGTGTATTTGTGCTACTGTGACTAGCAGTGAACAATGGAACAAGGCTGTGGTGTTACATGGTGTATGTGTGCTACTGTGACTAGCAGTGAACAATGGAACAAGGCTGTGGTGTTAGATGGTGTATGTGTGCTACTGTGACTAGCAGTGAACAGTGGAACAAGGCTGTGGTGTTAGATGGTGTATTTGTGCTACTGTGACTAGCAGTGAACAGTGGAAGAAGGTTGTGGTGTTAGATGGTGTATGTGTGCTACTGTGACTAGCAGTGAACAATGGAACAAGGCTGTGGTGTTAGATGGTGTATTTGTGCTACTGTGACTAGCAGTGAACAATGGAACAAGGCTGTGGTGTTAGATGGTGTATTTGTGCTACTGTGACTAGCAGTGAACAATGGAACAAGGCTGTGGTGTTAGATGGTGTATTTGTGCTACTGTGACTAGCAGTGAACAATGGAACAAGGCTGTGGTGTTACATGGTGTATGTGTGCTACTGTGACTAGCAGTGAACAGTGGAACAAGGCTGTGGTGTTAGATGGTGTATTTGTGCTACTGTGACTAGCAGTGAACAGTGGAACAAGGCTGTGGTGTTAGATGGTGTATGTATGCTACTGTGACTAGCAGTGAACAATGGAACAAGGCTGTGGTGTTATATGGTGTATGTGTGCTACTGTGACTAGCAGTGAACAGTGGAACAAGGCTGTGGTGTTAGATGGTGTATGTGTATGTGTGATACTGTGACTAGCAGTGAACAGTGGAACAAGGCTGTGGTGTTAGATGGTGTATTTGTGCTACTGTGACTAGCAGTGAACAGTGGAACAAGGCTGTGGTGTTATATGGTGTATGTGTGATACTGTGACTAGCAGTGAACAGTGGAACAAGTCTGTGGTGTTAGATGGTGTATTTGTGCTACTGTGACTAGCAGTGAACAGTGGAACAAGGCTGTGGTGTTAGATGGTGTATGTGTGCTACTGTGACTAGCAGTGAACAGTGGAACAAGTCTGTGGTGTTACATGGTGTATGTGTGCTACTGTGACTAGCAGTGAACAGTGGAACAAGGCTGTGGTGTTAGATGGTGTATTTGTGCTACTGTGACTAGCAGTGAACAATGGAACAAGGCTGTGGTGTTAGATGGTGTATGTGTGCTACTGTGACTAGCAGTGAACAGTGGAACAAGGCTGTGGTGTTAGATGGTGTATTTGTGCTACTGTGACTAGCAGTGAACAGTGGAACAAGGCTGTGGTGTTAGATGGTGTATGTGTGCTACTGTGACTAGCAGTGAACAGTGGAACAAGTCTGTGGTGTTACATGGTGTATGTGTGCTACTGTGACTAGCAGTGAACAGTGGAACAAGGCTGTGGTGTTAGATGGTGTATTTGTGCTACTGTGACTAGCAGTGAACAGTGGAACAAGGCTGTGGTGTTAGATGGTGTATGTGTGCTACTGTGACTAGCAGTGAACAGTGGAACAAGTCTGTGGTGTTACATGGTGTATGTGTGCTACTGTGACTAGCAGTGAACAGTGGAACAAGGCTGTGGTGTTAGATGGTGTATTTGTGCTACTGTGACTAGCAGTGAACAATGGAACAAGGCTGTGGTGTTAGATGGTGTATGTGTGCTACTGTGACTAGCAGTGAACAGTGGAACAAGGCTGTGGTGTTATATGGTGTATTTGTGCTACTGTGACTAGCAGTGGACAGTGGAACAAGGCTGTGGTGTTATATGGTGTATGTGTGCTACTGTGACTAGCAGTGGACAGTGGAACAAGGCTGTGGTGTTACATGGTGTATGTGTGCTACTGTGACTAGCAGTGAACAGTGGAACAAGGCTGTGGTGTTAGATGGTGTCTGTGTGCTACTGTGACTAGCAGTGAACAGTGGAACAAGGCTGTGGTGTTATATGGTGTATTTGTGCTACTGTGACTAGCAGTGAACAGTGGAACAAGGCTGTGGTGTTAGATGGTGTATGTGTGCTACTGTGACTAGCAGTGGACAGTGGAACAAGGCTGTGGTGTTACATGGTGTATTTGTGCTACTGTGACTAGCAGTGAACAATGGAACAAGGCTGTGGTGTTACATGGTGTATGTGTGCTACTGTGACTAGCAGTGAACAGTGGAACAAGGCTGTGGTGTTAGATGGTGTATGTGTGATACTGTGACTAGCAGTGAACAGTGGAACAAGGCTGTGGTGTTAGATGGTGTATTTGTGCTACTGTGACTAGCAGTGAACAGTGGAGCAAGGCTGTGGTGTTAGATGGTGTATTTGTGCTACTGTGACTAGCAGTGAACAATGGAACAAGGCTGTGGTGTTACATGGTGTATGTGTGCTACTGTGACTAGCAGTGAACAATGGAACAAGTCTGTGGTGTTAGATGGTGTATGTGTGCTACTGTGACAAGCAGTGAACAGTGGAACAAGGCTGTGGTGTTATATGGTGTATTTGTGCTACTGTGACTAGCAGTGGACAGTGGAACAAGGCTGTGGTGTTATATGGTGTATTTGTGCTACTGTGACTAGCAGTGGACAGTGGAACAAGGCTGTGGTGTTACATGGTGTATGTGTGCTACTGTGACTAGCAGTGAACAGTGGAACAAGGCTGTGGTGTTACATGGTGTATGTGTGCTACTGTGACTAGCAGTGGACAGTGGAACAAGGCTGTGGTGTTAGATGGTGTATGTGTGCTACTGTGACTAGCAGTGAACAGTGGAACAAGGCTGTGGTGTTAGATGGTGTATTTGTGCTACTGTGACTAGCAGTGAACAGTGGAACAAGGCTGTGGTGTTAGATGGTGTATTTGTGCTACTGTGACTAGCAGTGAACAATGGAACAAGGCTGTGGTGTTAGATGGTGTATGTGTGCTACTGTGACTAGCAGTGGACAGTGGAACAAGGCTGTGGTGTTAGATGGTGTATTTGTGCTACTGTGACTAGCAGTGAACAGTGGAACAAGGCTGTGGTGTTATATGGTGTATTTGTGCTACTGTGACTAGCAGTGGACAGTGGAACAAGGCTGTGGTGTTATATGGTGTATGTGTGCTACTGTGACTAGCAGTGGACAGTGGAACAAGGCTGTGGTGTTACATGGTGTATGTGTGCTACTGTGACTAGCAGTGAACAGTGGAACAAGGCTGTGGTGTTAGATGGTGTATGTGTGCTACTGTGACTAGCAGTGAACAGTGGAACAAGGCTGTGGTGTTAGATGGTGTATTTGTGCTACTGTGACTAGCAGTGAACAGTGGAACAAGGCTGTGGTGTTAGATGGTGTATGTGTGCTACTGTGACTAGCAGTGAACAGTGGAACAAGGCTGTGGTGTTACATGGTGTATTTGTGCTACTGTGACTAGCAGTGAACAATGGAACAAGGCTGTGGTGTTACATGGTGTATGTGTGCTACTGTGACTAGCAGTGAACAGTGGAACAAGGCTGTGGTGTTAGATGGTGTATGTGTGCTACTGTGACTAGCAGTGAACAGTGGAACAAGGCTGTGGTGTTACATGGTGTATTTGTGCTACTGTGACTAGCAGTGAACAATGGAACAAGGCTGTGGTGTTACATGGTGTATGTGTGCTACTGTGACTAGCAGTGAACACTGGAACAAGGCTGTGGTGTTAGATGGTGTATGTGTGATACTGTGACTAGCAGTGAACAGTGGAACAAGGCTGTGGTGTTAGATGGTGTATTTGTGCTACTGTGACTAGCAGTGAACACTGGAACAAGGCTGTGGTGTTAGATGGTGTATGTGTGATACTGTGACTAGCAGTGAACAGTGGAACAAGGCTGTGGTGTTAGATGGTGTATGTGTGCTACTGTGACTAGCAGTGAACAGTGGAACAAGGCTGTGGTGTTAGATGGTGTATGTGTGCTACTGTGACTAGCAGTGAACAATGGAACAAGTCTGTGGTGTTAGATGGTGTATGTGTGCTACTGTGACAAGCAGTGAACAGTGGAACAAGGCTGTGGTGTTATATGGTGTATGTGTGCTACTGTGACAAGCAGTGAACAGTGGAACAAGGCTGTGGTGTCAGATGGCGTATGTGTGCTACTGTGACTAGCAGTGAACAGTGGAAGAAGGCTGTGGTGTTAGATGGCGTATTTGTGCTACTGTGAGTAGCAGTGAACAGTGGAAGAAGGCTGTGGTGTTAGATGGCGTATTTGTGCTACTGTGACTACCTTGGGACCGGATTGGGGTGTGAGAGTTTATTTGTGGTTCTGTTTCTAGCAGTGGACAGTGGAACAAGTGTATGGTGCCAGACTGTGTGTGTGTGTGTGTGTGTGTGTGTGTGTGTGTGTGTGTGTGTGTGTGTGTGTGTGTGTGTGTGTGTGTGTGTGTGTGTGTCTACCAATGGACAGTGGAACAATGCTGGAGTAACACTGTGCGTGTGATTCTGTGTCTAATGAAATGATACTCTATAAGCAGTGGTTTTATAACTGAGTTCTATTAAACAAATGTAAGTAATGGGACAGCTGAGGTTGTAGGTGGTATATGTGTTCCTCTGTGTTCCCCAGAAGAAGAGAAAAGGTTAAACAGTCCAGTTGTATTTTCTTTAAAATGCACTGAAAGCCTTACTTATCATGCTAAAAAGGTGCAATTCTGGACAAACTAATTTTGCCACAGTGAGATAATGAATATTCCCTCTGATTTAAATAAGTGTTTTGAACCCCTTCAATATTGGAGGTCTCCAAAGTATTTGAGGGGTTAAAAGCCCCATTTAAATCGATGGGACGTTTCATTTTTCTCCTATGGTGCACTGTGAATCACACCTTTTTTGCGTGATGAATAATGCATTGCAAACTAGCTTCTGAGGGGTTAAAAAGTGAGGGAGAAAGAACTGGATTCATGTACCTGCTATGGCAACAGATTTTTAAGTACAACGTGCACAATGTTCAAGTGCCCTCCTAGTGAGATCAGACGATGTTCTTGTCACTGCTAAACCTCTGCCATCTAAGTGAAGAGGTACAAGGAGCTGTTTCACAGTAGCCACAGAGATGGGCGATGTCTACAACAAGTCTCTGATACCGGAATCTGAAATAGTGGCTTAATAGCTTCTAAACACTGCAGAACTGCATCAACAATGTAATACTGATCAGCTCTTCATTATTTCCTGATTCATTGCACTGTTCATCATAATGAGCTGTACACATATTCTTACAACATAAATAAGGGGTAGCAGGAGAATAATCCAACAAAGGTCGTATGGCTGTAAAATGGAGTAATTGTGATGAAAATCAGCCATTTCAGAGAGGGCACAAAAAAACTCCCATTCATTTAACCGTTGATTTAATTTGTGCTTTTAATATCTTTAATGCTAGCGAGGTCCCCAGTTCATTACTTGCAGTGAGTTTGCTACCTCTCTGGGAGTCATGGTACTAAGTGTCCCATTTAGATCCAGATGTTTATCTGTTCCATATGGTGCAGTTAGTTTGTGCATGATGTCCTGTTGCTGCATCATAACCCGTCGAGTGTTAGTCAGGTTTCCAAAACATTGAATTATTGAGAGCAAAGAGCTAAACAAGTGAGGGGGTAACCTGTGCGTCTGAAGCTTCTGTTAGACTCAAAAAGCAATGCACACCCCTCTGGCCCTTTAAGCCTTTAAGGACCCAATGACGTGCCAGGACTGTCATGGGTACACTTACCATAAGAACCTGGCACGTCATGATATTCAGGGCTCTCCACACGGCTGTTCGCTGTTTGGGGAGCCCTGAATTGGATTCAAGAAAAGAAAAAAAAAGAAAAAATAATCTGTGGTCCTTAAGTGGCGACTGCGAGTTCTTAAGCGGTTAAGGACACGTGACGTGCCAGGACCGTCACGTGTGTCCGGATATTAAGGACCGCTGAAGGTCTTGGCACATCATGGAAGTTTGTGAGGGGGAAAAAAGTTCCATGGTTTTCTAGAGTGCCCCACCCCACCTGTGTGAGCACTGGGAGAGCCAATCTCCTGTGGGAGCGCTGGGAGAGCCAATCTCCTGTGGGAGTGCAGGGAGAGCCAATCTCCTGTGGGAGCGCTGGGAGAGCCAATCTCCTGTGGGAGCGCTGGGAGAGCCAATCTCCTGTGGGAGCGCTGGGAGAGCCAATCTCCTGTGGGAGCGCTGGGAGGGCCAATCTCCTGTGGGAGCGCTGGGAGAGCCAATCTCCTGTGGGAGCGCTGGGAGAGCCAATCTCCTGTGGGAGTGCAGGGAGAGCCAATCTCCTGTGGGAGCGCTGGGAGAGCCAATCTCCTGTGGGAGCGCTGGGAGAGCCAATCTCCTGTGGGAGCGCTGGGAGAGCCAATCTCCTGTGGGAGCGCTGGGAGGGCCAATCTCCTGTGGGAGCACTGTAAGCACAAATGGGGTCTGAAATTGATCTCTCCAAGACTGGAGCGAGCTCTCTCAGAACCCTGTTCGGCGTGCCAGCACATGTAATCAGTCACGTGTGCTAAAGCTCCAACAACGATCAAAGTAATCCTTAAGGGAAGGTAACTTTCCCAGACCTGTGGTCATTAAGGGCTTAAGTTTTCTTTTGAACATATGCATGTTTTAATTCCCTTTGATTTTGTTTCATTTTATTGTATTAGCGCCTTGAGGACCGGAGGGGTGTGTAGTGCAGTGTGAAGCAGTGCATTGCACCTCCACCTCTCTGGACCTCAAGCAGTTAATTAATTTGAGGAATGTATCTAAACTCTGTGGTAAAGGAGTCTAAACAATCACGTGGATGGTGCATTTTGGCAGGTTTGTTTCTGTGGATGCAGACCTGACTATAAAACTGGGGTTGCATTGTGTGCTATGGCAGACCAGTGGAGGTCACAAAAGAGACCCTGGTGAACCCTCACTGGTCCTGCTAGAGAGACTGAACTGTGACGTTCCAAGTCTCTCAGTTCAGTCTTGTTGTCCTCCATAGGCACGTGTGACGGATTCCCAGGCTCGACACTAGGGGTCTGTGGAGTCTTCAGCCCATCCTGCTGCATTTGTGACAGTGAGACACAGATGTCCATGTTGCTTCCAGCCTGTTGCTAGCGGATGAGTTCAGGTTTCTGGACACTCCCCCCCCCCCCCAGTTGCTTACAGGAAGCAGCATGTTGGGGATGCACAGTGCTGCCCCAGGCTATTTAGCCAGCATAGTACCATAGCAGCAGACTAGGTAATTGCACTGTAACTCTGTGAGTGCCAGAGGGTTGTGCAGTGCAATGCATTTCAATGCTTTGCACACCCCTCTGGCACTCAAAAGGGTTAAACAGTAAGGGAACCGCACTTCACCTGACACACAGACTGTCTTCTGCTCTAAGGTCCGTATGTCCAACTGAGAAGTGGAGGAATCCTCCTGCAAATGAACTGCACTATAGGGGAGAAAACCCCCATTGGTTTAAATGAGGGATTTAACCCCTTCAGTGCTTTAGAGGTCTCCAATGCATTGTGAAGCAATGCGTTGAGACCTCTCTAACACTGAATAGGTTAAAACCCCCATTTAAATCAATGGGAATGTTTGCATTTTTCAGGTTTCCGTTATAGTGCAATTGGTTGGCCCCAGAAGTCCTCCATGTTTCTTTTGCTCATATGGCTGTAAGTATTTATTTATTTTTAAATTACTATTTTTTTAATATAAGATCCATATTCCTTTTCTAAATTGTCAAGGTCAAAACTAGGCCTCTGTGCATGTTTATCGTGTGTCCTGCTTTCTATTTCTCAGTGTGACCCATGTCTGAACAAGGGGGTGGGCACTATTCCTTTAAGGACCCCAGATGTATACACTGCATTGTATGCACCTCTGGTCTTAATAGGATTAAGCAATGCATGGATGTGGTGCCTTATACCAAGGGTGTGCACCTTCAGTCCTCAAGGCCCACCAGCAGTCCAGGATGTAATGATTTCACAGGTTGGCCAATCAAAATGAATGAGCCACTGATTAACCCACCTGTGCTTAAATGAACACTTTAACACTTTGAGTGCCACAAAGAATTAAACCTTTGAATGTCAGAGGGTAATGCAACAGATTGCACACACTCACTGGCGCTCAAAGCATTAAAGTCGAACTATAGCCCTGTCCCCTCCTTCCCATGCTCCTCTTAACCCCTTAGATGTTAAAGATGTGTCCAGTGTGTTGTCACAATGCTTTTTTTTGATCCAGGGGGTTAATAAGCCATGTATATAGCATTCTGAGGGGGGTTCCACATAGGTTGGGGGTCATTTGGTAATCAGTGTTTTGTCCCAGATAAGCAAAAGTCCAAAGAAATAACTGATAATCTGTTGAAATGTTGATAATCGTTCAAACTGTCCAAAATCAGCATGTTTTTTATTTGGATTTCGGGTTTCTGTAAGCTTTATAGTGTAATGTTTTTGAGTGAATTTAATGTTCATCTTTCTTGCTGTGTAGGATGGAGCCAATTAGCGGCCATGCACTGTGTCATGCTGCCAGACCTGCTGGGATTGGACAAGTTCAGGCCACCTCTTCTTGAAATGCTTGCGCGAAGGTGGCAGGATCGATGCCTGGAGGTAACATCATATAGATTAATGCTGTGTCTCAGAATTGGTATGTGAATATTTGGTTTTAAAGTCAGTAGAGAGCTCGGCAGTTTGTGATTGGATTTTAACAGTTTAGAAAGTAATACCTCAACAGATAAAATATGTCCGTCCTCTACATACTGTAAAATCTCAGGTATAATACGCACCTGTGTACAATATGCAGGTGTAAATTGAATCCAAGATTTCTGGGTAAAACAAAAGTGCCTATGTATAATACACACCCTTGTTTTCCCTCTCTTTACCCACCCAAAAAATGTAGTTTCTTGTCTGCTTCCCTCCCTCCACCCACCTCAATATGCTCCCACCTTACCTCTCCCTCTACTCACCCTCTCTGGAGGCATTTTGGATATCCAGGTGAGGACCTGTGTTAGTTCAAGATACTGCTAGTGCCCTTTGAGCCCTCTGCATAAATGTCCCAGATGCAGCCGCAGAGGTTGAGTAGAGGGAGGGGAAGGTGGGAGCATATTGAGGTGGAGGAATGGAGGCAGGGGAGCAGACAAGGATGTATATATATTTTTCTTTTTGCATAATACGCACCCCCAACTTCACATAAGGGGCAAAATTGTGAGTATTATATGTGCGATTTTACAGTATATGTATCAAGTAAACGAAATACTAATGTCTATTAACATAGTAACATTGTTGACATGCATCTATAAAATGTGGCTTTTCCAATAGGCAAAAAACCCTTTTGAAGCCACTTCCAAATAAGCCCCTAGTGGGTAAAAAAATTCATGATTGAATCCTGTTGGCTGTTGCAGCAGCTGAGAGACACTGCACATTGCTGTAAAGTGTATTGTATGTCAGTACTTTCTAAATCTTTCTCTAACAAGAATTTCCCAGGTGATTCCCATTTAGTGTACATGTAGCATATTTGTTTCTGCAGCTCAAATGCATAACCTTACATTTATCTATAATGAACTTCATCCGCTACATTTCAGCACATTAACTGTCGTCTTAATGTTTATGAAGAGAAACACATTCTGCTCTCTATGTATTTCCTTATGCATTGTAATGCCATCAGTATCCAAAGAGTTAACTCATTTTAATTTGTTTCAACTCTTAGTAATGCTGAAACAGAAAGAGGCAACATTTGGTGCTCCAGCTATTGGGAATCATGCCTCCCATCATCCCCATTCAGCCATTGACTAGTTGTGGATGATGAAAGTTGTAGCCCCCAAATCTGGCGAGCCAAAGGGGGCCATCCTTTGTAATCTGAGGATATAAAGTGCATCTGATATTTTGGATAGAACATTTTAGTTTTCAGTTTGCTCCTTGAGTATTAGACAGGTGTCCAGACTTAGCAGCCAATGGGTTAATTAGGGACAGTTGTCTTTGTTCTTGAGGTGCTGGAGGTGCTGTTAACCCTCTTGAGTGCCATGGAAATATAACTGCAGAGAGCTCTGTAGCTTGGAGTGAGCATCATGTATGTGTTTAATCTCAACACCCGGGGGAATTATACCTAGTAAATGACTGGATCGCTCCATCATCACACCTGCACGGTTGTGGGAAGAATTGTGTTTGTCTGCAGAATTGAAGACTGATACAAGCACTAAGACTGGAACAGATGGAATTTAGGCCTCTTAATTGGAAATCAACTCTTTGCTGTCTTGTGGGAACATTGCCATGTGCCAAAACAAAGTGATGTTCTTCTCCAACAAAAGACAAATCATTTTTAATTGGTTCTTGTATCATTGAGAAGACCCCAGCCTGTCTCTGTCTCGCTCTTTCTTCTTTCTTCTTTTTTTCATTTTCATTTTGCAGTTGCATCAGATAGAAGAAAATTATATATTTTGAGCACGTGTTGAAATATAAAAATGCTTGTGCGCCAGTCAGTTTGTGCATTTGGAGAAAAAATGTGACATTATGTGTTTGGCTCTCTTTTCTCCCTGAAATGGATACATTTGGTTGACTGAGCAACACCTCACTAATTGTGTGTCTGTCTTGTCTGCAACAAATGATCCTTGCTGCATGATGAGATAAACTGGCTTTTTATTTAACTATTTAAAGTCCAGAGGAGTGTGCAGCGCAATGGTTTGGCACTTAGAGAGCTAAATGGTTTATTTGAGAAGTAAACTAGAAGTCCTAGTACTATTTGTAAGATATTTACAGGGATTCTTTACAGTAAGGGTGGTAAAGCTATGGAATTCTTTGCAACAGGATGTTATACTTGCAGATACTGTAACTGCTTTCAAAAAAATGATGGGTGCCTGTCTAGCACCGAACAATATTGAGAATTATGACAGATGGCTTCAATGCAGATACGTTGTTGATCCAGAGAAATATCTGACTGCCATTTTGAGTCAGGAGGGAATTTTTTTACCCACTTGGGGCTAAATTGGAAATGGCTTCAGTTTTTTTTTTGCCTTCCTCTGGATCAATAGGGGTGTTTTTGGCATGGTCTGAATTTGATGGACGCATGTGTTTTTTCAGCCTCATCAACTATGTTACTATGTTGCTATTTTTCTCTTTATTTCCTGACTTCCTTCACAACTACCAGTAAAGATGCTGTTTTGAAGGTTCAAAAACTTCTAAGTAAACTCTGTTTGATACTAGGATAATCCTCAAAACGTTGGTGGCTTTTTCCTAAATATCCAGAGTCTCAACCCACTCTGGGGTGTTACAAACACATCTGAGGCGTTGGCAGATTCCCCCCAGAAATTGCTGAGGTGCAGTTTGACCCTTAGTGATAACTGTCTGCAGCTGAACTTCCTGTCACAGACTGATCACTGAGGGACCACAACAATCCAGCACACAGTATGGCTACTGAATAGAGATATGCGTGATTAAGTAAACATTGTACACTTGTTCACTTATCCCTTTTGATTGTTGTTTTACTGTCGGATTGTTAATTTTCTGTATATTCTACCTCAATTATTTTTGTGGACACCCAAGTATTAACAGTTTAAGGGTTCTTTCAGATCAGCAATAGAAATGCCCCAGCCCCTGTGACAGTTCTGTCATTCGAGTATTTCACTCACCTCTCTCCTGTTCTGCTGCTCATCTGAAATAATGGATATACATCTTCCGACTGGCTCACTTGAATGACAGTCGGTATTATGCTGGTACCCATGTGGTTCATGCGTTCGATGGAAGTTGCAGTGAGCATCACAACCTTCATCTCGGTTTGTGTGAAAGGTCTGCCTATGGCCCCATAGGCTGCTATGCAGAACTCTCTTACTACATAACTTTACTTTTTTCCCAATTTTTCGGTATGCTGTGCTTTGTTGTAATCGCATGAGGATGTAGTCACCCTTGATAAAAGCACCATAGTCCAGCACGGTGCATTTCACCACAGGTGACAGAGTCAAGGCCTCTGTAAAAGGGTCCTTAGTGGAGAGTGTACAGTGTCGTACATCAGTACTTCTGAAGCATATTACTTTTTACAGTACGGTTTAATTTCAGATAGAACCTCGGTGGACCTACAATAAAACACTTCTCACCTTGGATGCTTGAGAGATTTTGAACGCATTGCAAAACAATGTGTTGGAGCCATCTCTAGTATCCAAAGCATTAATTGAATTGAGGACAAACGTACTTGAGTTAATTAGTTCTGGCACTTTAAGACTAAATTACTAGGCCTTTTCTAGGTAACTGAAATTGTTTATATTTTCCACAAGACCAATAGTAGTCACAGCACCACACTTAAACTGACTGTCACCTGATTGTTCCACTGTCCACTGGTCATCACAGAACCACAACCCAGCCTTGTTCCACTGTCCACTAGCAGTCACAGAACCATGCTGCCGCTGTGCTACACTAGTAGTCACAGCACCACACTCAAACTGTCTGTGACCCCATTGTTCCACTGGTAGTCACGGAACCACACACCAACTTTTTTCCACTGGTCACAAAAATACACTACAGTCAAAAATCCACACCCCAGCTTTGTTCCGCAGGTAGATCCAGATTCACATCTCAGCTTTGTTCCACTGGTAGTCACAGAACCACACACCAGCTTTTTTCCACTGGTCACAAAAACACATTAGTCACAAAACCACACACCAACTTTTTTCCACTGGTAGTCACAGAACCACAATCCAGCTTTGTTCCACTGGTAGTCACAGAACCACACACCAGCTTTGTTCCACTGGTAGTCACAGAACCACACCCCAGCTTTGTTCTATTGGTAGTCACAGATCTACACCCAGCTTTGTTCCACTGGTAGTCACAGATTTACACCCCATTGTTCCACTGGTAATCACGGAACCACACACCAGCCTTTTTCCACTGGTCACAAAAACACACTACAGTCACAGATCCACACCCCAGCTTTGTTACACAGGTAGTCACAGATTCACACCTCAGGTTTGATTCACTGGTAGTCACAGAACCACACCCCAGCTTTGATTCAGTGGTAGTCACAGAACCACACCCCAGCTTTGTTCCACTGGTAGTAACAGAACCACATACCAGCCTTTTTCCACTGGTCATGAAAACACACTTAATCACAAATCCACACCCCAGATTTGTTCCACAGGTAGTCACAGATTCACACCCCGGCTTTGATTCACTGGTAGTCACAGAACCAAACCCCATCTTTGTTCCACTGGTAGTCACAGAACCACACACCAGCCTTTTTCCACTGGTCACAAAAACCACACTTAATCACAGATCCACACACCAGCTTTGTTCCACAGGTAGTCACAGATTCACACCTCAGCTTTGTTCCACTAGTAGTCACAGAACCACACCCCAGCCGTGTTCCACTGGTAGTCACAGACCCACACCCCAGCCTTGTCCTACTGTCAGCTATAATTACATATCTTCTGTGGAACCCCTTGTATTTCTCAAGTAACACTGGTATCCCACTGATCTCTGTTTGGGAACCACTGGAGTAAAACATATGCTGTTAGCTGGTATATTTTAGATTTAGGCAAGTTGAATCATTTTCTCATTATTGTGTTTTAATCCAATGAAAAGATTGATATAGGTTATGACAGTGATGTGCATCTGTGCATCATAAACCTGAAACTAGCACACAAATAGACAGGGACTCTCTGTGAATGAAATGCATCTTTAGTTATACAAACGGCTGTTCTCTAGTGATAGAGCGCAGACATCTGTCTTGGTTGCTGTGTTATTGGAGGTTGGTAAGGGTGGGAGTGCAGGGGTGTACACACACACACACAGCTAAAAAAGGAGCCATTCTGGAACATTCTGACTGCACATTGGAGACACATTTCTTAGTGCCTTAAATGGAGGGTTTAAACCCTTTGAGTGCCAGAGGGGTACGCAAAGCAATGCATTGCGTACCCCTCTGGCACTCAAAGCGTTAATAGCAGAGATGTATTCCAGCACATTGCAAAGCTTTCTTCCATGTGTAAGAGTCCTCGTTAACACTGGATGATTTTATGGCCTTCAGCCTACATCCTGAGCTGTTTTTTGCACACTGGAATTATCCATGGAGCATTATATAACTGGTCTTGCAATCTATCCCTTATTAGAGCATCAATAGAGAATTAATATATACTCCAGTGGAGGATGGTCCAGTGTCACCTACCATTAAAGCTTCTTTGCTTTCTCTCTTTCAGGTTCGGGAGGCAGCACAAGCACTCCTACTAGCAGAACTACGGCGAATTGGACAAGGAGGACGCAAAGAGACAATTGATTTCTGGGCTCCATATTTACCGCAATACGTTGACACTATCATGTCTCGTAAGTCTTTTTGGTTGGCCATAGACTTCATACATCTATGGTTGTTAAAAGGGAATTATATAAGTTGGAATAGGTGGCTGATTGTTTAACCCTTTATGGACTAGATGGGCCTGTAAATCTTTCCTTTACAGTGTTTTGTGTATCCCTCTTGTCCATTAAATTGTTTACAGAAGACCTTACCTAAGTAGGTGTCTTTCATACAGCAGTTCAGAATGTCTATCTGCATATATTTATACTTTGGAACATAGTTATAGATGATAGCTTGACGTAGGCTTTCTTAAAGAGATGGTAATGTCACCAGATAAAGTTATTTTTCGATTATTCATTTTACTTTTATTTAATGTACAGTACCATTTTCGGTGTCCATATCATTGTATTCTTCTTTTAATTTTAGTTGAAAGTTTCCCCCCCGCTGCCCCTTTTCCGTCCATCAGTTGTAGTGCTCTCAGATCTGAAAGCTGGTCATTTGACGAGACGGATCTCAATGAGGGACAATATTGTGTGTGTCTGTACAAAGAAAACCCCGCCCCCTCTTGAGGAAGGAGAGCAGGATTTTACTTATGCTAACACAATATTGTCCCTCATTGCGATCCGTCTGCTCAAGTGACCGGCTTTCAGATCCGAAGGCACTATGAGTGATGTAGGGAAAAGGGGCAGCAGGAGGAAACTTTCAACTAAAATTACATGGAGTATACAACGATACAGACATTGGAAATGGTACGGTGCATTATATTAAAATATAATGAATAATCGAAGATAACTGTACCTGGTGACATTACCATCCCTTTAAGCATTATCTGAAATGGAATAATACTACAGAACATAGGTGAGAATTTTTATGGCTTCAGACTAATGAAGTCTAATGTGAGGGGGTGTAAAATATACAGAACTGAAATAGACAGGGCTATTTTTAGACCTTCTGAGGTACCCAGCGGCAGCACAGGACTCCCCTGTCCGGGGAGCCTATATTGAAAAGTACCCAGGTATGCTCATGAGAGGGAAGTGACAGGTCCGCCAGATGAAATGTAGCGCTGACCACCACAGTGAATTCCCTAGGTAATAGGGTGACCAAGCCCCAAGGCACAGTGCATTCATGTGCAGTGCACCAAGGCCAGGAATTGGCCACTGCGCACACACGAGAAAGCGCCTCACTGTAGTGCGTCTTTCTCTCTCTACCTGCCACACTGAATAGCGGGTTGTAAGGTGACCACATGTCCCAGAATGCCCGGGACTGTCCCTTAATTGAGGCCTGTGTCCCGTGTCACCCCCCACTGGGACATTAAAGAGGTGTGTAAGTCATGGGGTGATCATGAAACAAGCAAGTGGAAGAAGTTGGTAGGTTATCAGGTTAGTAGGGAGCCCAGGGATGTCAGACATCTGGAAAGAAATGTTCGGGCTGATCGTATTATACGTTTGGAGGTCATGTAATAAGAAGCATTTGTGTGGATGTTACAAGTCAGTAGGAAACAATGTGTGAGCCATGTTGAAGTATATGTTGTGTTTGTGTACTCCGCATGCCCTCAGTGAGATGACCAATGATATATAGTGACACCCCCCCTCATATCTGCCATAGAGCTGAGGACAAGTGTCCCTGAATGGCAGAATGGAAATGTGGTCACCCTATCGGGCTGTGGAACGGCCCATGGAACGAGAACAGTGTGGGCCCTGGGCTGCCTGAAAATTATCACAACGGAAGTGATGAGCCCCCACCTCCCCCACCCCTGAGGCCCCTGGTTTATGCCCAGGCATTAAAATAGCCCTGGAAATATAGATAAGTAAATGAAAGTAACTGCAGTTTTTTTTTTGCATAAAAAAAAAAATAAATCCCCTAACTAGCTTAAGGGCTTATGTAAAACCAATTCAAAATCAATTATTCTTATAGGCTGCACATTTACTAGATGTGTATTCAGAGGCTGATATAAGGTCTTTTATCTCTCTGAATTATCACTATTTACTAAATATATGTAATCCATGTGCAGTAAAATATTAAGCTCGCTTTTGGAATGTAACATTTTAACCCTTTGAGTGCCAGAGGGGTACGCGTGGCACTCAAAAGGTTAAAGGAGCAGCAATTCCTCCTTATAAGAAATTCTCACTTATCTTCATCTGGACAGAAATGACTAATCCTAATGGACACTATGAATCAGCTCTGCATTTGGCTCCCAAAATCTTAAATTAGGACCGGAAAATGTGTTGAGAGAGGCAGACATGATTTTTCGATGCAGGACTCCAGAACTAAGAACACATCAGTAGGAGGAGTTTGGGGTCCAGGCAGCCTGCAAAAATAATCATGTTTTCCTCCCTCAGCATGCTTTCCGGTACTAATTAAAGGTTGATTTTGGGGAATCAAGACACACAGAATTGACTCATATGGGCCTTTAGGGATTTCTGTCCTAAGTAAAATAAGCAGAGGGATTTATTGCTTTAACCTTTCAATTGCCAATGGAGTATTAAATGCTTTGCAGTGCATTGCACTGAACACTCCACAGGCAATCAGGGTTAATTTGTTTACAATAGTTCTAGATTAGAGAGTTCTATATGCATCTATATGAATCATATTGTTGCTTTTGCGCGCACGCACATGCATGTGCGCACACACACATACATACATATGCACAGACATACAGACGCACACATGCACAGACAGACACATGCACAGATAGACATACAGACACACA
>CM074718.1:660261837-660569337 GCA_037306005.1 Rhinophrynus dorsalis | reverse complement strand
ATAACCCTTAACCGTATGAATGCCAGAGGGGTACCAATGCATTGCTTTGCGTACCCCTCTGGCACTGAAAGGGTTAAACCACATCCTACTACCTAACCCTAAGAAACTAACCCTAGTCTTAATACCTAGCCCCTAAATATAAGACTAACTCTAATACCGAAACCTAATCCTATATAATAATTCGCTAAATCGTGTGTAACGCCGCGACATGCGCAGTAGACACTGCTGCGCGTGCTGCAGTCATGTGCAGTAGAGACTGCCCACGCTGCGGCTGATACAGAGCTGGGCGCTCCGAAGGAGCGTCTAGCTCTGTATCAGCCGTGGCGCGGGCAGTCTCTGCTGAGCATGACTGCTCCGCGACCGGGTGGCAGTGGCACTGTGGCCCGTGTAACGGGCTGTTCAACTAGTATCTGATATTATAATTTGCTAGGATGCGTCTCTCCCTGTGTGCGTAACACACACGGACACAGAGAGAGAGATGCCTCCTAGCAAATTGCACACGGACACAGAGAGCGATGCCTCCTAGCAAATTGTACACGGACACAGAGAGAGATGCCACCTAGCAAATTGCACACGGACACAGAGAGATGCTTCCTAGGAAATTGCACACGGACACAGAGAGTGATGCCTTCTAGCAAATTGTACACGGACACGGAGAGAGATGCCTTCTAGGAAATTGCACACGGACACAGAGAGAGATGCCTTCTAGGAAATTGCACACGGACACAGAGAGAGATGCCACCTAGCAAATTGCACACGGACACAGAGAGCGATGCCTCCTATCAAATTGCACATGGCTTCCCGGCATGGCGGCGGTGGAGGGGAAAGCAGCGTTAGAGTGGCATGCTCTGGGGATCCCCACAATACTGCCGCTGTCCCCCTCCCCCGCCTCCATGTGAAGGAACAGAAGAGCTGAGTGTTGGGCCAGTTCTTTCACGTGACCCCCCCACGCGCCATACCCGGCTGTTTCCTGTATGTTTACCTGTACCTCTGTCAGTGCAGCCCTGGGCTCCTCATCTGACGGGCACCTGGGTGCCAACCCTCACACCTAAACCCCGTCGAATGATGGGATTTAGCCTAGCCTAACACTAAAACGTAATGCTAAGAATGAACCGTATATCTAAACTTCCACACTAAAAACCAACTCATAAACCTGAACCAAATCTTGCCACTGCTACCTCTAAACACAGGATAATAGGTAATAAACACCATTATACTCACTTTAGTGATGCACGCTTGGATAATATCCTCACTAGCCGCATAACTTGGTTATGAACAGGAATTCTGTCTTATCTGTTGTTTGTACACTGATGCACTTCAATATGTACATATGGGATAGGGTGACCACCTGGGACACACAAGAAATAGGCATATTTCAGGACTGCACTGAAATCAACTCAGCCCTGCAGCATGTACTTTTCATATATGTCCCCAGTTAAAGGTGAGGTCTGGTCACCCTATTATGGGATCAGAAAGCAACATATTATGCCTAACCAAGACTAACACTTCTGTTTGTCTCATTCCCCCTGGTGTCACAGTATGAATATACCTCTAGCATTTACGGCCGTTCATAAGAGAAGGGCAGGCGTTCTGGGGCAAACCATTTGCTCTATAGGGGAGAAGTACTCATTCCCATTGATTTAAGTGGGAATTTTAACCCCCTGAATGATAGAGGGGCCACGAACGCATTGCAACACAATGTGTTGGAGACCTCTGTAGCATTCAAGCACTTAACATCCCCATTTAAATAATTGAGGATTCTTGGAATTGTTAGGTCTTCCCTATTGTGCAGTTGGTTTAGCCCAGAACTCCTCCACTTTTCTTTTGAACATACAGCTCCTAGAGAGTTAAATTAGCTTCCTCTTTCTAGGTTAGTAAAAAAAAAAAAAATCCCCATTTTGCAGACTTCATTTTGAGCTTTTTTTGAATCCTCCAGAGTCCTCATGTCCGGCAGGCAGACAGCCTGGCACATTCTGTTGTTTTATTTCTGTAGTTATAGATGTACAGATAGAAAATGGCCCCTGCACCTTTAATGGAAAGTAAAAGGTTATCTGCTCCTGTCCTTTGTGTGCATGTGCTGATGCGGACACAGGCAGCCAGACAGGCAATGTGTGGAGAGAGACTAGGGAAGCGGCTGCGGATCGATCGCCGTGGTGTGAAGTGAATTAATGTGAGGCAGGCAGTCTGTCTGTCATAGGGATTGCAGGGAACTCAAGGCAATGGCGGTCACTGGCCACTGAGATCTCTTTCCTATAGATTTACCCCTTCTCCCCGAATATGCTTTTGAAGTCTGTCATATCTGCAGAAGCCATTTAACTCCTTGGATGCTGGTGATGTCTGCGATGCACTGCTATATTTTATGTTTTTATTGTATTTTATAATATACATATTTTTTACCAATTCCCCCTTGCCCTGTTTCTAAAATTCAAAAAGCTGTTTTGCCCAGTTGACTGCTGAGAATGCTTGGACGGTGATGGCTCTCCTTTTGTATGCAAAGGGTTAACATATTGTCTGAAATCTCTTCCCTATACATTCAGCCCTTCTTCCTGAAATGTTGTTTGTAAGCGGTCATCTTTTGGGATGCTGTTTAACCCTTCCAGTGCCAGAGGGGTACGAAACACATGCATTGTGTACCTCTCTGGCACTGAAAGGGGATAACCCCTTAGATGCTAGAGATATCTTGAATACATTGCAGAGGTCTCTAAAATACTGTTTTATATTAATTGTGCCACATTTTTCAAAACAATTAACGTTTTAACACATAACACAGAAAGCAGTCTATGTCCGTTATCTCTTTAATATAAATCCAGCCCTTCTCCCTGTATATATCTTCAGAGGCCATTTAACCCCTTTGATGCGAGAGATCTCTCCATCTGACATTTTTATTATTTTTTTTTAATATTCAGTGCAAAGCAATGCATTGGAGATATAGCATTCAAAAGGTTAAAAACCTCATTTAACTCAATTGGGTTTTGTTTCTTTCCTGTATGGTGCAGTTGGCATAGTCCAGAATCCCTCTAGGGGAGAAGGCGTGAGAAAGAGGGCATAACGACTCCACTGTGATAAACGCTACAATATCCGTGTTGTTCTATGGAGACCATACAGTAAGGCAGAGGTGGGCAATGTAGGGTCGTGCAGTTGCTGCCAGACTACAACCCTTATCACTCCCTTCCCCACACTGGAGATGGGAAAACAATAGGGATTGGAGAATTTATCACACTGGAGATGAGATAATGTAGGGACTGAAGAATTTATCACACTGGAGATGGGATAACGTAGGGACTGAAGAATTTATCACACTGGAGATGAGATAACGTAGGGATTGGAGAATTTATCACACTGGAGATGGGATAACGTAGGGTTTGGAGAATTTATCACACTGGAGATGAGATAACGTAGGGACTGAAGAATTTATCACACTGGAGATGGGATAACATAGGGATTGGAGAATTTATCACACTGGAGATGGGATAACGTAGGGACTGAAGAATTTATCACACTGGAGATGGGATAACGTAGGGACTGAAGAATTTATCACACTGGAGATGGGATAACATAGGGATTGGAGAATTTATCACACTGGAGATGGGATAACGTAGGGATTGGAAAATGTATCACACTGGAGATGGGATATCATAGGGATTGGAGAATTTATCACACTGGAGATGGGATAATGTAGGATTGGAAAATGTATCACATTGGAGATGGGATAACGTAGGGATTGGAAAATGTATCAGACTGGAGATGGGATATCATAGGGATCGGAGAATTTATCACACTGGAGATGGGATAATGTAGGATTGGAAAATGTATCACACTGGAGATGGGATAACGTAGGGATTGGAAAATGTATCACACTGGAGATGGGATATCATAGGGATCGGAGAATTTGTCACACTGGAAATGTTATTGCCTTTCTATCATACCTCAGAGCATAAACCACCCTACCAATTCTGTTTAGTACATCAGCCTATACGTTTTATAGTGGCTAGCATGTCAGTGGTGCATTTAGAAAAAGCAATTACAATATATATATATACTAGTTGAAGCGCCCGTTACACGGGACACAGTGCCACTGCCACCCGGTCGCGGGGCAGTCATGCACAGTAGAGACTGACTGCGCCGTGGCTGATACAGAGCTGGACGCTCCGAAGGAGCATGAAGCGGCGTTACACACATTTTAGCGAATTATTATATAGGATTTATTATTTTTTTATTATTATTATTTTATTCTCACATTTAATATTTTGTGATTTTTTTTTTTTTTTTTTTCAGGCAGACCCATATTAATAGTGGTTTATACTGTGTAATACACTGCTGTGGTTTTCAAATGAGAGGGCCTATTAAATTTACAATGAACTGCTAGATCACAACAGTAGAAATCCCTCGGTTTAACATTATTAGCCTTGTGTATGCACACGTTCCATTCTTGCTGCCCCTGCAGATAAAGTCCTTCCTGTAGAATGCATTTGTTCTTTATTGGGCCGATTGTGCACAAAAGCAAATTTGGAATTGCATTGATCAGGATGTGACCTGGTACTAAGAGCCTTAACCCTACGAGTGCTAAAGAAGTATGCAACACACTGTAATGTTGGGCAAACCAATGGTGCCACAGGGGATATATAAAAATCCCATTGATTTAAATGGATCTTTTAATCCGTGAACCCTTTGAGCACCAGTGTGCGTTGCGTACCCCTCTGGTGCTCAGAGGGTTACATTCTAGACTGGTCTCCAGTGTACATACCTAGAAACGTTCTTCTTTTCGACACCAGAGAGCTCATGAGCTGGGAATGAAGTCTATATTACGTGAATCACGTCTGAGAGTAGGCAAGGCCTAATTAAGTGTCCAGGGTGTAAATGGCTTGACAGGAGAAAAGGTAGGGGTTTAGTATAAGCATGGGCGGGAACAAGATGAGAAGTAGGAAGAAAAGAAGGAGAAGTTACCAAGGAAACTCACCACTTTGGGAGAATCAGCCTCTGTCGCCAGAGACCTGGTAATTAACTCTAAAAACCAGAGTGTTCGGGGCAGATCCGGAGGTTTCCCAGGTATGCCAATTCATTGTGAAGCGAAGCTTTGGAGACCTCGCCAGCATTCGAGTGGTTAAAAGCCCAATTTCAGTCAATGGGAATTTTGGAAACTTCTTTTGTTCCCTACAGTGCAGTTGGTTTGTCTCTTGATTACTCCACTTTTCTTTTGTGCAGAAGACCCTAGAATGTTTGGAGCATACCAGGTAGCACCATAGGGGCTCTTTTAACCACTTGAATGCTAGATTGATCGCCAAAGCATTAACAAAGTGCAAGGGGTTTAAAACCCCATTTAAATGAACTGTAAGTTTGACCTCCCTTCCCATGGTGGAGTTGGTTTGCTCCAGAACAGCTAGTCTTTAGGCTTTAACCCTTTAAGTGCAAGGGAGGTAACCAACATATTGCTTTGCAATGTGTTGTATACCCCTTTAGCACTTATAGGGTTAATAGACCAAAATACATATAACAACAACAACAGACTCTATAGGGAGGGAGAACATCGTGGAATGTGGTTTTCGGAATTAACCCCTTTATTGTCAGATGGAGTTGCTTACCTTCCTGGCACTCAGTTTGGTTAATTATTTCGCTGCAGATTGTACTTGAAAAGTTACACACAAAATAAACATTTTGGGGATATTTGACGCCTGATTTAGGCACAGTGACCCTTATTTATAAAAACAAATGTGGGTTTATTCTGGAGTGAACCAACTGTATCATAGGGGAAACACAAAAATTCCTAAATTCTCACACACTCGAATACCGTTTTTTTTAACCCCTTGAATGCTAGAGAGGAGATCTCTCTAGCATTCAAGGGGTTAAATTTTATTTAATTTGTATTTGTCCCCTGTGGTGCAGTTGGTTTACTCCAGAACAACTCCAGTTTGCTTATATATATATATGCAAAAAGACAAAACAAGGAAAAGCGCTCTGAATAACTATAAAATTATGTCAAACAATAAAAATATTCCCTTCTTTCTCTATTCCAAAACTGAAAATAAATTTCCAGCTAGAATAGAGAAGCAATAAGCCTAACTCTGTCTATAGAGACATTTGGATCTGTATAAGGACGGAGGAGTTTGTGACCGTGGCAGTGGATGCTGAACACGAACGGAGGAGTCCATAAAGGGTACCATAAAGGTGATCTCAGTTGAATCCAAGTAAGGTCTCAGTACGGCTTGTCATTTACGGAGCGTTTGGCCTGTGGTTACCACTAGTTAGAATGGAGCGAATCGCTACCGAATCACTCACTGATTATAAGTGGCATCGGAACCGCTATGTAGAGCGGAGATCCCTATTAGGCTGTTTTTTCTAAGAGCATCTCTTGCAGTGGATTTATATATAGATCATCTTTTCTATTGAGCTTCCACATATTACAGAGGACGTATATTTTATTTTTATATAGTGCTGGCCAGCATTATTTTAGATTGTATAGCAGCTTTTTGACAACGTTATATCAGTAATCTGATTATGTTGTTACATTGTATATTGTATCTACTGGATACATGGTTATTGGTACTGTGGTGTCCAGGTAGATTATTGGTGTTATATTTATTTTATTGTTTATTGGCTTATTGCTTCTCTATTCTAGCTGGAAATTTATTTTCAGTTTTGGAATAGAGAAAGAAGGGAATATTTTTATTGTTTTGTTTTAAATAAATTTATAGTTATTCAGAGTGCTTTTCCTTGTTTTGTCTTTTTGCTTGTATTTTTGTGGTCTGTCCACTTCCAGACCATTGGAAATATAGCATTCCGATACCTATATTTGGTTGGCTTTTCAAGTTGTAGGTGTGTACCCGATTGTTTATCCCATTTCAGCGCTATCTGCATTTTTGTCTTATATATATATATATATATATATATATATATATATATATATATATATATATACATATATATAAATGTATTTCTATCTATAAATATCTATCTATATATATATCTATCTATATATATATATATATATATATATATATATATACTAGGTTAAAGCCCCGACGGGGTCTAGGTCATACAGAAGCGTTTCTGTTCCTCCACGTGGCGGTGGGGGAGGGGGACGGCGGCGGTATTGCAGTGATCTCTGGAGAGTACCGCTCTACCGCTGCTTCCTCTCCACCGGCTCTTCTGTTCCTCCGCATGGTGGCGGGGGAGGGGACAGGGGCGGTATTGCGGTGATCACCGGTGCTTGCCTCTCTACAGCTGCTTTCCCCACAACCACCGCGCACACACCATTTGCTAGGAGGCATTGCTGTCTGTGTGTCCGTGCGTGTTACTCACACAGGGAGCGACACGTCCTAGCAAATGAGATATATATAAAATGGAGGGTTGGAAGTACTCGCTGTGCAAGGTTCTAGGGCCCAGGTGCACAACTCCCCAAAGATGAGTAGTAAGTAGTACATAGAGAGGGGCAGCACCAGTGGGACTTTTTAAATACATTTATTTAAGCCAATAAGCAAAAAATTGTCTAAGTTTCGGTCCAAAAGAGGACCTTTATGAAGACGATAAAGGTCCTCTTTTGGACAGAAACGCTGACCATTTTTTGCTTATTTGCTTAAATAAATGTATTTAAAAAGTCCCACTGGTGCTGCCCCTCTCCATTTACTATATATGTATATATATTGCCCATAGGGGATTATGTATAAACGTGGAGCAGTGCAGTTTCGGGATAAACCATCTTCATCATAGGAATACAGAAAAAAATTCCCCAGATGGTCATTTATTTTAATTAGGCTTTTAACTCATTGAATGCTGCAAAGGTCCATTGGAAACCTCTTAAGCATTCAAAGGGTTAAAAGTTAAATTTAAATCAATTAGAATTTTTCTTTCTCCCCTGTGGTGACTTTGGTTTGTCCCGAAATTGCCCTGCTCCACTTTTGTACATAATGCCCATTGCTCTGCATTTTGGAATGTTTCAATTTCGGGGCAAACTAACTGCATCATAGGGAACAAGTCGACATTTCCCAAACCCCCTATTGATATAAATGGAGACCTGTCTAGTATTCATGGGGTTAAAAGCCCAGTTTAATTCAAAGGAATTTTTTTAGTTGTCCCTTTGTTTTATCCTAAAATTGCACCTCTTTGGCTTACAGAAA
Source organism: Rhinophrynus dorsalis (assembly GCA_037306005.1). NCBI lineage: Eukaryota > Metazoa > Chordata > Amphibia > Anura > Rhinophrynidae > Rhinophrynus > Rhinophrynus dorsalis. Next base: position 660,561,226 of record CM074718.1, on the reverse strand, counting down.
ACTGCCTTTTCGTACCAGTGGGATTTTGTTTAATATACCCAAATAATAGTAAAATCGTTAAATCAAATGAGCTTTCTGATTGTAGTTACCTTCAACTAAGAGAGGCTTAATAGGTCTTGAAATGCAATGCAATTTAGGAAATTGCCCTGACGTGTCGGTCTGGACTTTAATTGAATCCTTGATATTGTTTTTTTTTTATATTTTTCAAAAATTTTTATTGAAATTTTCAAAATACAAAAACGTCCATACTTGAACAATAATGACATGAGACATTCCAGGTATTAGTTCTATAAAGGAGATCCCAACACCTGTGTGCTAGGTATACAGTTAGATAATCTCTTCCCACGTATTGAGAAACGCGTCCAACACTGACTAGACCAATAAACGTACAGGAGAATTGGGAAGAGTATACAGTATGCTTAGACAACATCAGCATAAGTTGTATGGAATGCTGTAACCACCAGGGGAATCCTTGATATTGTTAATTTCGTTAAAACCAAGATAAGAGTGATACCTTGTTAGTCTGAAAGCCCAAGGACCACAAAGCAATTGATTTGTGTTGCCCTCACTCATGTATTGAGATCTGTGTCTGGACTGTCTTACCTCCGATAATGATATCTGGTTTCTGCACTGCACTGATGTGTTGGATGCCAAGGCATGGGATAGCGTACTGGGTCGTATTCTCTAAGATAAAGGGGTGCAGTTCTAGTTCCAATTCACCACAGAGGATTAATAAAAACTCCCAATTATTTAATGGGGCTTTTAACCCCTTCAGTGTTAGAGACATACCTGGGAATTAAAGGGAAAGTTCCACTTTAAAAACTCCATTTAAATCAACAAGTACGGTATTTGGGGAGCGGTTACTTTTCCTGATTGGTGAAGTTGATGTTCTACAGAATGCACAACTTTAGTTTATTGACTAAGGCCCTTTATCCTTCTACAAATGTGCCACTCCCACAATTGTAGTGACCAATGAGTTGCGTACCCTTCTGGCACTCAAGGGTTTAAACGAGTTTAATAATGAACTGTTTATAAAGTGTAATGTGGACCTGTCCTAGATAAACCATAGTTGGTTTCACAGACAAATCAGATCTGCCTGTTTGTTATACTATGTGATATCCTGTGCTGCAGTCATGCTCAGTAGAGACTGCCCCCGGAGCGGCTGATACAGAGCTGGCGCTCCGAAGGACAGTGGCGCTGTGGCCCATGTAACGGGCTGTTCAACTAGTATATATATATTTTGCTGAGAAATTAACCTTTTTGTATTGGTGGTACTGTGTGGAACTTTATGCTAATATCAGTATGCTAATTAGTTCTGTTCAGGGGTCAGGTTATCACTAGCTATGCTATAAGACGCCTCACCAGTGTGTGAGCTCTACCTAGATTCATTCATAGCACAACATGTTGTAGTAACTGGTCCAGCACAGGAACTAAATAGAATAAAATGCCTCTCCATACCACCAAAACAATCAAGAATTATTTCATAAAATCTATTAATATTACAAATAACTGCACCATCCAGGGAGCTTTTAATTCTCTTTACAATTAACTAAACGTATCTTAAAGCAGAACTATCACCTACATTCAAACTTTTGTAGTCAGTTTTAATAGTTAACCTTAGATTGGAGCTGTGTGTATTTAAAAAAAAATTGCTTAGGAGTCCAGATATTAGCCCATCAAAATCGGGCACGTCCGCGTTCTGCAGGACTGAATGTTGCAACCCCAGTAGCATTGTACACGGAGTTTGCTGTAACGATACAGCACAGAAACCCAGCTTTGAAGGGGAGCGTGAACGCTCTCCCTGGGGCAGCTGGGAAGTCAAGCGGGATATTCAGTCCCGCAGAACGCGGAAGTGCCCGATTTTGATGGGCTAATATCTGGACTCTTAAGCAATTTTTTTTTTTTTTAAATACACACCGCTCCACTCTAAGGTTAACTATTAAAACTGACTGCAAAAGTTTGAATGTAGGTGATAGCTCCGCTTTAAGGGAAATTCTTAAGATTAAGACAAATAATCAATTCTGGAAACAAACTTACTTTCCCACAGAGTACAGATAAAACTTCCCTATGATTTAAATGGTGGTACAGTCAGCTTTCTCCTGAATTGCTCCTAGTTTACTATCTGCACGTGATCCTAAGAGCCATATACAGTAAGCAAAAATTCTTAAAATCCCATTGATTTAAATGGAACTTTTAAAGGGATAGTAATTCTTGTAATAAACATGATCTTCGAGTCATCTTTATTTTTATTTTTTTTAACACATCCTATATAATAATTTGCTAAAGTTTGTCACAAGCCGCCATGCACAGTAGAGACGGCTGCGCGTGGTGCAGTCATGCCCTGTAGAGACTGCCCATGCCGCGGCTGGTATCTGGCATCTGTGGACCTTCAGCATGCATACCTTGATATCCCGATCCTCCCGGACAGCCAATGCTATCTGCGTTTTGCCTTAAACTCAGAGCACTGCCAATTCATCGCTCTGCCTTTTGACCTGGCCTCATCTCCTTGGGTGTTTATGAAGGTCATGGGGCACTTAATAGCCTTCACTGACACCCTGGGCATTTCCATGGCTCCTTCAAAAGAACTCTTGGCCCAGCACGTCCAAGACTGTGCACGGCTCCTGGTCCATCATGGATGTATTCTGATCATGTCGAAGTTTTATCCTGTTCCATCCCAGTAGCTGGTGTTCCTAGGCTTGAGGCTCTGGAGTAACCATTGGCCATAATCAGGGAATACATGAGGGTTCTGGGCAGTCTAGAGTCTACCCTAGAAGTGGTACCTTATCATCATGTACACACCAGGAAACTCCAGTGACTTGTCATCCAAATGTGGCACAGAAATTTGGCTCTTCTGGATAGGCAGATCTCCCTTTCTCTGGAAACCAGATAGAATCTGCAGTGGTGGCTGTAACTGCACCACCTGAACCTGCCTGGTGCTGGGTCACCCGGGGATCCAAGGCACGTGGACTGAGGAGGAAGCTCTTCCGTCCATCAATGTTCTGAAGCTCAGGACAATCCGTCTCACTTGGGTGTACTGGACCTCTCAGTTGAAAGGCCATCTAATCAGACAATGCCACAGCTATGGCTTACTTCAGCGGTCAAGGGGGCACCGCCTAGTATGAGGTGAGGTACATTTTGGGTTAGGCAGAAGTTCACGTGCTGGCCATTTCTGCCATTTACATTCCAGGAGCAGAAAACATTCTGTCAGACTTTCTAAGTCTCCAAGATGTAGATCCGGGAGAGTGGGAATTCTATCTAAACGTGTTCAACTGAATTGTTCAACTGTGGGGACTGCCACTGATTGACCTGATAGCCATGAGAAACATCAGGAAGGTTCTTTTTTTCCGCTTCCACTGGGGGGATCCTCTGGCCTTTGCCATGGATGCAGTGTCGTTTTGTGGCACTTCAACCTCGCTTGTGTCTTTCCTCCACTACTTCTCTTTCCCAGGGTACTCTTCAACCGTGATTCTGGTCACTCCTTATTGGACCAAGAGAACGTGTTTTGCGGTACTGGTGAGACTTTACATTCGGTATCTATTTACACTGCAACACAGACCTGACCTACTCCTTCAGAGCTACCTTTGGAAAGAGGATGTGATGAAACTGTCTTTGACGGCATGGCTGTAAAAGCCCACATCTTGAGGAGAAAGTGTTTCTCCACTGAGGTCATTTCTACTATGATTCAGGCTAAGAAGCTGGTTTCCTCCAAGGCCTACCTAGGGTTTTATCCATTTTAATTCCTGGTGTTTGGACAGAAATATGTCTTCCCAGGACTGTGACCTTCCGGTGTTCCTTTTTTTTCTCTAGGATGGTGTGAACAAGTGGCTCAGTTTGAGTTCATATTTCTTCTCTTTCTGTGTTTTTCCAAAGGTGTATTGCTAGCTTGCCAGATGTCAAGGTATTTTTTCAGGGGGTCGCCCATGCTTTCCCCACCTACAAGACTCCCAGGCCTCTGTGGGACCTTAATTTGGTTCTAAGTGTTTTACAACGGCCTCCCTTTGAGTCCCTTGCAACCATTCCTTTAATTCAGATGACCTGGAAGATGTTTTTTGTCTGGCTGTGGTCTCAGTCCTCAGAGTTGCTGAGTTGCAGGCTTTGTCTTGCCAGCAACCTTTCCTGATTTTTCTCAAGGACAAGGCTGTTCTTCAAACCTCTCAGGAATTTTTTCCTAAGGTGGTCTCTGAGTTCCACATCAATCAGAAGATTGTTGTGCCTTCTTTTTTGTCCTGACTCAAAGTCTGAGAAGGAATAGGATATCCACTTGTTGGATTTGGTTTGGTGCCTTTAGTTTCATGTGCACCGTACAGAGTCTTTTAGTAAGATAGATTGTTTGTCATTTCTGAGGGTCCCAGGGCAGGTCAGGCTGCTTCTAAGCTTACTATTGCCTCTTGGATCAAGTCTACCATTCGTAGGGAGTACAAACTCAAGAAAAAATCTTTTGGCTTCAGTGGAGCAACTGTACAAGGCTGCGACTTGGTCCTTCTTGCATACTATTGCTAAACACAGTCGAGTGTATGTTCTGTCTTCGGCAGAAGCCAGCATTGGCAGGAAGGTGCTTCAGGCGGTTTTGCCTGTCTAAGGACCTAATCTTTCCTGTGCCTTACTGTTGTTCAACTGTTTGAATCCAGGTGGTTCTTGTTTTTGTGTCTGTGTAACTTTTTAAAGTGTCTTTTGACACTTAATTTTGATTCAGGCTGTTCCGGTTCTGGATAGTCCTAGGGAACTCCGGTATCATGGGGACAGGCGTGAGGTCCTTTCTCCTTCTTCCCACTTCTGGGAGTCTACTGTTGGTATATCCCCATGGTACCTGTGTTCCATATTTGATGATAGAAAGAATAGAATTGGATTCTTACCTGTTATATCCTTTTCTCTTAGTCCATATAGAACATAGGTCTCCCACCCAGAGAAAGGGACAACTCTTGGTCTCTTTTGTCTGGTTGTGGTAATCCTTCTCACAGGACCTTCCTTCTTTTTCTATTGCTGCCCCTCATCGGTGTGGTTTACTCACATCATAACTGGAGGAAAAGCTGGGCGGAGCTAGAGAGAGAGCTTGGAGTCTCCACCCACAAAACCTAATTGAATGTGTTCTGCCCTCCAAAGGAGAAGCTCAACTCCCATGGTACCTGTGTTCCATATGGCTAATTGAAAAGGATTTAACAGGTAAGACTAAAATCCTATTTTATCACCTAGATGGTTGGTTTACCCCAAAATTTCTCCGGTTTTCTGTTGAAGCTAGGGCTGTATGGATGGTTGATTTTATTTTTCATCTGCTGCTTCCTTGGCAAGTAGTTTTGAGAGCTCCAGCTATGAAACATTTGCAGCCATCTTTATCAGGGGCAAATCAACTGCGCCATATGGTTGAAATCAAAATTCTATAAATACTCTTGATTTAACCCTTTCAGTGCCAGAGGGGTATACATACCGCATTGCAAAGTGTATTGCGAGGCAAAGCATTGCAGTCTTCTAGCATTAAATGTGTTAAAGTGGAACTCTAACCCTTTATCAAGTCCCCCCACAATAATTAGGCATATTGCAGTTAGCTTCCTAACAGTGATATTATCCGGAGCAAGTACCGCAATCTGAAGTAATACTTCTTTTTTCTCAGACTGACGGCCAGGCTTCTTCCTGTAGAGCCGTCTGTGCACCTGCTCTGTCAGTCCCTTGCGGTACCTTAAGGTACAGTGCAGTGCCTCCTAGAGGAGACCGGAATGGACAGCTCAGGCACGCAGACTTCTCTAGGACAAGATGTCTGCGTGCATGCCTGACCACCGGTCTCAGAACTTCAGATTGTGGTACTTGTGCCGGATAATATCAGTGTTAGGAAGCTAATCGCAATATGTGTGGGGGGACTTGATAAAGGGTGAAAGTTCCGCTTTAAAAGCCCCAGTAGAATTAACGTGAATGTTTATATGTCCCCTCTGTGATGAAGATGGTTTTCTGCAGAATTGCACCTTGATATCTTGATAAATCTGGCACTTCACATTAAAAAGAAAGTTCTTTGCAGCACATATAAGCCCATCATTATCTTCTCTGGTGGAGCTTGTGCATGGCTCTCATGTAAGCGCTATAAGTAATACAAATTAAGAATGTATGAGGAACAGCTGTGGTGCAGGAAGAGTTTTATCCTAACTACCTAATCATCTGTCCATACATTTATAATATATGTTCAGGGCCCACAGAGAGCACTGTTGTCCTCAGAGATTTAAAGGAACAGTAATATGTTTTTTGTTTTCTTTTAACTTCCTTGTTTTAGTAGTATAGATCAATAGATTTTATGCTTTCTCTTTTACCTTCTTCAAATTTGATTTCATTCTATATACTTTGTTTCTGGTATTTTAGATTTTCTCTTCCTTTCAGTGACATGAGCACCCTTTACCTTCAGTCAGCTTTATTTGCAAAGGACCACATTGCCCTATTTATAAACTCAAAGTGGGGCAATTACTGGCCAAATCAACTGCATTGTAGGGTGCAAATAAAAATCCCCCAAATTGCTCTGTATTTACCATGGAGGTTTTTTTTTTGCTCCTTTACTTCTAGAGAAGTCTAAAATGCATTACTCTGGTCATGGTACTGTGCTCGCTATGGAAACCTGACTCAAGAGTTCAGTCCGAGGGAGACATCTGAGCATTTCCAGTGACTCCTACAGCAACAGTTATGGTAGTGTTCAACCATAAATAAAAGTGCTCAGATGAAGGAAATATCTACTTAGTTCTAAACACAATGTTGGGTTGTCATAGCTACCCGGCTCTGAAGATTGTCCTTTGCTGTGAGCTGTCTAGTCTCAAGACCATATTCCACATCTGAGGGGAGGTGACTTACACTAGGTAAAAGGGGCGGGAGGGGGGATACTTTATCATTCAATTACTCTTTTACTACAACTCTGACAGTATTGAAATAACACTCTCTGTTGTCCAAATACTATGAAGATTAATTGGAGCGGCTGTTTTTGTGAAAAATTACTATCCCTTTAACGTGAAATGTATTTTTTTCTAGTTACTTTATCGGTTCAACATTTTCATACACTACATTTATATTTCGTTTGTTCCAGCTGGGGTTACAGCAGAATCCATTCAAACTGGCAGCGCAAGTCCTGACTCTGCAGGGTCAGAGGCCAAGGTTCAGGAGGAAGAACAAGATCTTGTCGACGATGATATTGCTGCAGGTAAGGCTGCAGAGATCTTTTTATACCTGGTTCATCAGTGTTACGTATGTACGTCTCGTTGTGCAATCTTTCATTCACTCTCTTCCTTTGCTTGGTATTGGGACATCTTGGGGGAAGGATGTATTATCCATTTGAGCACCAGAGAGATATCTGCAATGTGTTGGATACCAAATGGCTCCAAAAGGGACTGACAGAGCAGGCGCACGGACGTCACTGTGACGAGACGTCCGTGCTTCCTGCTCCTGTCACCATCGGCAAAAAGCCGATATCTGCAGAACCGGGTAAGATTTCTGGCGACTATCGCTACTAAGCAGCTAGTCGCCAGATGAACATCCACTCAAGCGTAAGTTGTTGAGGGGTGGTAGTTCCCCTTTAAAGGAGCAATAAACTTATTTTTATGAAAACCTATTTGTTAAAGAGCTTTTCCTACTTAGTAAAACAAGGTCACTCCCACTTCTGTGAGTTGTTTTATTCAAAATGTATAGCAGTTCAAATAACCAGGAAGTGAGTTTACTGTGTTTGCTTCCTGATGGTTCTAACTGACAGGAAGTGAATTTACTGTGTTTACTTCCTGATAGTTCTAACTGACAGGAAATGACTCAGCAGTTTCTATCACATTCTATGGAGAACTGTCACTGACTTTCCTTAGAATTTAACAGAGTAACTAACTGGAATTTGACCACTAGAGGGCATTACTAATGTAAAATAACATGGGTTTAAACTGTAATAACTCTGGAAATATAAATCTCTTGGCAGTGGGAGTTCTCTTATTTTACTCAATGGGAAAATCCCTACAATATAGATTACTGCTCCGTTAAGGTCTTTACTTTAACCTTTTAAGGAACAGGTTTGTTCATTGCACACCCCTCTGGACCTTAAAGAGTTGATAGGTTTAATAAATGGATCTTTTTTGTGTATTCCTATGTTTCATTGTCATAACCTAGAATAGCTCCACTTTTGACTTTAAATATCTGCCCCATAAAATATAAAATCCATGACTTTTGTCACTTTCAGCCTGTTGATACAGGCATCCTCTCTGCCTTGCTATAATGCATTATTTCAGTTCACCTGAGAACCACGTAACAAGCTTCTCTTCTTAAAAGGATTTAATGCTTTTCCTTTGGGAAATGGAAAACCTCTGGTAGCTTAATGATCTCCCCAGACAGCTGCAAAACCGTCATTATTTGTATTGTGGTTATTTATTTATTTATTTCTTTGGGAAAAGGTAACACATTTCAGAGATAGCACTGTAAAACCGTACATTTACTGCAAACATACACCATCCACTGATAAAGTGTACTTTCCAGCCAAAGTTGGACTGAAATTATAATAACGTTAACCCTTTGAGTGCCAGAGGGGTACGGAACGCATTGCTTTGTAATGCATTCCGTACCCCTCTTGTACTCAAAGGGTTAAGGGATAATTAAGATCCACTGAAGATGATCTTTTGTATTTTTTGTTTTTCTTTTGAAGCAGAGCTTTCACATGATTAAAAAAGCTCCGCAGAGCATAGTTACATTAGAGATATAGACAGATTTATGCTTCAAAATAAAACAAATTGCGTCATTAATGAAAAAATCACCTTTTAACCAGGCAGGCACCAGGGAACAGCATACCTCCCAAGTATCCCTCTTTAGGAGGGACAGTCCCTCTTTTAGACCCAAATCCCTCTGTTCCTCTTTCCCACCCTGATGTCCCTCTTTTTAGGAGACCAGATTGGGTGATGTATATATAACTGTATCACATTGCTCTACAGCAATAAAACTCCTATTATTGTTTGTTTAAATGCCAGTATATGTGTATATAAATTAAAGTGTGTAAATAAAATACTTTGGTCTTGTTATAAGTCATTTATTAGGTTACACAAGGAGGTATCAAGAGGTCATTAAGCGCCTAAAAATTCCTGGTAATGCCCCACCCACCAGCCACACCCCCAGCCACACCCCCTAAAACACAAGTGTCCCTCTTTTGCAAATTGAAATGTTGGGAGGTATGGAACAGCACAGACTTCTTGCAGAGCCGGCATCTCTGCCTCTGTGCTGTCCGTCCCCTTCAAATCCAGGATTGGCGGTTGACTGCCACTGTACCATATGGTACCAGAAGGGACTGAGAGCGCATGCACAGAGAGTGCGTCCTGTAAGATCCCTGCGGCTGCCTGCCTGGTTAAAAGGTGATTTTTTTCGTTAATGAAGCAGTTTCTTTTATTTTGAAGCATAAATGTGTCTATATCGCTAATGTAACTATGCTCTGCAGAGCTTTTTTTAATCATATGAAAGCTTTAACAAATGTTCCATGAACTTTATGCAGGAAAGATGAGCAATATGGAGGGAAATGAAATGGTGCTTACATTCTAAGTAGGTCTCCATTCAAGTGTTAAGGTCTGAATTAGGAGATATCCAAATGGGTGATTTCATATGAATTTCAATATACCCTCGTTGAAGTCACCTGTATGCTTACAGATGATACCCTGCTTTCCATTGCAATTTCCATCACGGTTGGAGAGGTTTAATTCACCCACTGGATCTCTTCTCACATATCCTAGAGGCAAGCATGGCCTCTTGTTATTCACACAGTCACTGGCTTGTACACCAGGGTGGTGTAACCTCTGTAATGGATCCACTGTTCTCCAAATAGGCTCCATACGCCTACTTAACACTATCAACCATTTACAAGCATAGGCTATTGGAAGGAGAGATTCCACAGCCAGTGATGAATCTGTGTAATTTTAAAATATGAAACCAAAAACTGAAAAAGCGGCCTGGAATCACCGTACGTCCCAACACATTTTTCAGCTCAAAAACTGCTTTGTCAGAGGTAAAAGACTGCTAAATTATATTCATTTATCATTGGCTGTGGAGTCTCTCCTTTTATTCCTTTAAGCCATTTAGCCTATGTTGAACTAGTTGAAGTAGAACCATTGACATTTCCATCGATATAAGTCGGTGTGTGGAGAAGATCTGGAGACCAATGGATCTGGTCCATGGAGGTTACAAAGCCTGCGATAGAAGCCATTGCCTGTGAGTGTAATAAGAGGTGGTGCATGCTTCTGGCCTATGTATGTAGTCATCCAACTTTGAATGTGTGTGTGCTATTCTATTTTTTGGAATTACTGTAAGTATGAAGAGTGGGCGAATCTACCATCTATGACGATATAGCAGTGTGGACTTACTATTTGCCATAGGATCATCTGTTTGTTGTGGACTTTGGTGACTATATTTTACTGTAAGTACTTGTGGTGGAGCACCTCTGATATATTTGAATATGTCACTGATCTCCCCTCCATGTGTTACTAATTGATGTCCACATGGGCTGATGAGTTACTGGAGCTTCTGATAAATGTGCACTTGTTATTAAGTCCTGCCCCTTTTCTGATGCAAATCGCATCATTAATCTCCCACAGTGGCACCAGCAGGGCCGGATTTACATCTCAGGAGCCTGTAGGCACAGAAATCTGAAGTGCCCCCCCCCATAGGCCATCTCCACAATGCTCCAAATCTCCACATTACCCGCCATCCCCATATTGCCCTCACATTTCCCCCATCATCTCCACATTAAGCCTCACATTCTCCCCCCATCCGTTTCCTACCTCCCTGGTAGTCCAGCGGCAGGAGAGATCAGTGCTTCTGCACAGTCCTGAAGCTGCTGAAGCTCCTGCGTGGCTCTGCATTACTAAAGAGCCAGGGTACGCCACTTTAATAACAAACAAAAAAAAATATTGATTCAAATGGCAGGCTCCCCTCTATAGGGTGCGCCTGTAGGCAGATGCCTACTCTGCCTATGGAAAATCTGGCCCTGGGCACCAGAGCACTTCCCTCCGGGGAGTCTACATAGCAAAATTCCCTTGACCCCTCTCCAGGGGCTCCAACAAGAAAGTTCCCAGCTATGCTCATCTTTCTGTATAAGACCCTACGTATCATTTAACTAAAGTAGAGGTGAACAACATTATGTCTAGACCAGGGCTCCCATCCACCAATAACATACGAGATAACACAATTTGAGTGCTGCACCTTTCAGTAGAGAAGGTACTTGTGCATTTATCCTAGTAGTTTAAAACCTCACCTAACCAGATCTCATTAAATTGTGCTTCAGTGTCACCCCAAGCAACTGTATTTATATAATGAATGTTACCAATCAGACCTTCCCTTTGTCTCTTTCTACTTAAATCTGCTCCAGTCCCACGGTCTTTTTTTTACTTGCCTTCTGGCTCAGATTGTGCCTATTCTTTTGCAAACTGTTGGTTAAATGAAATGAGAAGTACTGTGTAATTCTGAGATCTATTGGTGACATGTAGGGGTATATATATATATGAGTGCTAAATTGGTGCAATTAAAGGACAAGACAGCAACACAATATTATAACCATAAAATTATACTGAAAGAGACTGAGAGAGAGAGAGAGGTGTGAAGTGGAATAATTCTGAAGCAAAACAACTGCCCCCCACAAGGGACAAATTAACTTCCCTTTGATTTAAATGGTGTTTTTAACCATTGGCTGATAGGGAATTATGGGAGTTGTAGTTTGGTAGCAGCTAGAGGGCCTCACATTGCTCATCCCTGTTTTAACCCTTGGATGCTAGTTCTTAGAGACATCTCTAGAATTCAGGGGATTTAAAAAAAAAAAAAGAAAAAAAAAAGTTAACCCTTTGAATGCCAGAGGGGTACACACCGCATTGCTCTGGAATTAAAGGGTTATAAAAATAATACAATAAGACAATTTTTATTTTTCCTCTCCGAAACAGTTGGTTTGCTCCAGAATTGTTCCACTATTTTCATATGTGGCTTTAACTTTTTAAAAATAAAATATGAATATTTCAGACTTAATCTGCTGGTTATTTGGTTGCCATGACACACAGGCAGTCTGAAGTGTAAACTTGATTTCAAGATGACAGATCCACTTTAATTAGGTTGATATAATTGCCTGTTTATTATTACGTTCTCTTAGTGAGCTTCCCCCTGTCACTTGCATTAGGAGTAGTAAACACTGTTTAGAAAAGGGCTCACTCTAAAGCGTATGTTGTCCTGACCACAGTTTTATTTGTATTTTTGTATATTTTATTTATATAGCACCATCGGTGTACTTGGCACTTTACAGTTTACATTTGATATAGAAGGGGTACAACAAGTGCAGTGATTAAGTGCTTATAAAGACAATCATAAGGGGAACAACAGGTGAGTATACATGAGGATGAAAGGTCCCTGCCCCGTAGAGCTTACAATCTAAATACAATCTAAGTGGTGTATCTAAAACTGAATAATTACTGATTCACTCACCTGATCCGCCAGTTAATTCTGAAGGATCGAGTGAAGGCCCTCCTCTTCCTGATCATTCTTACAGTGTCTGACCAGGGACAATCTTCCTCCCAGATCAGACCTGTAATACTACCGTAATACTGCTAAGCCTTTTTGCTGATTAAAGGGATAGTAATGTTTCACAAAAAAAAGCCGCTTCGATTAATCTTCATAGTATTTGGGCCATGGAGAGTGTTATTTCAGTACTGTCAGAGTTGTAGTTCAAGAGTAATTGAATGATAAAGTATCTCCCTCCTGCCCCTTTTACCTAGTGTAAGCGCCTCTCCTCAGATGTGGAATCTGGTCTCTTGACCGGCCAGATCACAGCAAGGGACAATCTTCTTACTGTGATCATAGGGAAAACCATTCCCCCACCGTGACAGGTTTTTCAGGTTTTTCCTTATGCTCACTGAAGATTGTCCCTCTCTGTGATCCATCCGGGACAGTCTTGCTGCTCTGAGGTGAGCAGTGTTACAACAGTAATAAGGGCCGGAGGAGGATACTTTATCATTCAATTACTCTTGAACTACAACTCTGACAGTATTGAAATAACACTCTCCATGGCCCAAATACTATGAAGATTAATCAGAGCTACTTTTGTTGTGAAGCATTATTATCCCTTTAAGCTGGAAGAGAGGAGAACCTTCACTTGACTTTTCAGACTGTGGTAAGGGATCAGGTGAGTGACTCTGTAAGTAGGCAGTTGTAAAGATTTTCCTGGCACTGAGTCTGGTCTGCCTGTGGGCAGCACCAGACTGATGTGCAGAAGGATATTTGTTTACTGTAATGGCACGAGAGTAAGACATATGATTGGCAGATCCCGGATGATTACTGTGCCGTAGTTATGCATTATTTTGTTTCTGTTGATGCACTTATTTTATCTTACAACTTACATTAAGGCCGTAAAAAAATCCCTTATGGGAATATTAAAAGTCTAGAGGAAAGCGCCACAGAAGATAAAAAGTAATATTTAAAGTACATAATTATTTGAAACAATTATTCCCAGCCAGTATATCAAAATCAGAAGGAAGTAAGAGAGAAATAGTTCAAGACTGTTTTCAGTGTAGACTGTAATTGTATTTTTGATCATATTCCATCTATCATTTTAGATATATCAGCAAAAACAATGGTGTATTCAGCTGTAATTCAGCAGAGCTTGTATCCCCTGACCTTTTGCACTTGTAATTGTATTTATATCGGCAAGACCGAGAGGAGATTTAAATCTAGATTGTTAGAGCACATTAACAAAATAAAAACTATATTTTCTCTGTCGTCCAATACAGGTTACTGGTAACTTTGGGTAGGAGATCCGCCCCTTTATGTAGGCAGGAACAATTCTAGAAGTGAATGCAGGGGGTGGAGCCTACCTTCCCTCCTTGAATGCTCCTTCGTCTCTTCAGTACACTTTCACTTTTGAACCCTGTTGGCTCTAGTTCAGTATGCTGTATAACAGTTCCTGGGGTCTATTTTACCCCTGTTCGGTGTCCATTGACACTTTGCATTTATTGTTGAGCTATTCATGATCTGTTGGTTCATTGATACTCTGGTGACTTTGGGGGCCTGCTCCTGGTCCTTGCCTTTCTTCCAGCCCTAGGGAACTTAATGTTGGACATCCCAAAGTTACCAGTAACCTGTATTGGACGACAAAGAAAAGAGGATTTTAGTCTTACCTGTTAAATCCTTTTCTCTTAGTCCATTCAGGTTACTGGTCTCCCACCCTGTCAAAGGGCCATGCTTGGCTCTCCTGTGGCAGAATGTGGGGGTCCTTTGGGGTTCATGCTCACAGGAGTCTTCCTTTACCTTCTTACTACCTAGTCAATAGTTAGTTTTCAAATCTTACTGAAAGGGGATTGCTAGCTGCAAGCAAAGGAGAGGAGGTAGGTTCCGCCCTGCAGTCACTTCTCAGAATTGTTCACTTGCAGCAGTTTGCTCTGGGCCTTTCTCTACAGTCCTACGTAAGAACAGGCTTCCAGATATGCCTAGCCTCCCTCATCCTCTTAAATGTAAATGCACTTAACATGTTTGGGGAAATGATTCCAACAGATAACATCAATGACTCCAATATATACTTAGCTTTCACTCGACATGGCTATTTCCTACTAAGCCAGAAGTACATGAGCGGACTGTATATTTACTTGCACACTGGCTCTGTGATTTTTATTTTTTTTAACTGTGTTAGCTGTGCCACAGAAAGGTCTCCCCTGGAGGATAAACTCATAACTTCAATCCTTTGCCTGCCACAGGGATGTGGTATACATTTCTCTGGCACTCAGAGAGTTAAACAAATGTGGCTAACCTAACGTGACGCTTATCAAAAACATACTGCAGGGATACTCAGAATATATCCCCAGGAACGTTAAAAACTATAGACAATGCTTTTGTTTTCATGGAATATTTAAAATGGTTCGGTATGATATCATTATTTGGGGACGAGTATGTGTATAAGTGTGTGAGTGCTATTGAAGTTTAGGTGAAATGCTGGTGTGTACGGTGATCTTGAGAAGAGGGCCTGGACACTTGCCTCCAAATCACAAGCCCCTTGCAATTTGCTGAAGTGTGGGGTAACTCTCCTGGTACCTCAGGGTGTGGCTGACAGAGAACCAGAAATGATTGGGCATGCTGTGCAGATCGGGAACCTGTTGTGTATCAATGAGTCTCACTGCCATGATTTTCGCAGAAGGGACACAGTTGCTACTCCATCCTATGGAGATTGAGTTATCACAGTAACAGTTATTCTGGAGTAATCTAACTGCACTATAGAGGACACATAAAAATCCCTCAATTCCCATGTACTTGAATAGAGAGAGCTTTTTTTTATATATATATGTACCTTTTGTTGAAAATTTTCATACAAACATGCAAAGTGCCCAGCAGATACAGTGGACACGACACAAAAAAATATATATACAGAACAGTGAGCGTCCCAGTAATAATACACCAGAACTTGTATATAGATGCCCCTCAGAACCAGAAAAGAACTTCAGACACAGACACATACTATGTCCAAATATTCCTCAAGTAAGCCTAAGAATGTTAAATGTAAGGTATCAGTGAAATACAGGTGGGTCGCAGAGCAACAATTAAAGTGCCCAGCTATATCTCCTCTCCTATATAATAATTCGCTAAGATGTTTGTCAGAAGCCATCATGCATAGTAGAGACTGGCTGAATGCACGGAATGCTTGGCACTCAAAGGGTTAACATCACCCCGGACCTTGGCCTGTGTACACGGGCTTTTACACTAGTGTGTGTGTGTGTGTGTGTGTGTATATATATATATATATATATATATATATATATATTTTCCCAGTGGGGAAAATTAGATTTAGGTTTTAATCCATATATACCAAAATCTCCTCTGTTGGCTAATAACACATTTGATTCTTTAGAAAGTATTTTGTGATTTATGTTTTAATCCGTACGTGCAAACATCTCATCTGTTGGTTTATAACATGTTATATTCTTTACAAATTGTTTTTTAACCCTTTGAGTGCCAGGGGGTTAATACGTGGATTTGTAATACATTTTTGAGGACCACGAAATGCTTCAAATCTGTTAAAGCCTACTGATGGGCATATTCAATCCCTTTCTATAAATGATTACATGTGTGTATACCATCACTCATTTCTTCCAGTGGGGAAAATTAGATTTAGGTTTTAATCCATATATACAAACATCTCCTCTGTTGGCTAATAACACATTTTATAGTTTAGAAAGTATTTTGTAATACATGGATTTCTAATACATTTTTGAGGACTAACAAATGCTTCAAACGTGTTAAAGCCTACTGATATATTCAATCCCTTTCTTAAGACCCTCTGTTCAGTTTCATTTAATGTCCATGAGCTTAAATTAAATATACACTGTTTTTATGTCCTCAAAATTTGTCTTTTTTGTTTTTCTCTTTCCTCCTCTTCTTCTATATATGTTCTTTTGAACGGTAGTATTACATTTTGATTGGATATGTTTGTCTCTAAAATAAGACTCTTGGTTTGTCCTAACATTTTCTGTTTTTGTCTGTTTGAGATAGTTCCTCAAAGCAGTTTCGAAGGGGAATCTGAATCTTCTCTCTAACTGTATTGCTATTACTTTCTGAAGTTCTACTCTGTGTTTTCCTGTTGTTTATTCTGCATTTGTTTTCTTAAAGTGGAACTTTCATCAAAATTAAAGTGCCCCTCCAAATCATTATAAAGGGGAACATTCACATCCCCAAAGATTTTCACTACTGCTTTTAAAATATAAAGCAATATCAGCGCTGGCTTTATTTATTTTTCTACTGCCTAGGAGTGGAGATATTAATCGTTGAAATGTGGCACTTCCGCATTCTGGGGAACCGTGTATGAGCGGTAGGACTTCCCACCTCCCTCCCAGCAGCCCCTGGGGCACGCGTTCGCACTTCTCTTCGGAGCTGAATTTTTCTAGGCTAACGTGACAGCGAGCTCCGTTTACCATGCTACTGAGGCTGCAACCTGTAATACAACTATATACAACCTCAGCAGCATGGTAAACAGAGCTCGGTGTCACGTTAGCCCAGAAAAATGCCGCTCTGACGAGAAGCTCAAACACGCGGCCCAGGGGCTGCTGGGAGGGAGGTGGGAAGTCCTTCAGCTCCATGCCACACATACACGGTGCCGCAGACCCGGAAGTGGCATATTTCAAAGATTAATATCTCCACTCTTAGGTAGTGGAGAAAATTAATAAAGCCGGCGCTGATATTGCTTTATATTTTAAAACCAATGGTGAAAATTTTTTGGGATGTGAATATTCCCCTTTAACATTGCAATACACATATAAATAATTTTATTATCCTGAAAAAGTCTGGAAATATTGAGAAATGCAATTTGTTCGGCAGGCATCAGAGGCAGGGATCTTGCTTTAGGTGCACCTGTGTGCCTGTGCCGTCAGTCCCTTCTCTTACCTTAAGGTACAATGGAACTCCCCTCACTAATCATGGAGGAGACCGGGATGGACATTATTAAGAAATACAACTTGTTCGGCAGGAATCAGCGGGCAACAGCGCAGACATATGGACAAAAAGGCATCTGTGAGTCTGTGCTTTTGCCTGATGATGCCTGCCGAACAAGTTTTATTTCTCATTAATGCCGGACTTATTCTGTATAATAAAAGTATTTTATATGTATATCGCTATGTTAATAATGGTTTTGATTAAAGTTTTGCTTTTTAAAAAATGTATTGTTCTTTTTCCAGTAGTCAACCTGCTGCCACTAATCAACTCCATTGCTTTTCTGTTGAGCGGACTTTTACTTTGTCACTGATATTTTTCCAGCCCTGGCTATGCTGTTCTCATTTTCTGGGATATACTGTTGCAAAGGTTGAACGTCATGGACTTGTGTCTTTTTTCACAACTAGAAGGGTCTTCAACAAAATGTTCTGCAGACCCCTTTAGCATTGAAGGGGTTAACAAAATTCCCTACATATTATGTATTGTAATTTGACCCCTTAAGGACCGGCCGCGCACGCATGTTGCAGTCTGTTAACCACTTAAGGATCCATGACAGTCCAGGACCGTTATGGCTTGTTTTCAGTTAAGGACCGATGACAGTCCAGGACCGTTATGGCTTGTTTTCAGTTAAGGACCGATGACAGTCCAGGACCGTTATGGCTTGTTTTCAGTTAAGGACCGATAACAGTCCAGGACCGTTATGGCTTGTTTTCAGTTAAGGACCGATGACAGTCCAGGACCGTTATGGCTTGTTTTCAGTTAAGGACCGATGACAGTCCAGGACCGTTATGGCTTGTTTTCAGTTAAGGACCGATGACAGTCCAGGACCGTTATGGCTTGTTTTCAGTTAAGGACCGATAACAGTCCAGGACCGTTATGGCTTGTTTTCAGTTAAGGACCGATGACAGTCCAGGACCGTTATGGCTTGTTTTCAGTTAAGGACCGATGACAGTCCAGGACCGTTATGGCTTGTTTTCAGTTAAAGACCAATGACAGTCCTGGACCATCATGGAATTCCGGGCTCCCTACGCGGCTGCACGCCGGAATCGGAAAAAAAAAAAAAAAAAAAAATGGTCCCTGGTCCTTAAGTGACCGCACCGTGTTTGCGAGGCCTGTCCTTAAGGGGTTAAGGGCCATGGACCATTTTTTATTTATTTAT
This sequence comes from Rhinophrynus dorsalis, assembly GCA_037306005.1. Lineage (NCBI taxonomy): Eukaryota > Metazoa > Chordata > Amphibia > Anura > Rhinophrynidae > Rhinophrynus > Rhinophrynus dorsalis. Next base: position 660,542,655 of record CM074718.1, on the reverse strand, counting down.
TTATTTATTGCCGCTTCCAATTCCAGACTCCCCGAACGGCGTGCGGCCATGCAGGGAGCCCGGTATTCCATGATGGTCCAGGACCATCATGGGTCATTAAGGGTATAACAACCCATGACAGTCCAGGACCGTCATGGGTCCTAAAGGGGTTAAATAAGAAAATCAAACTTTTTCCTTTCTGACTTAGAACTTTGAAAAAGAACAGGTGCCTTTATTTATCCACTCGACTTAGTAGTCCTGTAACACAACCTCTTTCTGGCTATTATATTGATTACGTTTTTTCTTGTTTTAGGCACAAAAAAATGCTTGTTCTGAATGATAAAATATAGACTTTCTCCCATTAGGTTATTGAAAAAAAAATCAGGTTATAGTCTGAGGAGACGATGCAGCTATCCAAATGTAGTCCCAAATCAATTGAACCAATTACATTTATTTTTTAAATGAATAGTCTAAAGAGAACGAGAACAGATGGGCAGCAGCGGAAGAAAAAATAAGTCTTGATTGAGACAATTTCAGGCTCATCCTGCCGGCTTCAAAATATGAGGCAGCTTTTTCCTTCTATCTGTCTTTTCTAAAACTAATATCTATTGATCGGCCTCTGCACAGTAATGCCTATGTGTGGTGGTCAACAAGAATTTCTTCAGTCCAACTTAAGGTTCACCAAACACTTTCATTTGTCCACATAATTTTTTTAAAAGGATCACTTTCACATTAATCCTTTTAAGGATTAATGCATTTCAGTTTAGGCAGCGAAAAAAAAAAAACTAAAGAAAAAGCTGAAGCCGCTTACAGGAAAATAGCTTAATTGATGCTACCGTATTACATGTGTTTAGAATGGGGGGAAGAGTCTGAAGTGTGTTTTAAATATTTATATCATATCTGTTTTCTGTCATGAATTGCTTTAGTGTGGAAATCCAATTGTTCTAAAATGGTTTGCGTTTTTACCTTGTTCTCACCAGCGGGCCTCAGAATCCCCTTACGATTTTGTATTTTTTATAAATAAGTAGGAATTGACCATTTGAGTGCCAGAGGGGTTCACAAAACCCCTCTGGCCTTTAAAGCATCAAGATTGGCGTTGACAGAACAGAACTTGTGTCCTGTCAACTGTCATGGCCGCCTCCATGGAAATGACATCCAGGACGATCTGTGTTATAATTTGAACAAAGGCACAAGCACAAAATTCCTAGGGGATATTAGGATTTTCTGGCCATACTAAGATAAGCGGTGGGATATAATTAGGTAATGTTACTTTTCCTTTAAACATAGATGTGTTTAACCCCTTAACGACCCTTGACGTCCTGGCACGTCATCGGTAGATTTGCATTTAAGGACCCATGATGTCCCAGGACCATTATGGAATTCAGGGCTCCCCGTGCGTCTGCACGCCATTCAGGAAGCCCTGAACTGGAAGCGCAAGAAACAAACAAACAAAAAAGGTCCGTGGTCCTTAAGTGACGGCCGCATGCGCAATCGGCTGTTCTCAAGGGGTTAAAGGAACCATAACACCTTATTATAACAAACATCCTATTACCTTACTTAACCCTTTGAGTGCCAGAGGGGTGCGGAATGCATTGCTCTGCAAAGTTTTCCGTACCCCTCTGGCACTTAAAGGGTTAATCTGGACAGAGCTACCCAACGACCGCGATGAATCGCTTCTGTGTGGCTTAGCTCTCCAGAATGAATGTTTATTTAGTACTGAATATGAAGGCTGGTGCGCTAAGGAGATCTGGCATAATTTATCTGCAAGCCAATTATGTCATAGAGAACAAAAATGTGCATTTCAATTAATTTAAAGTAGAGGTACCACTTTAGTTTGAAGTGATTTCAAAATTTCCTGTTAAAAGGATACTAACACTTAAATTTTACTCCTTTCCCTCTTGTAGCCCGTAAAAAAATATATACAATGACCCCAGTGGCATCTCTCAAACCTTTATGGTTTGAGAGATATCGGCTTTCAAAGTTCCCTCTCCCCTGTCGTCAGTGATCTGGCTGACTGCAGAGGAATCCGGTCCTGGGATCAGCGGAGGCTCTTCAGCAGAGCCGAGATGGCATTATTGCAAAATAAATCTTTCACTGAAATGGTCTTCTGCTTGTGCTTGCAAACCAAGGACATGTAGAAGACCTTTTCAGTGAAGGATTTCTTTTTCATTAACGTGATCTCAGCTCTGCTGCAGAGCCGCTGGCTGGTCCCAGGACCGGATTCTCCTGCAGTCAGCTAGAGTTCTGACGTCAGGGAAGGGAGAACTTTGAAAGCCGATATCTCTCAAACCATAAAGGTTTGAGAGATGCTGCTGGAGTCATTTCATTTGTTTTTTTAAGGGCTACAAAATGGAAACGAGTAAAATTTAAGTGTTATTATCCCTTTAACCATTTTTTTTCATAATAGTTTGAGATATTTAGCTTTATTTGTCAGATTATACTAGTTAGATGGTACCTGCAGGGACAACTATGTGCAATATACCAACATTTCACACTGTACTCCCTCCCAACTTCCACTCCCTCATGCACTTCCTTCCCCTCTACTACTTATTTTAGTATTTGGTGAAATGGGGGTCACAAACACCTCTTAACAGTAAAACAGTAATAAAAAACAATTATGTATATTGTCCATCCACTGCAGTATGAAAGTCTTCTCAGCAACAGCTTCGGTCTTGTGCTTTTAGTTGCCACTGCTATATATATATATATATTACCTTTTGGAGTGAGTGCGTGTGATTGAGAGGCAGTTAGTATCCGACACTCACCTGTGCCAGCCAGTGCTGCTCAAGTTGCATAAACTGAATCATAAATAAAGCTATCACATAGACCGTTGATTCTCTGCTCCAGTCTTCTGGATACACTGACAGGTTACATTTGGTTGGCAATACCACTAATTAATCACAAGCAACTCAATCCTAATGACTGAGCCGCTGATTACTTATCTATTATTAAGTAGAGATATATTGAAAAGCTGACCTGTTGGTGTGCCTAACATTGACTAACGTTGAGTAACGCTGTCATAGACTATTATCCTATATAATAATTTGCTAAAATGTGTGTAACGATGCAGTCAAGAGCAGTAGAGACTGCCCGCGCCGCGGCTGATACATCTCTGTATCAGCCGTGGTGCAGACAGCCTGTACTGCGCATGACTGCCCTACGACCAGCTGGCAGTGGCACTGTGGCCTGTGTAACGGGCTCTTCAACTAGTATTAAATAAAGAATAGCCATAGTAACATATAGGGTATTTTGAAAGTGCTTTCAAGTGAGCTGTCATGAGCTGTTAATTCTTCTTTAAATGCAATGTGTTAGAGACATCTATAGCATTCAGGGGGTTAAAGGACAAATTAAAATCAAAATGGATTTTAGGGGTTCTTTTTTATCACCTATGATGTACTTGGTTTAACCCTTTGAATGCCAGGGAGGTACACAACACATTGCAAAGCATGCCATGTGTACCCTTCTGGCGCCCTGTGGGTTAAAAGGGTACTGCTAGTTGACTTATTCACAGTCAACAGCAGAAACTATCATGAAGTGATGAAGCTGTTGCAGTCTATGAGGACTGTGACCAGTGGCTCACCTCTGCCAACAGAATCATCGTCTGGACACCAGATGGCAATGTTAATTTAAAGATAAGCAATTTGAACTGTAATCACTTTAGAACAAAGCATTTGCCAGTAGTGGGCGCACCATACAGTATGCCCTCTCCCCAAGTAATAAAGATGTACTGCTACTTTAAAGCCCCTTTCCCACAGGAGACCAGAAGACATTGTTGCAGTGACTGCAAAGCAGTAACCCTTTGAGTGCCTCTGGTACTCACAGGGTTAAAAACTAACCTCACATGAATTGTGAATAACTGTGTCCTGTGGCAGTATTTCAAACCAGGGGCTGACTACAGCCAGCCCTTTTAAACTGGCAAGAGCAGCTATTAATGTCTAAACCATTTATGTCTATTGAATCACAGGGCCATATAACACATTGCAGGGACTGACACAGGTCAAGGGATGGGTAGCAGAGAAATACCGTCCTGTGGAACATCTGCAGTTGTTGCAGAGAGACACAGTTTGCTGCAACTTTCCTTCAACAACGCGATTAGAAAGCCATACACTTGTATGATGGTTTCAGTGGGATCACTGTGACATTGCAGGTTGTTCTGTTTTGCTTGCAGTTTGATCGCTATATCGAGAGAATGGTATTCTGGGGGGAAAAAACATCTGCACAGTAAAATTAAAAATACACCGAAATTTTCAGTTGCTACAAAAATAATTGTGGTACAAAATTTGCCAGTGTGAAACAGCCCTAAATATTTTTATCGATGCTCAGTAGGCCTTCTGAGGGTGGTTGGAGTCCAACAACAGTTTCAAGGCATCGTTTTTCCACTGCTTGTGTACATCTGTTGCGTACTTAAAGGGATAGTAATACTTCGTTTTAACTTTATTTTATTTTGTAGGTATTAAAAGAACATGAAGAATGATATAAGTCTTATGTCTCCAACCTTTATGGTTTGAGAGATATTCACAAGCAAAGTTTCCCCTCCCGCCCCTTTTACCTAGTGTAAGCCATCTCTTCTCAGATGTGGAATGCAGTCTATAGACCAGACAGATAACAGCAGGGGACAATCTTCTTCCTATGAGAACAATGAAAGCCCTGCCCCCCATTGACAAGTTTTTCAGCTTTTTCCCTTATCTTAATTGAAGATTGTCCCTCTCTGCAGTCTACCTGGGCACCTCCCTTCTGATGTGGCTGAACAGGATGGGGGGATACTTTGCTTGTGAATATCTCTTAAACCATAAAGGTTTGAGAGATAACACTTATATCGTTCTTCATGATTTTTTAATGCCTACAAAATAAAATAAAGATAAAACAAAGTATTACTATCCCTTTAAAGTTGATCTGTCACCTTGATTTAAGTTTGTATATTTAAAAATGTCATTCAAATCTGCCTACATATCGTGTTATCCAAAAGACTAGAAGAGACATGGTTTTGCACATGGCATGGGTAGTCCATTCTTGAATTTCTAGCCACTGGGGACAACATGTCCTATCGACCCCAACCAGCCAAGGAGGGCCAACATTTATCTACTCCAGTTTAGGAGATTTTGATACTTTTATTTCTGACAATTGATCTGTCTAAGCACAACATTGTACACTAATAAGCTCTCCTTTCGACACAGACCTTAATTAAAGGGATAGTAATGCTTAAAATGTAAAAAAAAAAAAAAAAAATATATATATATATATATATATATATATATATATATATATATAGTAGGGTTTATCCCCCTGAGTAAAACAATGGTACCCCCACTGTTTAAAGGTGTTTTATTCAAAAGTTATTACAGTTTACAGTTGAATTTTTTAGGTGCAATATCGTAGTGGCCTGAAATTGTACAATGGCGCTGTTGCTGCACCATCCTATGGAGATTTATGGTCCCGGGACCAGAGCTGTCCATAGGATGGTGTAGCAACAGCGCCACTGTACAATTTCCGGCCACTGTGATATTGCACCTGAAAATTCAACTTTGAGCTGTAATAACTTTTGAATAAAACACCTTTCCACAGTGGAAGTACCCTTGTTTTACTCGGTGGGATAAACCCTACACCATTTTTTTTTTTTTTTTTTTACATTTTAAGTATTACTATCCCTTTAACCCCTTACCACCCCACGATGTATATGTACGTCCCGATCGGTTGTCCCACGTGGACAGAGGATGTACATGTACGTTCCGGAAATCATTTAAAAAAAAATGAAAAAAAAAATGTTTGGCGGGCGTTAAGTGCCGGCCGCGTGCGCGCGCTGCCGATCACTAAGGGGTTAACATAAGGTGCTGGACTGAGACTTAGACTTTTCCAAAATAAAGGTATCAGTAGTACATGATAAATGTATCTGCTGATCGGTTGCGTAACATGATACATGGCAGTTTTGAATGATGATTTCGGATATGCAAACATCAATTGAGGGTGACAGGTCCATGTTAATAGCGATATATGTGGCACTGAGAAGAGCAATTCTAATGTTTCCAAGAATCTCATATGATATTTTCTCACATAGCACCATAGCAACAGTTTCCATATTCTTTATGAATGCTTACCAGTCCTATGTGAAGAACATATATAAATGTTTTGTCACTGATGCACACATCCTCCTTGTCAAGGATTTACCAATAATAAATCTACACTTTTGTACATCATCTGAAGCGGTTTAATCTCGCATCCTGCATTGCCCCATACATCTTGTCTAGCTTCTTTGGTATAATGGGATCCTAGCAGAAAATGCCAATACTAGGGAGAATTAAATGGATCTCCTTTGGAATTAAATGGTGCATGTATACAATAAGGATATTTTGCTGATATTTGTATTGCAGCTAAATAATATTTGGTATGTAATGACGCCAGTGTTTTGGTTTAGAGTTGCCCTCTGGTCTCTGGGCCTTGAGATAATTTATCTGGGAAGGATTTAAGGACACTTAAAGTGGAAGAACACACCATTTAACCTTACCATGCCCTGAAAATCCTAATGCCCCTTATGAATTATATCCTTGTGCCTTTGATCAAGAGATACGTTTGACCTAGGATTGTCCCACTTTTCATGTATACATAAGGAACCATGAATAGTTAATGTTTTATTGTTAATTAATAGGCATATTTTATTTTCAAAGTGAATCCACTTTGTTTTAATTAACCCTTCCAGTGCCAGAGGTATCCCTATGGTATTCAGATGGTTAAGCTAGACTTAAAGTGGAACTGTGACCCCAAATAAAGCCCCCCCCCAATAATTAGTCATATAGCGATATAGAAATAGTTGTATTATCCAGATTGACGGCCAGGCCAGGCATCAGCGCAGACATCTTGGCTTAGAGACATCTGCGCACCTGCACTGTCCATCCCCGTCTCCTCCAGGAGGCGCTGCATTGTACCTTATGGTAATAGGAAGGGACTAACAGGTGCAGGTGTGCAGATGCCTCTAAAGCAAGAAGCCTGCCTGTTAGTCTCAGAAGAAGCAGGATTTTTTTAATAACGCTGTACATATGCTGGATATTACTACTATTTCTAAGCTTATCGCTACAGTAAGGGAAAAAAATTATTTGATCCCCTGCTGATTTTGTACGTTTGCCCACTGAGGAAGAAATGACCAGTCTATAATTTTAATGGTAGGTTTATTTGAACAGTGAGAGACAGAATAACAACTAAAAAATCCTGAAAAACACATTTCAAAAAAGTTATAAATTGATTTGCATTTTACTGAGTGAAATAAGTATTTGACCCCTTTGCAAAACATGACTTAGTACTTGGTGGCAAAACCCTTGTTGGCAATCACAGAGGTCAGAGGTTTCTTGTAGTTGGCCACCAGGTTTGCACACATCTCAGGAGGGATTTTGTCCCACTCCTCTTTGTAGATCCTCTCCAAGTCATTAAGGTTTCAAGGCTGACGTTTGGCAACTCAAACCTTCAGCTCCCTTCACAGATTTTCTATGGGATTAAGGTCTGGAGACTGGCTAGGCCACTCTGGGACCTTAATGTGCTTCTTCTTGAGCCACTCCTTTGTTGACTTGGCCGTGTGTTTTGGGTCATTGTCATGCTAGAATACCCATCCATGACCCATTTTCAATGCCCTGGCTGAGGGAAGGAGGTTCTCACCCAAGATTTGATAGTACATGGCCCCATCCATCATCCCTTTGATGCGGTGAAGTTGTCCTGTCCCCTTAGCAGTAAAACACCCCCAAAGCATAATATTTCCACCTCCATGTTTGCGGTGGGGATGGTGTTCTTGGGGTCATAGGCAGCATTCCTACTCCTCCAAACACGGCAAGTTGAGTTGATGCCAAAGAGCTCGATTTGGTCTCATCTGACCACAACACTTTCACCTGGTTCTCCTCTGAATCATTCAGATGTTCACTGGAAAACTTCAGACGGGCATGTACATGTGCTTTCTTGAGCAGGGGGAACTTGCAGGCGCTGCAGGATTTCAGTCCTTTACGGCGTAGTGTGTTACCAATAGTTTTCTTCATGACTATGGTTCCAGTTGCCTTGAGATCATTGACAAGATCCTCCCCTGTAGTTCTGGGCTGATTCCTCACCGTTCTCATGATCATTGAAACTCCACGAGGTGAGATCTTGCATGAAGCCCCAGACCGAGGGAGATTGACAGTTGTCACCTTCTCACCAAGCTGCTTGGTTATGGTCTTGTAGCCCATTCCAGCCTTGTGTAGGTCTACAATCTTGTCACTGACATTCTTGGACAGCTCTTTGCTCTTAGCCATGGTGGAAAGTTTGGAATCTGATTGATTGATTGCTTCTGTGGACAGATGTCTTTTATACAGATAACAAGCTGAGATTAGAAGCACTCCCTTTAAGAGAGTGCTCCTAATCTCAGCTTGTTACCTCTATAAAAGACACCTGGGAGCCAGAAATCTTAAAGATTGATAGGGGGGTCAAATACTTATTTCACTCAGTAAAATGCAACTCAATTTTTCTCTGTCGTCCAATATAGGTTACTGGTAAGTTTGAGTAGACGACCTGCCCCTTTAAGTAAGACAGGAAACTTTCTTGAATAAGAAGTGCTGGGTGGAGCCTACCTTCCCTCCCAGCCTGCACTAGCCAATACTCTCCAGTTAGATTGTTTCCTTTGAAGAGGAAAGCAGAGAAGCTGTTCTGCTTTAGGTTTAGTGTTTTATTGTTTTCTGTTAGATATGGAATACCACCATTAGGAGGATTACCATTTACTGACAATTCCCAGTGAACATCTCAGTTTCCAGGTCCTATGGTGGGCCTTTTAGCCCTGAGGGGAAAATCTTGCTGCACAAGTTCTTTCCTAGGAGTGTCCCACAGAGGCTTCTTCTTAAATACATGGTAGTCTGAAGACAGAAGACCTGCTAAAAACGTGAGTAACCCTTTGAGTGCTGAGGTCCACTTGTCCCACGCTTACTCTCCGCACAGAGTTCTCCATTGGAGTTCCTATTACATACTCCTGCACTCATTGCGTTTATCTGTATGTCTTTTTGTGGGCTTGGAGCAGTGTTTCTGTGGTAATTTAACCCTTTGTATGCTATCTTGACATGTGTTGGGTACTTTTCAACACTTTGCCGGTTGGGGGCAGTGTTTATTTACTTTTTACTATGTTTTCTGGTGTATTTGCTAATTTTTTTACCTCAGTGTAAATTTTGTAAAATTTGTGTTACCGCATAGACGCCATGCTCCATTCACCTCTATGAGACTTTACTGTTTGGGACATATCTCTGCAACCGCTCATCATAGCGACTTCAGAGATGGCTTATTTTGTTTGTCTACCCTTGTGCTATGATCCGGTTCATGCTCTAAGTGTTTTGGGGGGCTCGGGGGGCTTCGGACACTGTTTAGGGTACTTGTACAGGGAAACTACATTTCCCATGAGCACTTGCTTCGTGCTCTTGTTACTGATTGGCTTCCATTGCGGTTGCCATTTTCTTTCATCCCTTCACGAGTATCCTAAGCAGGGCTAGAGCTTTCCTTCTCTCCTCAGCTGATTAACCCTTCACCTGCCAAATAACTGCATTTTAGCGATTTCTGGGGGTGAAATTTTAATCTTAAACACTGTTTAGTGTATACCAGATATATTGAGATGTTTGTGACACTGTGAGAATGTCTAATCCATCTGAACTTGGGGCTAGGCCTAAAACTAAGGACCCTGGGATGTCTGTGACCCCCATTGCGCATTGTTCCTTATGTCAGTCAGGGTTACCTAGAGAGTACTCAGGTCATTTATGCCCTACATGCGCTGCTGCCCCTGAGTCACCTCCAGGGACCTCCAGCTATGTATTAGAGCCAACTTGGTTACAGGAGTTTAAGGCTACTACTAAAGATTTACAGTCTACCTTACAACTGTTACCATCTCAATTGAGTGGGGTCTTCCAGGGTTGGAAACCCCCTGTTTCTATCAGATTATCCCTGCCTAAACCGCAGGGGATACCTGATGTGTCTGATTCATCTGAAGAGGAACTCTTAATGGATTCAGATGTCGAGGGCAATTCTGTGGAGGTGTCCTCCCAGTTTTTTGGGGACCCATTTGAGGCTGACCCTGACCCCTCTGCTGAGGGCCTGATCAGGGCTGTTCTCACTACTTTGAATATTCCATTGGCATCTGAAAACCCCAAGGACCCTTCTGATGTGTTTCAGGAGCCTAAAACGCAGTGTATATGCTTTCCTCCCAATCCCACTCTTGACCGTCTGGTCTTGGATGAGTGGAAGCTTCTTGACAAGAAGCTTGCTGTGTCTACAAAATTTGCTAAATTGTATCCCTTCTCTGAAGCGGCTTTGGTACAGTGGGCTCAACCTCTTAAGGTGGATGCCCCAGTTTCTAGACTCTCCAAGTCTACTGCTCTGCCATTGGCGGATGCATCTGTTCTCAAGGATTGGACAGATAGGTAAAATTGAGGCCTTGTTGAAGTCAATTTTTCTGCTGCTGGTACTTCCTTGCATCCTGCTTTTGCGGCCGTTTGGGTGAATAGAGCCATTGCAGTTTGGACTGAACAGCTAACAGTGGCTGTCTGTCAAGGCGCTCCAACTTCTGAATTGTTGCAGCTCTTAGCTAATATTTCTGAAGCCCAGCATTATGTGTCTGCAGGGATTTTTGATTACATACGTAGGAAGAGTTTCCACCATGTCTGTCGTGGCCAGACGTGCTCTTTGGCTTAAGATCTGGTCTGCTGACACTACCTCCAAGAAGACGCTTCTTTCCTTGCCTTGCTTGGGAAACTCTCTGTTTGGACCTGAGCTAAAAGACCTCATCAGTGAGGCTACTGGGGGGAAGAGCACCCTGTTGCCTTTCCTCCCCAAGAAGAAGCCACAGTCCAGATGGAATAGGCTTTTTCATCCCTTTCAGACTGAGGTGCTCACAGTGACCCAGGCGGTTTCCTTGTGCCTCCTCCAAGCCTAAACAGCAGTGGAGACCCAAGCAGTCCTCGGCTAAGCCCAAGACTGCCAATCCTCCTTTGGCATGATTCGTTGAACCCCGGTTCCCACGAATCAGTGGGTGGCTGTCTGCACTTTTACCACTCTGTCTGGACAGACTCCGTGGTGGATCCGTGGGTTCTTCAAGTCGTGACAGAGGGCTACAGGATCCTCTTTACCTCTCTTCCTCTGCCCAGATTTCGTCTTTCACACACTCCTCAGGCAGCAGGCAAGTTTGGCTTTTCACCGGGGTGGTTCAGACCCTTTTGGACAAAGAGGTTTTGGAGCCTGTTCCCAAACCAGAACAGAGTTTCGGTTTATATACCAACCTGTTTGTGGTCAACAAGAAGAACGGCAGATGTCATCCTATCCTGGACCTCAAGCATCTCAATTCCATTGTGGTCAAATCTCATTATCATCAGGAGTCTCTGTGGACGGTGATCGCCGTCATGCCTCCTGGAGAGTTTCTCGCCTCACTGGATCTACAAGATGCATATCTGCACATTGCCATTCATCCAGAGAGCTGGCAATACATCCCGTTTGCCTGCAACCAAGGGCACTTTTTTTTCTGCTCTCCCCTTTAGTCTGTCTACTGCTCCACAGGTCTTCAGTCGGGTCCTAGGTGCCTTGATATCACTCTTGCACAGGACCGGGGTCCGAGTTACTCCTTACGTGGACGATCTCCTGCTGAAGGCCTCATCTCCGGAGTTTCTGCATCACCAATTCCATGAATGCATTCACGTTCTCTCCCATCATGGGTGGATCTTGAACATGGACAAGTCAGATCTGGTTCCATCTCAGGGTCTCGTTTACCTGGGATTTCTCTTCGACACTGTGAAGGGGATGGTGTTCCTCAAGGACGAGTTAGCTCACGAGATCACACGCAAAGTATCCACTGTTCAAGAGTTGGATCCGGTGCCACCCAAAAAGTTGATGTCTCTGGTGGGGAGTTCATTGTCATCATGGAAGCAGTCCCGTTCACCATGGCTCATGCGAGGGAACTTCAACGGTTTGTGATCCAGGCCTGCAAGGGTCAGACGGATCTCTTGAAGATATCAGTCTCTCTCCCCTACACGTGGAACTGAATCTGTCATGGTGGCTTGACCTCTCGCATCTCCTGAAAGGCAGGGCCTTCCAGATTCCCTTCTGGACAACTGTAATCACAGATGCCAATCTGTCTGGATGGGGTGCGGGCTTGGGTCACCTGAATGTTCAGGGCCAGTGGTCTCCGGAGGAGAGTCTCCTTCCCATCAACGTATTGGAGCTTCAAGCAGTCTTCCATGCTCTCCAATATTGGACAGTCCAGTTGGAGAGTTGTCCTGTTCAAGTCCAATCAGACAACACCACGGCCGTGGCTTACATCAACAAGCAAGGCGGCACAAGAAGTTTCGCAGCTTGGTTGGAGGTCAAGGCTATTTTGGCCTGAGCAGAAGATCATATTCCTGCTATTTCCGCAGTTCACATTCCAGGAGTGGACAACGTCCTGGCAGACTTCTTAAGTCGACACACCATATACAGATGAGAATGGGAACTGAATCAGGAGGTGTTCCATCTCATTGTCCAGTAGTGGGGTCTTCCTCAGATCGACCTGATGACAATGAGACACAACAGGAAGGTTCCGCTGTTCTTCTACCGTTGGAACGTACCTCAGGCTCTAGCAGTGGATGTCATGTCCAGTCCATGGAGTTTTCTTCTGGCATACATATTTCCCCTCCTTCCCATGTTGCACAGGGTATTGAGGAAGCTTCGTCTGGAGCGATCTCCAGTCATTCTGATTGCTCCATATTGGCCTCTCCAGTGTTGGTTTCCGGAGCTTCTGGATCTGTTGTGGCGGAACCGTTTCGACTTCCCCACCGTCTGGATCTTTATCTACAGGGATACCTGTGGAAGGAAGACGTCGAACGTTTGGGTTTGACGGCTTGGAGGTTGAATCCTCAATTTCTTCTGAGGTTGATGCTACTATGCTTCGTGCTCGGAAGCCTGTTTCTTCTAAGGCATACCATCGGGTTTGGTCTACCTTTCTCTTTTGGTGTGCTGATAGGGATCTTTCCTATGATTTGATCTCCCTACGGTCCTGTCTATTTTGCAGGATCGGGTTGATAAGGGTCTCAGTTTGAGTTCCTTGAAGGTTCAGACTTCTGTGCTCTCTGTTTTCTTTCAGAGATGTCTTGCCATTATCCCTGATGTCAAGGTTTTCTTCCAGGATGTTGCGTCTCCCGACTTGGAAGATGGCTTTTCTCCTGGCGATTGTGTCTGTTCTCTGTGTCGCGGAGTTGCATGCTTTGTCCTGTAAACCCCCCTTTTTGTTTTTTCATAAGGACAAGTTGGTTCTTCGCACTTCTCAGGAATTTTTCCCGAAGGTGGTTTCTGAGTTCCACATTAACCAGGAAATAGTGGTACCTTCTTTTTGTCCTGACCCTACATCTGACAAGGAAAGGAATCTTCACTTGTTGGATGTTGTGCACTGCATTAAGTTTTATGTGCATCGTACCGAGTCCATCAGCCAATCAGACACGTTGTTCGTTATTCCTGAGGGTCCTAGGGCTGGTAAGCCGGCTTCTAAGGTTACCATTGCTTCCTGAATTAAGTCCACCATTCGTAAGGCTTATGAATTGAGGAAGAAGCCTGTGCCCTTACGTGTTACGGCTAATTCTACCAGGTCTATTGGAGCCTCTTGGGCTTACAAGAATCAGGCATTGGCTGTTCAGTTGTGCAAGGCGGCTGCTTGGTTGGCAGTGCACACCTTTTCCAAACACTACCGTGTTGATGTGCTGCCATCAGTTGATGCCAGTTTTGGCAGGAAGATCTGAGAGGCTGTATTGCCTGTCTAGGGTCTTTCTAGGTACCTTTAGTACTCTTTAACTGTCGAGCCCTGTTAGCTCTAGTTCAGTGTGCTGTGTTGCAGTTTCTGATGTGTTTACACCGGTTTTCGTGTCCGTTGACACTTTATTTTTAGAGGGCTGTGTATGATCTGTTTAGCTCATGTATGCTCTGGTGACTTGGAGGGCACTGCGCCTGGTCCTTGCCTTACTTCCCACCTCAGAGAACTCAATGGTTGGACATCCCAAAGTTACCAGTAACCTATATTGGACGACAGAGAAAATAGGATTTTAGTCTTACCTGTTATATCCTTTTCTCTTAGTCCATATAGGTTACTGGTCTCCCACACTGTCAAGGGACCATGCTTTTCTCTCCTGTGGCAGAACGTGGGAGTCCTTTCGGGTTCACACTCACAGGAGTCTTCTTTTCCCTTTGGCTATCTAGTCAATAGTTAGCGTTGTCGATCTAACTGGAGAGTATTGGCTACTGCAGGCTGAGAGGGAAGGTAGGCTCCACCTAGCACTTCTTATTCAAGAAAGTTTCCTGTCTTACTTAAAGGGTCAGGTCGCCTACCCAAAGTTACCAGTAACCTAAATGGACTAATAGAAAAGGATTTAACAGGTAAGACTAAAATCCTATTATAACTTTTTTGAAATGTGTTTTTTCAGAATTTTTTTGTTGATATTCTGTCTCTCACTGTTCAAATAAACCTACCATTAAAATTATGGACTGATCATTTCTTTGTCAGTGGTCAAATATACAAAATCAGCAGTGGATCAAATATTTTTTTTTTATTTTTTTTGGGGTGATCGTTCCGTTTTCATTTTTACAGATACTTTTCTTTAACCCTTTGAGTACGGGAGAGGTACGCAATGCATTGCTCTGCAATGCGTTGCTGTTGCAAAATGTGTCCAATACTTCTACTTAGTGCGCCGGGTCCAGTCCTTCTGGTCAGCGATTCGCTCGAATGCACGGTGCCACTTTGAAGCCTCTTACGGGTTTCGCAAAGTCACACCGTGAACTCCAGATGCACTGAGGCCTATATAAGCCTATACCGCTTCCGTCTCGGTGCTCTCTTGTCGGACTCCTTTTCCTATGCGGTTCTTGGTCTCTGCCTACAGTTACCTTTGTGCCCCTGATGGTTTTTGACCCTTTGACTTCATTTTATCGTGTTGTGAACCATATCTGCATGCCCCTGACCTCGGCTCTCATTTTTATCATTGTGAACCTAATCTGCCTGCACTGTCCTCGGCCTGCCTTACCGTTTTGATCCTTCTCAGCCTGCCCTCACCTTCAGCCCTGTTTTTTTTTTACCATTCTTTCAGATTTCCTCTCTGGATGTTGACGTTTTTGGGTTTTTGCCTGTTTGTTTGGTTCCTTTTATTCATAACAATCAGCTTTTTCTAAACTCTGTGCTGCTACTTCTGCACATAATTAGTTTTGAGAACGCTACCAGTTGCATACCCCTCTGCTACTTAGATATCTCCCTCTTTGTAATGCATTGGTGATGTCTCTAGCATTTAAGAGGTTAATATCAGAGAGACATAACTTTATTAAACTAGTCCCTGGTTGCATGAATCAAAATGGCAGCTGGAAGGAATCCATCTCGTTTGCTCATGAATGAAATTAAGGAACTCCATCAAATAATTAGCTTACTGTAATAATCACATTCTGTAAAGATCTATCAGCAGTTTGGAAAGATAATGTATTACGCTAACGAGTTCCACTTTGTACCTACAGTGTTTTCTACTGAACAAAAACATTTCAAAATGTTGTTTTCATTAGAGCAATAATGTCAGTTCAACACAAAATGAGCACCTATATGACTGGAGACCTCTGTAGCATTCAAGGGGTTAATAGCCCTGTTTAAATCAATGAAAATACATGGAATTTGCATTTTTCAGCTATGATTCAGTTAGTTTACCTCAAAATTGATTCACTTTCACCTTGTATCTGTGGCCAAAGAAATTTAAATGTTGCATTCAAGGGGTTAAGGGGCTGCAACACTAATTGAAAAGCAATGTGTTGTGCACCACTCTGGCACTCAAAAGGTTAAAAGTCCAATTTAAATCATTTGCGGATTTTTATTTTTCCATAGTTCTCAGTTGGTTTGTCTCAGAATCATTTCGCATTCTTTTTGTACATAAGGCCAAGCAACTTTAAAGGGATAGTAATGTCTATATTAAAGTTTATCTCACAGTCTTCTATATGGATTTTATAACAAATATCACTATGTTTAATTGCTTAAGTGTTTGTAGTTCAAAAAGTATTAAAGGGATAGTAATGTTTCATAATAAAGGCATCATAGTATTTGGACTTTGGAGAGTGTTATTTCAATTCTGTCAGAGTTGTAGTTCAAGAGTAATTCAATGACAAAGTATCCCCCTCCCGCCCCTTTTACTGATGTAACACTGCTCAGCCAGATCAGAAGGGAGGTGCCCAGGTAGACTGCAGAGAGGGACAATCTTCAATTAACCCCTTAACGACCCTTGACGGTCATAGTATGTCAAGGGTCGATTTGACTGAACGACCGATGACGTACTATGACCGTCATCGAATTCCAGGCTCCCATCGCGGCTGCACGCCGTTCGGGGAGTCCGGAATGCAACGTAGCAATAAAAAAAAATCCTCCGTTGTCATTCAGTCGCGTCCGCTCGCTGATTCCCCGGTCGTTAAGGGGTTAAGATAAGGGAAAAACCTGAAAAAATTGTCAAGGGTGTCAGGGCTTTCATTGTTCTCATAGGAAGAAGATTGTCCCCTGCTGTTATCTGTCTGGTCTGTGGACTGGATTCCACATCTGAGAAGAGATGACTTACACTAGGTAAAAGGGGCGGGAGGGGGAACTTTGCTTGTGAATATCTCTCAAACCATAAAGGTTTGAGAGATAAGACTTATATCGTTCTTCATGTTTTTTTAATGCCTACAAAATAAAATAAAGATAAAACGAAGTATTACTATCACTTTAAGGTACAATGCAACTCCTCCTAGAGGAGACCGAGACATGCAGCACAGGTGTACAGATGTCTCTAAGGAAAGAAGCCTGCCTGTTCGTCTTGGATCAAGTAGGATTTCTTAATAACGCTGTACTTATTCTGGATAATGCTACTATATCTAAGCTTATCGCTATATGAATAATTATTGTGGGGAGGCTTTATTTGGGGTGATAGTTTCGCTTTAATATCTTTTGAACTATAAACATAAAAGTAATTAAACATAGCGATATATGTTATAAAAAACATGTAGAAGACTTGGAGATTAAGTTTAATATAGATGCTACTATCCCTTTAAATTGCTTTGCAATGAGTTGGAGATCTCAGTAGCATTTAAGGGGTTAACCCTTTGAGTGCTCGAGGGGTACACAATGCATTGCTTTGCAAAGTGTTGCGTACCCCTCTGGCACTCAAAGGGTTAAACACTCCATTTAATGATTTAGGTACCAGAGGGGTGCGCAAAGCATTGTTGTGGGGAGTTTTTACCTGTTCTCTATCATGGAGTTGTTTTGACCCAGAATTGCTCAAATTTGTTTGCGGGTGTACAGTCCAGAAGCTTTAAATTGCTTTGCAGTGCACTGGAGACCTCTCTATCTTTCAATGGGGGTTTAAAGTGGAACAAACACTTTATAAAGACTTGGGTGATGTTGAAAGAGATTTTTAAAAAACCCTTTATATTTATATGCTAGCCAATGCATTGCATACCTCTCTGGCACTCAAAGGGTTAAACCTACAGTTTATGAGAAATTTAGCTATATTAATGTGTCAGTTTATGTAGTCGGTACTTCTTGGGAGGAAGCACAGGTTGGGAAAGTGAGTGGAATGTTAGTACCTGGCTGGCAAGAAGTGACAGTTAGGAGTGAAAGTGGAATGTTAGTATCTGGCACTCCAGACTGTACTAGCCGGTACTGTCTAAAATATATAAAGAGACACAAAATAAAGCTAAACATCTCATAAACTATAGTTCTAATTAAAGAATGGTTAATAGAAATAGAGGTGATTTGGAAAGGTCTTTCAGAACCACACAAGTCATCATAAGGTGTTAGTTCCACCTTAAAGCCCCATTTAAATCAATGGAAATTTGGGTAATTTAATTGCTCCTATGGGGCAGGTTGTTTGCCTAATATTTACTCTGTTTCCCAATAGAAATGGCCAATAATCACTCATTTACACTAGCGCACTCTGGAAACAGGCACCAGTGCCCTAGCGCACTCTGGAAACAGGCACCAGTGTTCTAGTGCACTCTGGAAACAGGCACCAGTGCCCTAGTGCACTCTGGGAACAGGCACCAGTGCCAATCAATCACTTCAGTAAGCTACATAAGGGACAAATACAAAGTCTCAAATTTCCCATTGCTTTGAATGCGGCTTTTAACCCCATGAATGCGATCTCCAACGCGTTGCTAATATAGCACTTAATAATCAAGAATTCTCCTTTCTCTATTCTGGTACAGTTTTTTTTTCGGAATTGCACCTTTTTAGCATGATGAATATGGCCCAAGTTCTCCAGTTTCAGACATCAATATCTTTATAGGCTGTATGATCTGTCAACACCAGAATTGATAAACTGCGAGTCTGCCTCTGCTTGACAACGCTGCTGACGTTTGACCCTTTACCACTGTGATATGGTTGCTTTATGCCCTTAATATATTGAACAGGAGAAGGAAATGAATAGCCTTGTAGAAACACTGGTATTGACCGAAATATCAGAGCAGTAATATTGCAGTTGCGGTATGAAACAAAAATTGGTTAAATCTGATTGTTTTCCTAAGATCTGTACCATACATCAGGCTCTGTAACAAACTATAAACAACCAAGCTTATTATCAACATTTTGGGGACCACCAGGTGGTTCGTCCTCCAAAACGTTTTGAAATAAAAGCACCAGTTTATCATTTTTTTAAAGAGTCTTGTGTATGATTCATCTCTGGAATATGTTTGGGCAACCTGCAATGGTCACAGGGTGCTGGCAGGATTCATTATTACGGTGCTATACTGGTAAAAGAGAACAGCACACAGAAAAGAAGACAAGATAGAAACACTAATATGTTAAATTTTACTCAAAATAATAAAAAGTATTCTCAAATGGAGAGCCACAAGGCCTATCTCTTGGGCACTGCACATCTATTGACTCCTTTCCCCCCTTATAACACAATCGTCCTTCACTGTCCATGTTCTACCAAGTCCTGAGAAAGTAGGCAGATTCTCATAAATACTCATTGGGTTGTGGATGATTCATGTTGCATGCTCAGTATGGTGTCACTACCATTCCATGACTGTATCCATATCCACTGACATCACAGCTCCCTGACAATAGTACCACAGTGGAGCAAGTCTGATCGCTGAAAAGTCCATCTTGCTCACATCAAGTGGATGCCAGTATATTGCAGTTGAATAGCTGTTGGCTGACAGCATTGTGAATTTGCTTGTGGTGCTTTTCCATTTGGTAGGATGTTGTAAGTGAAGTACCACACGGTGGCCGAGATGCTCAGGGTGGTGACTTTGTGTTGGATCTGCGTTGAAGGGGCATCACCAATATGCACTAAAATGTCTTCGCTATCATGTCTGCAACAGAGTTACAGTTTTGCATTTAATACATCAACAGTGTCTCATGTGCATGTGGAAATACAATGAGCCATTGCCGTAATTATGTGGGTGTGCTTATATGTTAATGTGGCTGTTTGCCACTGTCATGGGAACCACCGGGCCCTTGGCTCCTCCCTTCCTACAGAGTCTGGACGCTATGCGTGGGGAAGTGGCTTTCCCAGCTTCTCTGCCTCCTCCTGGGTCTAAGTCACCCTGTGCTGCTTGATGGGCACAGGGTGTCACAGAAAAGGACTGCCCTTGGACTGAGTGGGGGAATCAGCACAGGAACATGTGGTGACGTTCACCTCCAGGACTATAACATTTGATATATTGCTCATTGTATTATATATTGTGTGGTATAATATAATAGAGTGTGGTGTTATAATATCAAGTCTGTAACAGTATTTGGTAGCTGGGAGCTAGAGTGCAGAGATAGTGGGGGTTGGGCTTTGCTTCCAACATACTCCATGTCTGTGCTAAGGAATGATTCCTGCTGTGCTTCCTTCACCATTCAGAGGAGGTTATTTATGAGCCCGTTAAGAATGTCTATTTTTCAAGTCCTAATTTGCATGTTTATCTTGATAAGGGTGTTGGTGGCTGATTGGTCAAGCGTAGAAACACTGTCCCAAGTCCTAGTGTGCATTATGATCTTGATAAGAGTCTCTGTAATTACATATAATCTGTGTTCCATTCAATAAAGTGAACTGATTCTAAACCACAGTACATTAGTCTTGCCTGGTGATTGTGTAAAACTGTAATATTCCAGCGGAGCAGCGACTGACGGGGACACCCAGATGGGGGAGTCCACTGGTACCGTTACAGCCACATTCTCTAAACTCTGATAGCAACTTCTGCTGTCAGAGTTCACAGTCCCAACATCGCATACCTCGGATTGGCTATGTTGGGATCTCCCTGTTACTTCCTATTCAGTAACAGCCCTCTGTACGTCATAAGCATGAGTGTTTCAATACTGCTTGTCGATGTGTAAGGGATGTGCTACCTTACACATCGCCAGCAGTAGACAACCATAAAGTCTGATAACATCCACTCTGCTTTCCCATTTGCTCAGTGAGAGGATCCTCTCAGACTTTAGCACCTGAGATGTAAAATATTAATTAGAGTGGAGCGTGGGTCATCTTTTTTAATGTATAAACCGTGCTTTATGTTTTTGTTTTTTTTTTCAAACAGGATAGTTAACACTTTGAGAGCCAGAGGGGTATTCAGCACATTGCTTCTCAGTAAACTTTTATTCTGAAGGATTTTTCTGATGAGGATACTTCTGCAGCAGGGAGAATCTTCAGTCAAAAGTTATTACAGACTGGACTTGCATTTCTTTCTTTTTTTTTTTTTTTTTTTTTTTTTTAAGCCCAAGATTTTGTACAGGCAGGTGGCGCTGTTACTATAACTTCATGCAAAGCTCCGAGTGCCACAGACACAAGTTTCCTGTATATGATACGGCAAAGGTGTGCTTGCTAGTTAGGAGTAAAACATCTTCAAATTCAAGTGATCAGAAAATGCTAGTTAACCCTTTGAGTGCCAGAGAACATTTCCCAGCATTTGGAGGAACCTTGTTTTACTCCGGAGGGAAAGTCTTACAACATTTATATTTTCATAATTAGCATTTGAATTTGTAATTGGGGAATATAACATGTTAGCGTTATTGAAATGTGCTCACATCAATACCGCAAACACTGTTCACTGCCACTCTTGGCATGCAATTGGAACAATGGAGAAAAAGCCTCTTAAATTATTAATGGCTGCACTTGATTTTCCATTCGTTCAACAAAGCAAACAGACTGCAGAAATGCTGATGAAAGGAATCGCCTGTGGTTCCTGACAGGAACAGGGAACCTTGACCTCGGAGAACTGTAAAATAGCCATCAAGGGTCCATTTTACAAGATCGGAGAAGGGTGATTTACGTGTAATAGTTCAGGATGCTGCAAGATCCTTTTATGATGGAACTTCATAGCTGTGGGAGTTGAGATTGTTCACAAAATCATTAAAACAGAACAAAAAAAAAAGCTTCAATTGATCCAAAATTCCCTTAGGCTTAACAGAGTAGTTAAAATAAATGAAACTTTATATATGTTTTCAAATGTATTGTTTTTTAGGGGGCTTTTGACAGTGTTATCACTTGGTATCATTGAATGTTATTTTAATACAAGAGGCGTGTTGAAATGAACCTGTCACTGGCTATTTTTCCATAAAATAAATTGTCCTTGAGAAATTTACCCTTATGATTTGTTGGCACAGTGCGGCACTTTAGGATAATGCCCTGCATAGCATCTAATTAGTTAAGTTTGAGGCCAAGTTTATTATGCACAGTACTATTACAAATGTCCGTAGTGTATTGGCTTACATTCATTCATAGCATAGTGCGTAATATGTCTCAGCATAAAAAATTGTGCCACCAAAAAGTAAATGTTAATTCCTTAAAGGGGATCTATCACCCCTATACAAGTTTACTAAACCAAGAGTCAAAAGATAGACCCTTAAAAAAGACACCCTTATCAAAAATGAGGCACTCAATTTAAAGTATAGATAGATATAAATCAATTTTATTAGGTATTTCACATACAAAACTTGCACATAAAGACTCACATTTAAAACACCATTAAAAACAACAGGTAGACCCTATACAAGTTTCTCTTAAATGGAAGCTTATATAGCGACTAGCATAAACTAGCTGTTATGCAAATGTATATATATATATATATATATATATATATATATATTTTTTTTTTTTTTTTTTCTGTGTTTGGCCGAAATTAAGCAAGTTAAGATGATCCGTGTCTTCCTTCCAGACAGACTGGGTACAGAGCTGTACCGCAGTCTGTCACTCTTCCACTGCTCCACCCCCTCTATCCAGTCACCTCCATTGACGCAGGCTTTTTTGCATGCAAGCTGGAGCTCTCTCATTGGCCAGAGAGTGATCCAGCTTACACGTAGAAAGCCTCCTTCATCGGAGGAGGCTGGATAGAGGGGGTGGAGCGGAGGAGGAGTGACAGACTGCGGGTACAGCTCTGCACCCACAGTCTGTCTGGAAGGAAAACACGGGATCAAACACAGAAAAAAAAATACATTTGTATAACAGCTAATCGCTATATAAGCCTCCATTAAACCCATTAAAATGTGTTGCGTACCCACTGGCACTCAAGGGGTTAAGACCAGCAGCTAAGCACTATGGGGCATTTTCATTTTTTTTTTTTTGTGTGTGTGTGTGTGTGCCCAATAGATTCAGGGGTCCCCGTGTGGAGTGCAGCAGCACAGGGACCCCTGAATTCCATGACGTGCCAGGACCATCAGTGGTCCTTAAGTACTGAACCGCTGTGACAGTCCTGGCACGTCATGGGTCCTTTTAGGGTTATTTTCTCAAAAAAACTATTCATATTACAAACAAATATAATGTACAGCATATAGGCTGGTTTTAATTATCTTCACGATTAACTAAACCTCTGGTGAAAGGTCTGTGTTAATACAGGAGGTGTGTTAAAACTTTGAGGGACAGAGGGATGTCAAGTGCGATTCTTCTCAATTTACAGTTCACCTGTTTGGTATTCAGAGGGTTAAATGAACAGTTTATTTTTTATAGTAGCCCCCCCCCCCCATTTGTTTTTTTTCTACAGAGTAAGATAAGACTACTCCCTCTGCTAGAAGATGCACAGTCTGAAAGTTAATAAAGTTTGAACAGGTTATTATTACCATGTTTGCCCAAATATTGAGCCCACTCCCCCTATCTTTTAACCCTTTGAGTGCCATTGGGTTATGCAACACATTTCTCTGCATTGTGCTGCGTAGCCTTCTGGCCCTCAAAGGGTTACATTTCAAGTTTAACAAAAGGCACCGAATACAAGCCGACCTTCCTTCTCTCTCTGTCTCTACTTTGGTGTCAGCATGGTAAAGATCCTGTGAGGTCAAGTCCTGTCTTCCAGCGTGTAGACTATCATCTGGTTGTACTTTGTGAGTTTGTGTTTTAAAACACAGAAAAGGACCTGGAGGCTTAACCCCTTAAGGACCGGCCACGCACGCAGCCGTCACTTAAGGACCACAAGGCTTTTTTTTTTTTTTTTTTTTTATCTGATTCCGAACTTCCCAAACGGCGTGCAGCCACGCGGGGAGCCCGGAATTTCATGATGTCCTGTACGTCATTGTCCTTAAATCAAATCCAGCCATGAAGTACCATGGCCGTCAAGGGTCCTTAAGGGGTTAAGCAAGGTAGCAGGCAGCAGATTCACGCATGCCACCCACTGGATGGATGCTCTATCGGGATGCCTACCTGATTGGATCCTCTGTTGATTCAATGAAAATCCAGATTAAAAAGGCAACCTCAAAAATAAGTGGAGACAATTTTTTTCTAGCTAAAATGCAACCTCATTTTATAGATGAGCAAATATGATCTCAATTATCTACAGTGCCCAGGGCTTTTCTATTGCATTCTGTGGGGAGTTAAGTTACTGACCACATTTCTCCATAGAATATTATAGCACCAGCACCATCACTTTGTGACAGTTTGAAGTGTTATAACTTTTGAATGAAGCAGATTAGAGAAAATGAATGCTATTGTTATACTTAGCAGAAAAAGTCCTACAATATTATTTGTTTTCCTCTCCAGAAGAAACCTTTACTGGTCTTTCAAAACCTTGGAGATGTTTAAGCTTTAAAGCTTTAATATTCTACTTGTTATTGTAGGGTAGTCACATTGAGCTTTCTGATGTTTCATGACAGATCAGGTATGAGAGCTGGCATGTTGCTATGTAGCTGGCATATTGCATGCCGTGTTTCTACTCTATATAAGTGGTTCATAGGGGACCTCAGATAAATACGTTGCTTACAGGACCTGATTGACTTCTCAGGTGCCTCTAGGCAAAAATATATATTTTTATGCATTTTTACTGAGCTGTACATGTGATTTAGAAACAATCCATAGCAAAAGCTTTTTTTCTTTTTTCTACGGGAACACCTTTTAAAGTCACCAAAAATAAAATATAACAAAGGTCTTCCAAAAAACAACACCATATCATTATCGTCTGTAATGTCTGAAATAAATAACTTGCACTGCAGCATTTCACTATGGGAGGCTCTATGGGAGCCACTTTATCACGGCTGTTGGCGTATGCCCCCTCATACATCATTTTAGAATCTAACTGGGCACCAGCTGCTCCTCTTCTTTGTCTCCCAGTGTCCCTAGACCAGAATGTGCACTGTCGCTGTGACAACATTGGTAGAGATGAGCATTTTTATACAGAAAGCACCTACTGGTCAGCAGGCACCAAAGAAAAAGTAGGCCCTCGTGTAAGCTTTATGTGTTAAGGCTCATGCTCAAGAAATGATCTGCTTAGCCCTTTAAGGAATAGTGGGGTGCACAAAGAATCGCTTCGCAGGGTGATAAGCAATGTGTTGCACCCCCCGACCTTAATCCTTTGCGTGCCAGAGGGATATTCAACACATTGCTTTGCAATGCATTGCATATCCCTCTGGCACTCATAGGGGTTAAAGGATTAAGATTACCATGTGCAGTGAGCAGCATGTAAGGGCCTGTAGATCTCTTAGCAACTATCTTGCCCACCTGCATGGACATGGCATTCAGCACTGATTGAATATGTTATGTCTTGAACCAAGGCACTAAAGTAGATTTCATTAGTAATGTAGGTGTGTGTGTGTGGTGGTGATGGGGTTATTATTAGGTATTAGTTTTTTAATAATTACTGTGCTCAATGGTCTCTGTGAGTAGGATGTAGTGTTAAAAAGTGGCTGCGTACTGAGGCCAGGCCACCTACACGGACTTTCTAAGCTGCCCAGGCACAACGATAGTGTTTTCCTCTGTCTCGATCTGCTATAACAAGTCAGGTCTTTTATTTCTCGCTTTCAAGAACAAAAAAAGAGAGAGAGAGGGACAGGTGCAACCAGGCATCACTTCCCTCTCATCTCTTGCCAGGCTTCTACCTAAAATTTGGAAAGGGGTGGAAGTATACAACAAATGAAACCATCTGCCACCCCCAACAAACAAGCCAGTGACCCACTGTTCGGTACAATGAGATCTCCTGAAGAGTCAGCCTGCGGACAAAGTTCCTGCTGGGTTCCATTTAAGAAGGTTATACTAAACTGGAGAACCCTCTATAGATCCTGTCAACATACATTTTGGTATGTGGTCTCACATGCCCACTATACAAAGATCAAAGAAGCTTTTAATTTGCGTTTAATCACTCCTAGAAAATCTCTACCAACTTATTCCTCAGCGGGTTGTGAATAGATCCCTGCCAAATCTACATTTTACATTTCTGATTCTAAGAAAAGACAGTTACCATAGTTCCGTTTTTCATTTTCTTTTTCCACTTTTGAATAAGAATAGCGAAGCGGGTGCATTAAGCAGAAATTAAACAATCCTTGAGCAAAAAAAAAAAAAAAAAACGCACCGCAGGGTGGAATTAAAATCATCTCTGATTTAAATGGGACTTTTCAATGTGTGGGTGACTTATCTAGCATTCAACGGGTTAAAAGCCCAATTTAGATCAATATGGATTTTTATTTTTCCCATATAGCGGAGGTGGTTTGCTCCAGAATTGCACCAATTCTCTCAGTACATCATCTTCAATGTTCTTTATCTGCTGGAAAAACACTGGAGTGAGAGTGCAAAAAAGATTCTTTGCTGCATAAGCCTGAGGTCCTCTCCTTAACCCTTTGAATGACAGAGAGGGGAAAGCAATGCATTGCAAAGCACTTTGGAACTCAGACTTAATTCCACTTGCACTGTGGGGAAGACAATGGGACATTTCGGGGCATTCCTTTCTGCTACACCTAGTTTAATCCTTTGAGTGCCAGATTGGTACACAATGCAGTGACAAAGAAATGTGTTGCGTACACCTCTGGCACTCAAAGGGTTAACACAATGTATCAAACAGGGCATATATAAAATGGCATCATTTTATGTACTACTTTCCAGTGTATGCTATGCGGCTTGCATAAGGGGCCTGTCGGCAATAAAGTCCTAATGCAAGGGAATATTGTCTGGTGGTATGCACTATAGCAATCCTACGCCTTAGCGCAGTGGTTCCCAACTCCTGTCCTCAGGACCCACTAACAGGCCAGGACTTAGGGATTTCTCTGCTACATCACAGGTGTGGTGATCAGAGGCTCATTCACATTGATTAACTCACCTGTGTTCTAACAAGGAAATCATGTGATCAGAGGCTCATTCACATTGATTAACTCACCTGTGTTCTAACAAGGAAATCATGTGATCAGAGGCTCATTCACATTGATTAACTCACCTGTGCTGTAACAAGGAAATCATGTGATCAGAGGCTCATTCACATTGATTAACTCACCTGTGCTCTAACAAGGAAATCATGTGATCAGAGGCTCATTCACACTGATTAACTCACCTGTGTTCTAACAAGGAAATCATGTGATCAGAGGCTCATTCACATTGATTAACTCACCTGTGCTCTAACAAGGAAATCATGTGATCAGAGGCTCATTCACACTGATTAACTCACCTGTGCTCTAACAAGGAAATCATCAAATCCTGTCCTGTTAGTGGGTCCTGAGGACAGGAGTTGAGAACCACTGCCTTAGTGCATACCCTCAAACCAAACCACAGGCATTGGAGACTATCATCATTTGGGGAGCTGCACTGGCAAATTCGTACATTGATCCCACTTGTCTTCCACATAATTATAATTTTATGCTGTTGAAAAACAATAATAATGATTGGTGTTTGCTAAAAGTCAAAGAAGTATTCTTATATATAGATAGATTTTTCTTGAAATTACATTATATATTCAAGATATAGTGCAGATGTTTCATATTTTTACTAACAAGCTCAGTTCCAATCTAACAGTACAGCTATGATGTTACAACGTACATTTGAGCTCAAACATATTGAAGGTTTTTATTGTTTGTTTTGTTATTTTAAGTACAGTTGAATGTTCTGCTTTTCATTCTCTGAGACCTACCACATAATCCCTTGTTAGCCTGTAGGGAAATAGTTTACAGCCCAGCTTTAATGGAAGAAATAGACTGGATAATTGTTTTGTTTTTTTTGTTTTGTTTATTAAATCTACTTGTAGAAAATCTTGCTATCTGCTTAGTAAATATGAGATTTTTATAATGCTGTGTGTACACATACTGTGAAAGTAGCCATACTGCTTAGTTGCATCTTCATCATATAATGTGGGTGTGTGTGTGACTTCTATGAATACAAATTTCTATAACCTTTTTGGATGTTGGAGACATATTGGAGATGTCTTTAGGAGGAATTAACACTGTGCGTGCTAGGGCGTTCTTCAGCATTAGCCCCCAGGGGTTTCAAGTCTTGTGGCAAACTAACAATATGACACTTGGGCAAGTTGACTTCTTGGATAAAATAGAAGTGTGCACAGGGTAAACTGGACATCTGTCACTTAAGCAGATGTCCTCAATAAACTTACTGAAACAGTTCAGTTTTTCTTTGTTAAAGGTTTATAGGTTGACATCTGTTTGAAAGACAGATGTCATTGCCGGATACATCCCGCTTCAGGTCAAAGAACTGCTCCCCTTGTTTATCTTTTTTGTATTCACAGTTCTAAGAGGTATTAAGAGAAACGTGACTAATGAAATGCTGAATCGCTAAATATCTGCACTAATTATACAACAAACACTGGGACACTTGCTCATAAATCATCTCATTACAGTAGTGTAAATATCTTTTTGTTGTTTGTGTTTCATTTGAACGTCTAATAGGTGTAGTTGTAATTGTAATTATTTAATCGTGTTCATAATATATATAATGTATATATAAAATATCTTTTTTTTTTTCATTGTTGCACTTTCTGGAAATGGATTCAGAGAGAGCCCTGTCAGAGATATAAACGTATAAATAAAATACATGGAGAACAAAAAAATATTATAATATATTCTAAAAGTGCATAAAATGCAAAGCGGTAAGATTTTCCACCACTTCGAGCAGCAGATATGTTCTTGCATCCTCTGAAGGAGGAGCGTGGAGGAGAGAGGCAGTGTCAGAACAGGTGAGTAGGTAACTATGCAGGATGTGCCACACAAGTCAGAGAACTCGTCTCTGCTGATGTTAGATTCCCAGAATACTAAACCAAAAATCTCTAAAACCATTACACCGATTGAAATACCAAAAAAAAAAAAATACAAATAATAGGCAGTTTAAATCGATAAATTTAAGGGGCAACTATCACCCCTATACAAGTTTGTCTCATAATTAACTTCCTATAGCAAATAGCTTGAACCGTTGTTTTCACTTCTTATAAAATTTGCGGTATGACTAAATTTAAAGATTTAAAAATGATCCGGGTCCTTACTTCTGGATAGACTGCAGTTACATCTCTGTACCACAGTCTGTCAATATTCCTCTGCTCCCCTACCTCATAGCGTCTCGATCCAACTTCCTCCTATGACGGAGGATTTCTCCATGTAAGCTGGGGTGCTCCCATTGGCCAGAGAACGCTCCAGCTTACATGAAGAAATTCTCCGCCATTGGAGGAGGTTGGATCAAGACGCTACGAGGGAGGGGAGCAGAGGAAGATTGACAGGCTGTGGTGAACAGCTATAACAACAGTCTGTCCGGAAGGAAGACCCTGGATTATTTTTAAATCTTTAAATTTAGTCATGCCGTGAATTTTATAAGAAATTAAAACAACTGTTCAAGCTAATCGCTATAGGAAGTTAATTATGAGACAAACTTGTATAGCTGTGATAGTTCCCCTCTAATGAGACGAAAAGATGTGTAGTTACAAATCCATTTTACTCTTTCAGTGCCAAAGAGGTATCCCAACGCATTGAGTTGCAATTAATTAGATACCTCTCTGGCACTGAAATAGTTAATGGTTTAATTAAATAAGACAAATCATAACGTGTATGTATAATGCACCTCTGGACACCTGCCTCTATATGAGTCGTGGAAAGATCTTGATGGTCTTTTAATCCAAGAAGAAGGGAGGCTCTGTTTTAGCCAACAGAGTAAGAAGGGACTCAAAGTACTTTTGTAATTAAGAACTCACAAGAGTGATGTAAACATGATTCTTTTAACCATTTAACGACCGCCTGATCCACGGGAGGGAGGCCTTTAAGGACCACGGTGCATTTTTTTTTATTGCAATGAATTCTGGGATGGCACCGGTCCCTAAAGTCTGGACAAGCGTGCCAGTCCTGCATCATTAAGGAGTTAATGTTTAACTAAGAAGATAGAAAGTGCAAGCTTTTAGGACTCTAAGGTTCCTTAACCCATGTCTGAAGGGACCTGAATGTCCTGAAAGCTTGCACTTTCTATGTTGTCAATTAAACATTAACCCTTTGAGTGCCACTGCTCTGCAGTGCGTTGCATACTCCTCTGGGACTCAAAGGGTTAAAGGGATAGTAATATTTCACAAAAACAGCAGCTCCAATTAAAGGGATAGTAACTTTTTAAGGACTATAAATTGAAGAATATTTTTTGTGGGACATTACTATCCCTTTATTCTTGATAGTATTTGGGCTATGGAGAGTGTTATTTCAGTTTTGTCAGAGTTGTAGTTCAAGAGTAATTGAATGATAAAGTATCCTCCTCCCGCCCCTTTTATCTAGTGTAAAGCCACCTCCCCTCAGATGTGGAATCTGGCCTGTTGACTGGACAGGTCACAGCAAGGGACAATCTTCTTACTGTGAGTATAAGGAAAACCCTGCCCCCCCTTGGCTGGTTTTTCAGGGTTTTTCCTTATGCTCATGGAGATTGTCCCTCTCTGCAATCCATCCAGACAGTCTTGCTGCTCTGAGGTGAGCAGTGTTACATCAGTAAAAGGTGCTGGAGGGGGATACTTTATCATTCAATTACTCTTGAACTACAACTCTGACAGTATTGAAATAACACTCTCCATGGACCAAATACTATGAGGATTAATTGGAGCTGTTTTTATTGTGAAACATTATTATCCCTTTAAAAACTTTCACATCACTCTTGTGAGTTCTTTATTCCAATAGTACATTGAATCCCAATGGCCGTT
This sequence comes from Rhinophrynus dorsalis, assembly GCA_037306005.1. Lineage (NCBI taxonomy): Eukaryota > Metazoa > Chordata > Amphibia > Anura > Rhinophrynidae > Rhinophrynus > Rhinophrynus dorsalis. The sequence goes on along the minus strand of CM074718.1, from coordinate 660,512,367 downwards.
TTACTTATGCTAGAATAATTGCTATGAGGCAGTCACAAATAGGCATAACAGTATCCAAACACATTAATGAATGTGTTCTATAGCCTACCTTTTGAAAATGTTAGCATTCTTTTATAACATAAAATGTAAACCCTTAGTTGTTAGAGATTGCTTTGCAATGCAATGGAGTCATCTCTAGCATCCAACAGGTTAAAAATATCCACTTCCCAAACATAAGCGGCCCAAACTTTACTAAACCCATTACAAACCTTATCCCTGTGTTATTAAACCACAAAAAAAATCAGTAAAGTCTTTCCTGTTAAACAAATCACAGTGCTTATTTGTCTTTTGTGTCAGAGCTAGTTACTGCTCCAATCAGTAAAGCCTGGAAGAAATGTTTAGAAGTCATTGGCTGGTTCCTCCGGAGACCTGCGTTCATTAGCATTAAAAAAAAGTCAGAGGATATAATAAGGTCATTTCTTTCTCTAATCCACCCAGAAATTTTTGTGCACACTCCCCAAATGCCTGTTGGGTAACTAGAATTAATGAAATGGACACTACTACCTCCCATTGTAAATTCTCACTTACCTTAAAGTGTTAGTAATGTCTAAAAAATACTTTTTTGCATTTAGAAGAGCTTAAAAAGCTGATCTAAATGCAAAAAAACGTATCTCTTAAACCGCTATGGTTTAAGAGATACGGGCGTTTAAAGTTTGATTTCTCCTACTGACAGCTGTAAAGCTGTCAGCAGGAGATCCGTGTCGGTCGACACGCTGGCACTTGAGAAGTGCCGGGATCTCGTTACTTATACGGAATCCCTTCATTGGAATGGTCTAAAACATGTGCCTGAACACTAGGCACACGTAGTAGACCATTCCAATGAAGGGATTCCGTGTAAGTAACGAGATCCCGGCACTTCTCAAGCGCCAGTGTGTCGACCGACATGGATCTCCTGCTGACAGCTTTACACTTTAAATGCCCATATCTCTTAAACCATAGCAGTTTGAGAGATACATTTTTTTGCATTTAGATCAGCTTTTTAAACTCTTCTAAATGCAAAAAAAAATTTTCAGACATTACTAACACTTTAAAGGGATAGTAATACTTAAAATGTAAAAAAATATATGTTTTAGGGTTTATCCCGCTGAGTAAAACAAGGGTACTCCCACTGCTGACAGGTATTTTACTAAAATATTATAACAGCTCAAACTTGAATTTTTAGGTGCAATATCACATTGGCCTGAAAATTTACAGTGGCACTGTTGCTACACCATCCTATGGACTGCTCTGGTCTGTAGACATTAAATCTCCATAGGATGGTGTAGCAACAGCGCCACTGTAAATTTTCAGGCCACTGTGATATTGCACTTAAAAAATTCAAGTTTCAGCTGTTATAATTTTTTAATAAAATATCTCCACTTGTTAGACGTGGTGCATTGTCTCAAGTTTTATGTACATCGCACTGAGTCTATGAGGCAATCAGAAGCATTGTTCGTCATTCCTGAGGGTCCCAGGGCAGAAAGACCTGCATCCAAGGTGACTATTGCTTCTTGGATCAAGTCCTCTAATCGTAAGGCTTACGAGCTGAGGAAGAAGCCTGTCCCCTTTCGGGTCACAATTCATTCTACAAGATCTATTGGGGCTTCTTGGGCTTACAAGAATCAGGCCTCCGCTGATCAGTTGTGCAAGGCGGCCACTTGGTCGTCTGTGCACACCTTTTCGAAGCACTACTGTGTTGATGTGCTGGCATCGGCTGATGCCAACTTTGGAAGGAAGATCCTGGGGGCAGTCTTGCCTGTCTGGGATCATCTTCGGTTCTTGGTGCTTCCTTCACTTTTGATCCCTGTTGGCTCTAGTTCAGTGTGCTGTGTAACCGTTTGGGATGTTGTTACCCCTGTTCGGTGTACGTTGACACTTCATTGTTTGTTTGGCTATCTATGATCTGATGGTTCATATCTGCTCTGGTGACTTTGGGGGCCTTGCAACTGGTCCTTGCCTTACTTCCCGCCTCTGGGAAACTCAGTGGTTGGACATCCCAGAGTTACCAGTAACCTGTATTGGACAACAGGGAAAAGAGGATTTTAGTCTTACCTGTTAAATCCTTTTCTCTTAGTCCATACAGGTTACTGGTCTCCCACCCTGTCAAGGAACCATGCTTGGGTCTCCTGTGGCAGACTGTGGGGGTCCTTCGGGGTCATGCTCACAGGAGTCTTCTTTCCCTTCACTGTCTAGTCAGTAGTTAGTGTCTCAAATCTTTCTGGAGCTGGTTGGCTAGCTGCAGCCAAGGAAGGAAGGTAGGCTCCACCCCCTGCATACAATTCTAGAATTGTTCCTGCCTAGTTAAAGGGGTGGATCGTGTACCCAGAGTTACCAGTAACCTATATGGACTAAAAGAAAAGGATTTAACAGGTAAGACTAAAATCCTCTTTTTTTTTTTTTTCCTATTAGCGGGACTACAGTTTTACTTGACATAAAAAAATGCAAATGCTTGTTTAATTAAAAAAAAAAAAAAAAGTTTACTGATCCTTTAATTAGTAGCACCTGATCTTCAGGCCCTCTAGATTCTCCCACTGAGGGTTTCCAAAGATGACTTAAAGAGAAATTATCACCCTGTAAAAAGTTGCCACCCAATAATTAGGCATATGACGACTGGCGTATTAATACTGCTGTTATCTTCCACAAGTACCACATTTTGCAGTAATCCCATTTTCTTTAGAGACTAACAGCCAGGCTTCCTGCTGTAGAGCTGCTGAGCGCCTTTGCCATCAGTCCCTTCTGGTGCCTTTCTACTCCATGCAATGCCTCCTAGAGGAGACCGGGACAGACAGCGCAGGCGCGCAGACGACTCTGAGCAAGATGTCTAGGTCCAAGCCTGGCTGCCGGTCTCTGAAGAAATAGGATTACTTCAAAACGTGTAGTTGTGGAAGATAATAGCAGTATTAAGAAACTAGTCGCCAGATGCCTATGCCAGGTGCCTGTGTAGTTGTGGAAGATAATAGCAGTATTAAGAAACTAGTCGCCAGATGCCTATGCCAGGTGCCTGTGGCACCTTTTTACAGGGTGGTAGTTCCGCTTTAAGTGTTAAGAGTTTGAGGTTTGTAAATCCTGCAAAAAAGAATCATGTCTGTATTGAACCTTTAATTATAGCTTAATTTGCATACCTGGGAACTTTCTTGTCCCAAGACTCCAGACATCCATTAAGGTTTGGAAGTATCTAAATGTTGCTATTCTTGTCATAAAGTAGGAGGTGCTTAATTGGAGTGGACATGTTAGGAGGAAGGAGGTGGGCTTTGGCTTTAAAATGGGTGGAGAGTGGGAAGAACAGGGCGGAGACTGACTGGAACTGGCAGTGAAGTGGGCGGAGTTACATGGGAACTCACTGGGCCCTGAGAATCAGAGACCCATTAATTAACACTATATATATATATATATATATATATATATATATATATATATATATATATGTATAAAAACATTAAAAAACTCAGATCTGGAGAGTTCCCAAATATGATTATCTACATGATACCAAATTCTTTGCTTCAAGGATGATACGTTTTTTATTATTAACCTTGTACAGGCCAGAGTGGAGTAGAGTGCAATGCATTGCGTAGCACCCCCACCCTCCCCCGTACACATGCACCGGTTTAAAGGGAAAGTACAACAACAATTAGTTGTGCTAAAACAACTTTAAAAATGTCCATCCCTTACTGACACCATTCTGTTCGATATGTGCTGTTGTAATGTGATTTTTACACGCCAAGTCATTATTACAAGCATTGTGAGGGAGTCAGGAGGGCAATTATGCTTTTTTTTAACAAAATTGATTTTGTTTACTATTGATTACTGCCAAGTTCTGTAGTAATCATTAAACAAAGACAAGTTCAAAGAAAAACTTACAGACTGACACCTTGGTTATCCAACATGTTACAAGCCATCTTATCACAGAACAGACTAAAGGGCACACCCACATGGGAAAAATGGAGCAATTCCATATGGAACAAATCAAAATTACCCCTCTTTAGTATTACCTTGTAAATCAATGGGAATTGTTATTTTCTTAATTTTTATTTGTTTCCTATGGTTACTGTTAGTTTTACCCAGAATTGCAACAGTTCTGCTTATATACATATCTAATCAAGAACATTCTGGAGCAAACCAACCATTCCATAGGGGGAAATGAGAATTCCGCATTCCCATTGATTCAAATGGGGCTTTAACCGTTTGAGTGCCAGAGAGGCACGCAACGCCTTTGCAAAGCATTGTGTACACCTCTGGCACTCAAAGGCTTAAAGCCATTTGATGCTAGAGTGGTCACCAAAGCATTGCCCCTTTTGCATCATCAGGAAATGTGTATTTGTCACCCCCCCATGGTGCAGTTGGTTTGCTCCATAATTGTTCCACTTTTTTTTTATTATTTATTTAGAAAATGTTTTACCAGGAAGAATACATTGAGATTTCTGTCATTTTCAAGTTTGTCCTGGAGCAATTACAGTAAAGAGTTACATATTTACACAAATAGAGAAACATTATATATACAAACACACACACACACACACATATATATATATTAGTGTAAAAGCCCATGTACATGGTCCAAGGTCCGGGTGATGTTAAACCTTTGAGTGCCAGAGGGGTACGCAACGCATTGCTTTGCAATGCGTTGCATACTCCTCTGACACTCAAAGGGTTAAGAGGCTGGTCCTCCTCTGCATCCTCCTGCCGACCCAGTCATCCACTGTAGAGACTCCCCGAAAGCACAGAATGCTGGGAGCACAGAACTTCCAGCATTCCTACACCTCCCAGCATTCCGTGCTCCCAGCATTCTGTGCTCCCAACGTTCCATGCCTTCAGGCAGTCTCTACTGTGCATGACGGCTTCTGACAAACATCAAATTATATATATATATATATATATATATATATATATATATACACTAAAACGTTATATTCAATTACATATATATATATATATATATATATATATATATATATATACACTAAAACGTTATATTCAGTTACATATTGTTTAGATATAAAGAAGCAGTTATTTTTAGAGATTTTAGACTGGAAGGAGATATGATTTATTTGGGCAGGTTATTCCAAGCATTTGGAGCTCTGGAGGAGAAGACAGGTCGTCCGGCTTCTTTCCTGTATTGTGGTATACACAGTGAGTTGTTAGCAGTGGAGCGGGGGTTATAGTTACTATGGGAAGCTGGAGTAAGCATACTGCTCAGGTAGTCTGGTATCTTTACAGAGATGTGTTTGTGTACTAAGCAATAAAGGTGAAGGGCACATCTAGATATGAGTGTTAGACAATTTACTTATTTAAAGGGATAGTAATGTTTCAGAATAACAGCAGCTCTAATTCATCTCCATAGTATTTGGGCCATGGAGAGTGTTATTTCAATACTGTCAGAGTTGTAGTTCAAGAGTAATTGAATGATAAAGTATCACCCTCCCATTCCTTTTACCTAGTGTAAGTCACCTCCCCTCAGATGTGGAATCTGAAACATAAAATTTGATAGCAGATAAGAACCATTCAACCCATCTAGTCTGCCCATTTCCTACTGTAAAAACCTCAAACCTTATTTGGTCCTTGGTCTTTTCTTATGTTAGGACAGCCTTATACCTATCCCATGCATGCTTACATCCTGTCACTGTATTAATTACCACCACTTCTGCTGGTAGATTATTCCACTTATCTGCTACCCTCTCAGTGAAGTAAACCTTTCTTACATTACATCTAAACCTGTTTCCCTCTAGTTTTATACTATGACCTCTTGTCCTAACAGTTTTACTCCTTTGAAATGTACTTCCATCCTGCACTTTGTTGAATCCCTTCATGTATGGAATGTTTCTATCATATCCCCTCTCTCTCTTCTCTACTCCAAGCTATACATGTTCAGATCTTTTAGTGTATCCTGATATTTCTTTTCCTGTAAACCAGTCACCATTTTAGTAGCCCTTCTCTGAATTGTCTCTAGAGTATCTATATCCTTCTGGAGATGGGGTCTCCAGTACTGTACACAATACTCTAGATGAGGTCTAACCAGAGATCTGTAGAGTGGCATGACCACTTCCCTTTTTCTTTTACTAATGCCCCTAGCTATACAACCCAGTACCCTGCTTGCATTCCCCACCGCTTTATTACTTTGCCTGCCTACCTTTATGTCTGGTCCTGGGACCAGACAGATCACAGCAAGGGCAATCTCCTTACTGTGAACATAATGAAAGCCCTGCCCCCCTTGACAGGTTTTTCAGGTTTTTCCTTATGCTCACTGAAGATTGTCCCTCTCTGCGATCCATCCGGACAGTCTTGCTGCTCTGAGGTGAGCAGTATTACATCAGTAAAAGGGGTGGGAGGGGGATGTTTTATCATTCAATTACTCTTCAACTACAAATCTGACAGTATTGAAATACTATGAAGATTAATTGGAACTGCTTTTTTTGTGAAACATTACTATTTCTTTAAAGGGATAGTAATACTTAAAATGTAAAAAAATATATGTTGTAGCGTTTATCCCCCTGAGTAAAACAAGAGTACTCCCACTGCTGAAAGGTGTTTCATTCAAAAGTTATTAATTTTCAAAGTTGAATTTTTTAGGTGCAATATCACAGTGGCCTGAAATTGTACAGTGGCGCTGTTGCTACACGATCCTATGGAGATTTATGGTCAATTGACCAGAGCTGTCCACAGGATCGTGTAGCAACAGCGCCACTGTACAATTTCAGGCCACTGTGATATTGCACCTAAAAAATTCAACTTTGAAAATTAATAACTTTTCAATAAAACACCTTTCAGCAGTGAGAGTACTCTTGTTTTACTCAGGGGGATAAACCCTACAACATATTTTTTTTTACATTTTAAGTATTACTATCCCTTTAACGCTTTTGGTTAGGTTTATAGTATCTTCTTTTTGTTGCTCATTAATTCTGTAGCAGAAGTCTTTAGTATTATGTGCAGGAGAATGGTAAAGTAAAAGTGATACCTTTATTATCTGAGTAACTAAGGCAATAAAGGTATCACTTTTATTGTACCAGTCTTCTGCTTTTTCCATGCTAACGCAATGCAACCTTTTACCTATAGTATAATTTAACATGCTAACCAAAACCCAAACAATTAAACCCTTTCACAGTTGTAGGCTTTGTGAGTTAGAATTATTTAACCAAATTTAGACATCTATGTAACAATTGTATGTAATTATCTGTTTTACCATGTGTATTTATTTTATAAATCAGAAGAGAAGAAGGGATTGCACTAAATTAGTATTTGTACTTGTATAACTAGAGGTAAAGAAATTATGCTCTTCTCTATGTTTATAAAAGATGAGAGTTGGTACCGTGTTAGCTGTAGAATACAGGAGGCAATTATACTCAAGCTGATGCTTTTATTGGATAACTAAGAAGATTTAGGATGAAAGCTTTCAAGACCTCTTAGGTCTCTTCCTCAGGCATGTTATACAGATAAATATGAAAACATCTCTCTTATATACAAGTACACTCATTGTCTGGACTGAGCTTTATCTGATTTACATTCTAAACAATGCAATGTGTACTTATATATAAGAGAGATGTTTTCATATTTATCTGTACAACATGCCTGAGGAAGAGACCTGAGAGGTCTTGAAAGCTTGCATCCAAAATCTGCTTAGTTATCCAATAGAGGTATCAGCTTGAGTATATTTGCCTTCTGTATGTTTAACAAAGGGTGGATTAGTAAGGTTTCATCTGCTGACTAGTAACATCACTGATGTTCCAGCCCTGAGAGAAAAATTCAATAGAAATTCCACTCGGAGGCAGTGGTTCTGCTGAAAAAAAAGGATAAAATAACTTTTCTTATTAAATACAGCAGTGTGAACATCATCTATGACATTGCTAATATATATATACACCACCTTAATAATGTACAGTTTGTTTTGATATTTTCACCCTTCCCTGAATTTCTCCAGGTCTGGTAAACTGAGCTGGGCTCATCCTGCTGCCCCTTTACTCCGCTAAATCTCCCATTTATTGCCCTCCCCTGTTCTTAGAAGTTCCAGGATCTCAATCGTCCTTATTGCAAATTTAGCCATGACAGTCCTGGCACGTCATGGGTCCTTAAGGGGTTCAAACCAACTGCACAATTTGGAACAAATAAAGGTTCCCCAAAAAGCAATGTATTAGAAACCACTCTCTCTAGCATTCAAGAGATGAAAAGCCTTGTTTAAATCAGTGGATCATTTCCTGTGTTCCCTAATGTGAAGATGGAGTGCACCAGAGTTCTTCCAGTTTAAAGAACTGACTGCAGGGATATCCGGTCTGACTTTCATCATGCGGCTCTGCAGCAGATCAGCGATCGCGTTAGTGAAAAATAATTATTTCACTGAAACGGTCTTCTACGTGTGCTTGGTTTGTGCTTGGTTTGCAAGCACACGTAGAAGACCGTTTCAGTGAAATAATTATTTTTCACTAACGCGATCGCGGCTCAGCTGCAGAGCCGCAAGCCTGTCGTATGACAGACTTCCCCTGCAGTCAGTACAATGCTGACTTCAGGGAAGGTGGAGGGAGGGGGGAACTTTGCCTTCGGTTATCTCTCAAACCATAAAGGATTGAGAGATGAACCTGGGGGCTATTCAATTATTTTACAAATATCTACAATATGGAGGATAGTAATAATAAAGTATTACTATCCCTTTAAATTGGAAGAACTCTGGTGCACTCCATCTTCACATTAGGGAACACAGGAAATGATCCACTGATTTAAACAAGGCTTTTCATCTCTTAAATTACATATATATGTTTTATTCAATGGACCTGTTACCTACCAGCTTTTAGTGTCATTAAATGTATGTATTGAAATTGCCTATACCTTATTCTTTTTGTTTTTCACTTAGTTTAATAGTGTTATATAATTTTGGTTTAGTAATTGAGGAATCTAAGCTCAGTAGAGTTTTGTTCTTATAAAACCTGCATGATTAATTACTCATATTGCCAGAAAATCGCCTCTCCTTGGCTCTTACACTTCTACATCCTATACACCTACAACAAAGGGAAAAGAAACATTATTAGAGAAATAATTGTGGATATCCTTTCAAGATGGAGGTGTAAGACCCTCCTTTACAATAGACAATAATATAAAAGGAAAGTACAGTAGATTTGATAAATATTTAAAGTCTATGCCTTGTAGTTTTTAGATTTTATGTTGACAAAGTTATTGAGAGGATTTAAAAAACAGAAAAATGGATGTTTGTACATTAATGTATTCTGATGTTGTTTTGGAGGTTGGGGAGTTAAGCTCAAGAAAATGAGCTTATACAAAGCAATAATAACGATGATATGTAAAAGCCTTTGGACAAGGAAAGGCATATGTAAGGTAAGATTCTTGGAGAGGAGTGAAAATCAATATCTGATGGGTTGCAAGCAGTGGAAACAAGCTAGTATGAACAGGTCCCGAATTCTGGCACTCTGGAGAAAACCGCTTTTGTACCTCAGGCAATCAAATCCACAGCAAGACAGAAAAAAGATGAAACAGCACCAGACAGGACCATGTGCACAAAGACACAAATGGAGCAATTCTACGGCAAACCTTCCGCGCCATTTGGAACAAATAAGAAAATCCCACAGATTCAAATGGGGTCATTAATCCATTGAATGCTAGAGAGGTTGCAAAGCAACACATTGGCAACTTCTCCAGTATTCAAAGGGTTAGATGCCCCATGTGACTCAGTGTGAATTTATGGGATTATTTATTCCTTATCGGTCATAATTACTCCACTTTTGCATTTGTGTAGATGACCCAAAGCTCGTATGGCAACATTTTGTTCTCTCCAGATTGTAACCCATTGAGTGCAATGCGTTGATTATATCACTGGCACTCAACGGGTTAACGATGTTGTATACATGTCTACAAAAAAAGAAAATTAAAATAACATTACTCCAATATAAACAACCTATCAAGTTGTAAGTTGAAGAAATCACTTCTGACTTCGCTTACCAGACAAAATAGACCCGTAAAAACAAAATCACTTACCCATGGTACCCAGTAAAACGTCATACGGTATGGAATGTCTGATTTACAAATCATTATAGGAAACAATCCATTCATCAACCTGCTTCTAAAGAATACACATTTGTAATAGCGCAGCGAATGATGTCGTTTCAAACTGAGCATAAAATGCCACACTGTGATACCAAGACATAAAGGTCACTTTCACAAAAAATATTTAATTTTACAGAAAAATGGCTATGGTTTTGTTTTTTCATACTAAATCATATATCTGCTTATATCGGAAAGGTTTGCAGTACAATGCAATACAGTTTGTTCCACAACCCTCTGGTCCTTTAAAGGGATAGTAATGTTTCACAATAAAAGCATCTCCAATTAATCTTCATAGTATTTGGGTCTGGCGAGTGTTATTTCAATACTGTCAGAGTTGTAGTACAAGAGTAATTGAATTATAAAGTATCCCCTCCCGCCCCTTTTACCTAGTGTAAGCCACTTCCCCTCTGATGTGGAATCTGGTCCACAGACCAGACAGCTCACAGCAAGGGACAATCTTCTTACTGTGAGCATAAGGAAAACCATGCCCTCCTGACAGGTTTTTCCTTATGCTAATTGAAGATTGTCCCTCTCTGTGATCCATCCGGACAGTCTTGCTGCTCTGAGGTGAGCAGTGTTACATCAGTAATAGGGGCGAGAGGGGGATACTTTATCATTCAATTACTCTTGAACCACAACTCTGACAGAATTGAAATAACACTCTCCATGGCCCAAATACCATGAAGATTAATCAGAGCTGTGAAACATTACTATCCCTTTAAGGGGTAAAATTACTATGTGCATTGAGCAGAATTTGTGGTCCTGGCAGCAATTGTTATGGCTGCCCCCATTGACATTACATTCAGGACTGATTGACAACGCCAGCTCTTAAACAAAAGGTCAAGGGCAAAACTCATACTGGTTATAGTAAGGTAAGGGAGGGGTTATTATTAGGAGGGATCAGTTCTGCTTTAACCCCTTGAGGATCAGACAGGTTAAGGTGACAGGTCCTCTCTAATAGGGAAACTGTATATCTACTCCCCTGCACCCAGGTTACATGGTTATGAGTGCTGCACTTGAATATTTCCCTGTCCATGTCTAATGTCCTGTTTGTGTTGGATTAATGTGCTTTGTTTTTACTACATATGAATATAAGCAGTGTCTCACCCTCTGTATCAGTGAATGCAATGGCCCAGAGCTGCTATTATTCTGCTTCTGTAGCTTGTTTTAATTTCTGGCATTGCAGTGAGAAATGGATTGTGTTTGTGCCCTACTTACAGCTGATTTCTGGCTGGCAGAAGGAAGACAAACAACACACAGACTTAAATGGAGCAAAGCAAAAATCCCCATTAATTGACATGGGGCTTTTAATCCTTTGAGTGCTTGAGAAGTCACCAACACATTGCTTTGCTATATTTTGGATGTATCTTGCATTCAAGATTAAAAGCCTCATTTAAGAAAGTGGGATTTTATTTTCTCCTGTAGTGCCTGCCCTCCTCCGCCTACACCATCAGCCCCTCCCATTATAACCAACACCTATCTCCCTCTATAAACAACACCTTCCTTCCTCAACTACACCATCCCCTTGCTGCCTTCCCATACCCCTCCATTATCACGTTTCACCACCCCACTATACAATGTCTCTGCATTCCCTGCTTCCATTTCACCATCATCTCCTACCTCCCATTAACCCACAGTTCACTGGCTTGGCTTAGCCGCATCCCACTTCTCTATCATTCCCTGCCTCCCAGTTTTATGAAAGCGTCAAGTTATAAAGCACAAGTGTCTCTGCAGTGGTAAATAGATTCAGTGACTGTGACTTCAGTGCCCGGGGGGAAGAATCAACTGTGCTCAAACAGAAATATAAAGCTTCATAACCTATTTACCACACCAGAGATGACTGTGTCCATATGTCTGATTGGACTGCTCATACAAGTGGGTGTTGCTTCCTGTGAATGCAGGCCAACATTCATTTAACCTGTATTCAGCACACAAAGCAGTGAAGTTGCAGCATGAATGATCTGTATGGTGGCCTATGGTGTTACCATGTAGATCATTCCCAAAGACAATACTTAAGATTGTTTTGCTTGTTACAATTTCCAGTTAATGGCTAGCCCATATGGGTGTCCAGTCATGTATAGATGACACTCTGTGGGCCAGCCGTGAGTCACATTGCCCAGCAACAAGATGCCCAAGGGAACACACAGCAGTACTGGTATGTTGAAAAGGCAGTTGTTACATAACAGCTTCACAGCCGCATTCCATTTGCCAGTGTAAATGTACTTAGTCCTGGTAGACCAGCTGATGGAACAAGATGGATTGTTATGGGGTTGCTTGCAAAAATATACATACTTAATAGATGTGAATAATTTTTTAATACTGTCGGTACATAACATTTTCAGGGGTTGATCATCCTGTGTGCTATGATCTGATAAATCTGATTATTTTTCCTTAACAATTCAGAGCACTCATCAGATATAGATAATTTAAATATCTGGATACCCCTTAATGGGTTAATGCAAGACCTTGTTTCTTTTTTATGTTCTCAAAATGGCTGTGGAGATTACAAGTGACAATACAAAGAGTTCCAAATAACATTAAAGGTGCAGTTACCTTTTTATGTAAAATGGTATATTGTGGGGTTTTCACTGCCAAGTAAAACAAGGGCAGTTCCCATACCTGGGAACTTTCAAGATAAGCTGACCCTGAGATCTTTGAAATATTAACCCTTAAAGCTTCCCATAATGTAGATTTTATGAGATATGTGCCTGCTTGCTCTAACACAGAGGTGCTCCGGTCAGTGTGCGAGGGACCTTTAACATGCTACAGTTTGGATAACTCACTGCCTGAACACAAACAAGACAAGCAGGACATCTCCCACTGTCTTTCTGGTACTAATGGCACCAGTTTAGAGGCTAAGGAAACATTTATTTGGGGAAATTCATATAGTAGGTGACACAGACCTCTCTCATCCTGAGAATTTGGCCCTTCACCCTGAGATTTGGATCAAAACCCTGAGTCTCAGGGTCAAACCCTGAGAGTTCCCAGGTATGGCAGTTCCACTGCCTGCAGTTGTTCAAAAGTTATTACCTTTTATACCGTCATGAAGTGATAAAGCTGTTACTATGACATCTGCAGCCAGTGGCAAACTGGACCCAAATCCATCTCATGGTAAGCACTAAGGTGTCTTCACTGTCTCGTTCCTGCACCTAGATCTCAAATACATCTCCATCATGGTGCTGTCTTCATGCCTTTGCCAGGGATTTGATGATGCCGTGTGACTTTTTTGCCAGTGGCCTATTTATACATTGAAATTTGACATAATGGGCCATTTTCGTATTCCATAGGGAGTGTTTATGTTAATGCGGTTATTCGCCACATACTGTAATCTCAGATAGCTGGCGACCAAACATAGTGGAAATTATATTATATAATACTAGTTGAAAGCCCGTTACACGGGCCACAGTGCCACTGCCAGCCGGTCGTGGGGCAATCATGGGCAGTAGAGACTGCCCGCTCCGCAGCTGATACAGAGGTGGACGCTCTGAAAGAGCGTCCACCTCTGTATCAGCCGAGGTGCGGGTAGTCTCTACTGTGCATGATTGCAGCACGCACAGCAGTCTCTACTGCGCATGACTGAGGCATTACACACATTTTAGCAAATTATCATATAGGATATATATAATTTCCAGTATGTTTGGTTAAACTAAACTTTTGCAGACATTTAGTCTATTCTAGAGATGGTTCCAACATTGAGAAGCATTGAGAAACAATGTCTGAGAAGGTTGTAGAATCCAAGGATTTGCTATGACGCTGAGGTTCATCCCGCTGATCATCTTATGACCGTGTGATTGTTTAATAGGAAGACTTGCTTGAGTTCCTTCATACAGAAGCAGACAGGTATATCTATTTACTATGTTTTGCATTTAAACTCTACTGTAATTAATAACCAAACAGGGTCATATTCAGAAAAATGTCAATGGTGGTCACCAATCAGATAAACATCTACTAGTTAGGGAATGAAAAGGGGCTAGTTCATGCAGTGTTAAACATAGAGAGCAGAATAATTTCTGTGAACTTTCTTTACTCGTTGCTGACTAGTGGACTAGTGAAGTTTCAAGCTCAGGACATACTACTTCCTCGAGAAGGCTGTTCCATTAGAGTCATGAGTGGGGCTTTCTGTGTTCATGGCTAATCTCATTCAGACTGATAAAGTCTTATTTGTTGTGGAGGTAAAAACTAAATTCAGACTTGTAACAGACAACTGCAGATACATCACAAAAATAGATATATGCATATTTCCTGTTTGCTGTGTGAAGGACACAGACCTAGGGAATGGGTTCTATTAAACATGTCAAGAGCCCCTGTATGTGTTCCCCCTTTAAAATTAGAGGTTGGCAACCTGGTTTGCTGACAATTAACGAATTTGTGAATTTCACAGCAACTGGTTTGATCTTCTCAAGTGTGACTGCAATTTACGATGGCAGAGAGTTTTTCTGTTCATTTATTTATTGAATGCATTTTACCATTCATTTGAATTGTCAGTGATCCCAAATCGTCTGGACCGGTTGAGCGATTTTGTGAACCATTTCACAAACCTCACAGTAAACTTATTAGCGTTTCTCACCAATAAATACTAGTAATTAGCGCTGCATGGCTACACAGCACAGCAAAAACATTTGAAGGTCAATTATAAAGCTCATTACTGCTATCTTAATTTTATTTTGCAGAGTGAACCAGCCAGTAGTTATTTTTACCTCCTGAGGAAGAGTAAACAGGCTTCCATTTTGTAAATATCAGGGTTCCCTAATGAACTACAAACAAATTCTAGTAACGACAGATAGAGGAACAAAACTGCATATATCATATCCAAATACCTGATAATGTTTACCTGAAATTTTAGCCTAATAATTTAATTATAAATTACCATTACAAACAAGAATTCTATACAGGTGATAATGACACTGTGTTTAACCCTGGGATGCTAGATAATTGAAGGGATTGGCTGTTAGGGTTCCACAGATATTTTTTTTGAAAACAAATGGTTCCACCACCAAAAAACATTTGAGAACCATAACAGTAGCATGAAGATACAATGTATCATGCTTAGCAAACACATAAATAAATACCTGACGGCATCCAACATTGATGGCAATTACGTTATTTTTAAATATTGAGTTTTATACCGTTGTTTCGTTCTGAACTCTCCAACACACTGGTTACTACCAGACAAAAGGTTTAAGGTGGAAAAAAAATCATTAGATGGTTTCCCTAAATGTCATCTGCCCTTATGACAGCAAATGTGCGGTTATAGCAGTTGGATGCATTGTCTAGATCTTTTGTGTAGTGTAACATGCGATCTGGGGTTAAGATGACTCGTCCCGGTGGCTATTTAGTCTGTGCTGTGAAGTCTAAGACTCTGAAGTCTCTGGCAGCAGTTACAGAGACTGACACTGAAGCCTCCATTCACTCTAATGTCCTCAGTCAAATCTTCACCATTCGAGGTATAGGAGACAATGAAGTGAATTTATTTCAAGGATTAAATTAGGCAATGAAATTGCTCTCCTACCCTGTGCCTGCCTAAGATCAGTTTACTAACATGCTTACACCAAAAAGCCTCCCCATAATCATGCTTTCAACAAAGAGAGGGTAATGGTGCAGTTTATTTGTATTTACCTTATCCCTGCACCTTATTTTGTCCTGTGAGTGTCAGAGCGGTATGTTAAGTACAACGGAGCAATGCCTTGTCACTCAAGTGCTATATACTAACCTTTTGAGTGCCAGAGATATATCCAACACATTGCAGCGGAATGCATTGGATAAATCTCTAGCACTGAAAGGGTTTAACAAGTTCTCTGCACATGCTATGGGACAGGCATAAGGGGGCTGGCTATGGGGCTGGCATAAACACCCTAATGATGTCAGAATGTGTTTGCCCATATGCACTGCGGTGCTGAATCACTGTAGTGTGTACCCTGAAGTGCACCCATAGGAGTTAGAATAGACTACCACTGGAGGGGTGCTGGTGAATTCACACATTTGCTCCAGTTTGACAAACTGATGCTAAGATCAGTCTTGCCTTCCCTCATTTTTGTTCTCCCATCCAAACAGCCATGGGGTAAATCTTCTGGTACCCAAAGTGTTTGATAGAGGCTATTTTATGGATTCATTTTCTGACCTCTGAAATGGCTGAAAAAGGCTAATTTGGCGGTCACTTCATGACCTTTGCAATGACTGAGGGAGATCAAGTTTGGGCTGCTTACCGCAGCCCTGGGCAGTTTTCTCTGTGTGTTTCCACACAAACATGAACATTGCCTTAATGATTGTATCTCCAATCCCCCAGTCATTTTACAATGTATCCATTGTCAAGTGTAATTTTATTTTTTCTTTAAAAGCAGTATTTCTACATTTAATAATTTGCAGCCCTTAGTTTCCATACTCCATTCTCCATGAATAAGAGATTTGTCTTATTTCATTTATGGACGGAGAGCCACAGGAAGCATTGAAAATAGCCAGTGGGCTATTTCTGCTGCTTAATTAATTGCATCCATAATCTTTTAAATCCTGCAGGTTTGGGCTAGACATTTGTAACACAAGTGCAGTGAAATATGAATAGGGCATATTCAATAGGTTTTGTTTGTTTTCTTCTATTTTATCTTGTTTCAATAGGAGTTCTACTTTGACTGATGAGCTCTGTAGGAGGGTTCGGTAAGGCTAGTGGTGCATAGCACAGTCTGCACTGTGTGTTATTGTGATAGATGTCAATTTGGCAGAAAGTCTAAAATGCAGATGGATAATACAAATACACGAGTATTCCATTTATTTCAATAAAAAAAGTGGGCATAAGGGTTTGGGGGAAACCAAAACGGGGGGAGTTCATGTGAAGACGTTTATGAATCACTGTCGTTCTTGAACAGCTGAAGAGACTCCATTTTTCTACCCAATGAAATTGTCACCTTGAAGTTGTTTGCATATTTAAAAAAACTTCACTCAAATGTTCCTATGTGTTATATTAGCCAAAAAAATAAAACGGATTGAAATGGAGATATTGATACTTTTATTTCCATTAAAGCACAACTATCACCCCAGATAAAGTCCCCTCCCCCCCCCGATAATTAGTCATATAGCGAGAAGTTTAGAAATAGTAGTATTAATCCAACATAAGTACCGCATTATTATTACGAATTCCTACTTCATCTGAGACTGATGGGCAGGCCTCAGCGCAGACATATTAGCTTAGAGACATCTGTGCGCCTGTGCTGTCCATCCTGGGCTCCTCTAGGAGGCGCTGCATTGTACCTTAAGGCAGGAACTGATGGCAGAGGTGCACAGATGCCTCTAAAGCAAGAAGCCTTCCTGTCAGTCTTAGATGAAGTAGGGTTTATTAACCCTTTGAGTGCCAGAGGGGTACGGAACACATTGCAAAGCTTACTTACTGGATAATACTACTATTTCTAAGCTTATCTCTATATGACTAATTTTTGGTGACTTTATGAGGAGTGATCGTTCCGCTTTAAAAAACGAAGTCTCTAAATTAATGGTTCTCAGCCAGGGTGCTGTGACACTTTGGGGTGCAGTGGGAACCACATCAAGGTGCCCCATTTTTTCCATAAAGACTTTGACAAAATGTTTAAAGAGGAGTTTCTGATGTATAATTATGGAAATTACAATGCACAGTATGCTCTTGGCTGCCATTCTTACTGAGAGACCTAACAATAGCTATATAGTTATATATTGTATCATTCATGAAGTCCTTAAAGGGATAGTAATGTTTAGTTGCTAAAATACAATCAAGTCTTCTTTATACATTTGTATTACAATGTATAGCAGTATAACCTTCTAAAACTTGCCTGTTTTACCTTTATTCTATAATAAAATTTCCCCCTCCCGCCTCTTTTACTTACCTCAAGCCGCCTCCCCTCAGATCTGGAATCCAGTCCCGGGACCAGAAAGATCGCAGCGAGATACAATCTTCCTTCCTTCAGTATAAGGAAAACCCTGCCTCCTTGAGGAAGGAGAGCAGGTTTAGCCTTATGCTGAAAATAGATTGTCCCTCTTCTCTATCCATCCAGATCAGTGTGCTGAGGCTGTTTGAAGTAAGTAAAAGGGGCGGGAGGGGGAAACTTTATTATAGAATAAAGTTAAAACGGCAAAGTTTTAGAAGGTTATACAAATGTATAAAAAAGACTCAATTGTACTTTAGTAACTAAATATTGCTATCCCTTTAAGAAATGTGAGGGGTGCTATAAAAATTCCTCATGGCGTGTTGGGGTGCCTTGATTGGAAAAAGATTGAGAATCTCTGCTGTAAGGGCAGAACGTAGCTTAACCCCTTGAGTGCCAGAGGGTTATGCAAGGCATTGAGTACCCCTCTGGCACTTAAAGGGTTAATTATCATGTGGAATCACTCTGAGAGCTTAATTTGCATACATTAGCATACAGTACTGCACCCAGAGAACGCTCCATACAGATATAAACATATGAATATCCCCTAAACTAGGCATCTTTTGGCTAACATGATACATAGGCAGTTTACAAATATGCAAACTTGAATTGAAGTTGATAGGTCTGCTTTAACCCCCTGAATGCTAGATGCAACTCAACACATTAGTGTAGCCTATAGAAGCTAAGGGGTTAAGCAGAGACATTACAACCGTATTATTATGACTGGTTGAATTCTTGGTCAGTATTTACACTGACTCTTCTCCATAAAAGTTATCTTTCGGCAGAAACATTTTGAAAATTTTTTTCCACGTTTATATTATCTCGATTTATTTTCCTCGTCATTTTGTGGCAGCGTAAGAGCAATTGCCATTTGTCTCTTAAGGAATTGGTGTTTTGGGAGAATCTTTCCACACACTAGACATTCCGTATTGTCCTGTAAGTTTGCATTGCTATTAACTCGTTGAGTGCCAGAGGGGTACGGAATGCATTGCATTGGCACTCAAAGGGTTAATTTAAGCACTTGTATTCTTGCCTGTGTACGTTTATTCACAAATTATTTTTAAGTCATCATAGATTTTTTTTTTTTTTTTTAGATTGCCACTAAATATATATATATATTTTTTTGTTTGTTTGTTTGTTTTTTTTTAACAAAAGGTTTTACCAGGAAGAATGCATTTTTTGATTTCACGTTTTTCAAGTATGTCTTCGAGAGCTTTTACAGTAAGAAGTTAGATATTTACAGAAAATAAACAATATAATAGAATTTACAGTTACATATTGTGTGTATTTTTTTTGTGTTTGTATGTATATGTATGTGTGCACACACACACACAAGCAAGTGTGGGGCATGGGTTCACCCCTGCTGTGAACCTTTTTCTTTTTCCTTTCAGTGCCAGAGAGGTATCTGCAATGCATCGGATACCTCTGTGGCACCCAAAGGGATAAATTGTATGAAAAGTCAGTCCTTGTGGTGGGGCATCAGGACACCTACTGATGCCCCACAGCTACAGATCTCCCAGCCAATTCTGCTAGACGATCAATAGAGTCGACGCAGGTGATCAAGAGAGCTACCCTATTTTCATTCGAGTCGAAGTACTGTATTTGTACTGTGTAATTTTGTTGTAATGCCTGTATGGTATTCTACACCTTTTTGTTAGCCCTTTCTTCAGAGTTTGTCACAGTGAGGTATCTCTCATTATATATATATATATATATATATATATATATATATATATATATATATATATATACACATATATATATATATATATATATATATCCTATATAATAATTCGCCAAGTTGTGTGTAACGCCCGACATGCGCAGTAGACACTGCTGCGCGTGCGGCAGTCATGCGCAGTAGAGACTGCCCGCGCCGCGGCTGATGCAGAGCTGGGCGCTCCAAAGGAGCGTCCAACTCTGTATCAGCCGAGGCGCGGGCAGTCTCCACTGCATGTGACTGCCCCGCGACCGGCTGCCAGAGGCACTGTGGCCCGTGTAACGGGCTGTTCAACTAGTATATATATATATATATATATATATATATATATATATATAGTAATATACAAATTAGACAGCAGCACTCAATGAACATCTAAATCAATATTGATAGGTGCATATCCCATATAATCAGGGCTCAAAATTTCCACTCACCAATGGCAAGTGAAAATTTAGCCCTGGCGAGTAGAAGGTCAGCCCTGGTGGGTATGTTATGTCTTGCAGTGGCGAGTAACTTTTCAGGTCTGGCTAGTAGCAATGGACTTCATGTTTTAAGCCTTGCTAAAACAAGTAGTCTTAAAGTATACTCAGCCCAGGTTACTCCAGGCATTGCCCTGAGGAAGGTCCTGTGTGGACCGAAAAGTGTTAGGCTTGATGGATGCAATAAATTAATTGTTTTTTTTCCTTCAACTTCATCCCTGAGTGATGTCTCTTACGGTGCTTGGAGAAACCTGGGCTGAGTGTACTTTAACCCTTTACGTGCCAGAGAGTTATCTAGTGCATTGCAGCACAATGCATTGACCACCTTTCCAGCACTCAAAGGGTTAAAAAAAATTCTATTATTTTTTACATTAGACACTTTTTGAGGTTTTTTTTTTTTTTTTTTAATTTTCTATCTATTGGTTAGATCCTGCCCTATTTTGTTTTTTACTTTAAGGTCGGCCAATATTGAAGAGGTGTCAGCGTTAGGCTCACAATCTGTAGACATGGATATCTAATGTAGATGAACCTCCTGAGTGCCAAAGCTGGTCTCCAAAGCACCTCTTCCAAGCATCCAAGAGGTTAAACCAATTTCCTAGCGAACACGTTGCACTGAATGGAGTTTGGGGATTTGTGTTTCAGTAATTCTATATTGTGCTATAGGATAGCCAGTTAATAGATTACCATAGAGCATTCTCCTCCTGTGGCGTGACATAGCCGCTGACCTGCTAGGAAATGCTGTCATCGAGGTGAGAGAAAAGGCATTAGGCGTGAGTTTCACTGCTGCCTAAATGAAAGCCTCTGGCCCTGACCTCCCATTATTAAATGTGTGAGTAAAGCAATCATTGCGAAGTGGCAGTGACTGACCGTGATGAAAACAGATTGAGATTTCTAGGGGTTTTTTGTTGTTTGCTTTGTTATCATACGGCAGTGGGGGAGAATTAAATGTCCATCTAAAATATCAACGTTCAACTATATGGAATATTTTAAAGATTATCCCTCCCCATCTTTGTCTTATGTATGATCACAGGAAGGCCTCTGTGTCCAGTGATCTGTAGTGCAGATGCTTTCTTTGTATTCTTTCCATAGGGTGTGCAGAACATAGTAGTAACAATAATGAGCTATATACATAAAGTCGATTATTTATGGGGCAAACCAACAGCACATATAAAAAATTCCTATTGAGTTAAATTGAGCTTTTAACCCCTTGAAAACTTGATTCATTTGAAGCAGCTTTCACAATCATCCACATGTTGTTAGCCTTTTTTTTTTTTTTTTTTATTACAATAATAGCTTTTGAAATATTTAGCTTTATTTATCGGTTTAAGCACGTTACACACTACTGACTGACACAGCCAAATACTAACATTCAGTACTGTACTATACTATACTGACTGGCACACCCAAATACTAACATTCAGTACAGTACTATAATATACTGACTGGCACAGCCAAATACTAACATTCAGTACTGTACTATACTATACTGACTGGCACTAATGAATATTAACATGCTGTACTGCAATATACTAAACTATACTATAATATACTTGCTGGCACTACAAAATACAAACATTTAGTACTATATTATACTGACTAGCACAGCCAAATACTAATATTCAGTGCTATATTATACTATACTGAATGGCACTGGCGAATATTAACATGTTATACTATATTATACTTTAATATACTAAACTATATTTTAATATATTGACTGGCACTGCAAAATACAAACATTGAGTACTATACTATACGCACTGTCGTTAAGGGGTTTATAAGTGTGTCTTGAAGCAACAGTATCATTTGTGGACTGAAAGTTGAAGGCAAAAATCTTGGCAGTAGAAGTAATATTTAGTTCCCAATCCTGTAAGAAACTACATTTTGCATCTTATTCAAAGCAATTGCTGTAGATGAACCCAGTGTAAGCATGGACTAGTTTGGTTTACTTTTAAAACTTTGCACGCAAAAGAGCATGCGGCCACATTACACATTAACCATGTCACCATAATAAAAATGGCGACATGAGAATCTTGCAATGCATGACAGCACGGGATTCTCATGTTGAATACTGAAAGGTCGCAAGAAGAGGTTGTGATTCGGGAGATAGAGCCGAATTTCATTTAACATGTATGGAGCACATTCCAGGACTCCGCACTGGCTCATGTGCTGCAGAGTGAGCCGGCAGTGTTACAGTCTCCCTGCAGCACTGGGGCAGCGCTCAGCATGATGATTCAGGGTCTGTGCAGCATGTACTCTGAGTCTTGGAATGTGCTCCATACATGTTAAATGAAATTCGTCTCTGTCTCCCGAATCACAGCATCCTCTTGCGACCTTTCAGTAGGCGACATGAGAATCTAGCGCTACATCTTTGTAATGGTGTAGATGAAGTCAACTAGTTCTGGAAGGTACTTACTAAAAGGTACAAATCTACTGTGCTATCTGATAGTTACTTTATTTATCCAGCACCAGTTCTTCTGTAGTGCTAATTATACCTTTATATACAGGGAGGTATGATATTAGCCCTTTATGGTTTTATTTATTTACTAGTGTAAATGCCCTTGTACACGGGCCAAGGTCCGGGTGATGTTAACCCTATGAGTGCCAGAGGGGCATGTTGCGTACCCCTCTGGCACTCAAAGGGTTAGGATGCCAGTCCTTCTCTGCGTCTTGCCGCCGACAAAGTCATTCACTGTAGCGACTACCCGAAAGCACAGAATTCTCCCAGCTCAGAACTCCCAGCATTCCTTCCTGCCAGCATTCCTATACCTCCCAGCATTCTGTGTATTCGGGCAGTCTGTACTGCGCATGACGGCTTCTGACAAACATCCTAGCGAATTATTATATAGGATTTTGATTTATATATTGTAGTGTTAAATATTACTTGGAGGATTTATTGCTCTGTTATCTATGCCTTATTTTAATTAAACTGTCTTTACTACACTTAGAAGACATTTTATGAGCGGTCCTATGTTTCCCCTAAGCAATGTGGATTTTTGGTATATGGCTGGCATGCCACCCAATACTGTTCAATGTGCATACCCTGACGAATGAATAAAGAGAAATATCTCACAAATTATTGTTTAAAATAAAACCTGGTTAAAATAATATAGGTGATTTTGAAAGCTCTTTCAAAGTCAAAAATTTGTTACAAAGCGACAGTTCCAAATTAAATGTATGTGAATTTGGGGGATTGTTTTGTTTCTTATAATAATGTTGGTTTTCTTTAGAACTGCACCTTTTTAGTCTCCTGAATAAGCCAGTGAATTTGTAACCTTGCAGGACATTCAAGCACCAGAATAATGTAGCTCTTTTGATCTGCTGCTGTCTTGAAAGGTAGCACAAATGAGGCATAATAATGTGCATTACTAATATTGTTCCTGCAGTGAAATATTACAGGCTTTGTGGGTCCTTTTGTAACTGCTCGGCTGCTCTTGATTAATTGACACACTGAGATCCAGTAGGCCAGTTCCTTCATATTATAGCTATTGAGAGGCAATTAAACTGTCTTTGTCATAGCGGTGTGTGTGTGCGTGCATATGTGTGCCCTTTCACAGCCTCAAACTTTATTTGCAGAGACTCAAAATTAGCTTAAAAGTCTTGTTTGCTGACAGCTTAAAGCTTAATCGACTGGAAGCCAAATAACTGTGTGTGTGTGTGTGTTCTGAATGCAGCACTAGGACCATTGATAAAGCCGTGTGCAAATTGTGAATGTTAAAAGACAGTGATTGAGCTGACAGGCCTCCTATTAGCCCACATCACAGTGGTGCTGCTTAGGCTGAATTGCCTTACCAAGCCTTTCATCACACCAGGTTATCACTGGAATTCTACCATTGTTAACCCTTTGAGTGCCAGAGGGGTACGCAATGCATTGCAAGGGTTAAAGGAGGGCTAACACCTCATAATAATAGCCCCACTTACCTTACTAAGGCTAGAAAATCCTAATGACCTTTAAGAATGTTGTCCTGTTGCCTTTGTTCGAAAGGTAACATCCTCCATGAGTCCTGGATGCCATGTCTAGGGAGCTGGCCAAGACAGTTGCTGGCAGTTTTTTCAGTTGTCATGGCCGCCTCCATAGACATGACATCTTAGTGATGTTATATCTTGGACAAAGGCTCTACCGCACGATTCATAGAGGCCATTAGGATTTTTTTGGCCACAGCAAGGTAAATGGGGGGAGGGGGGTTGGTTCTCCTTTAACCCTTTGAGTTCCAGAGTAGTATGGAATGCATTGCTTTGCAATGCGTTCCGTACCACTCTGGCACTCAAAGGGTTAAAGAAGAACTACTCCCTTGGAATAAGTCACTTGTATTTTGATAAATTTACTTGGGTGTTGGGTATAATCTATATGTCTGACAGTGATATCTACTTTCTTAGGTCTTATGTGTATATTAACTCTTTGAGTGCTGGGGGGGGGGGTACACAATGCATTGCGAAGCTTTGTAGCATTACAATTTAGATTTCATACTTTTGTCCACGTATGCAGTTTCCCCAGATCTTTGTGTGATCTGCAGGTAGGCACACCTTGGGGTTATGCACTAAGGTGTGATAAGGTGGAGATGACTTCTCCAGTCACATCTCTCCTCCAGTTCCCATGTTATTCTATGGAGCCTATTTACTAAGATCTCTCCAGCTTGAGGAATCTTAGCGCATAGGCTGAACATTTTCATTTTAACCCCTTAAGGACCCATGATGTGCCAAGACCATCAAGGGTAAAACATGCATTAGCCCTTTGAGTGCCAGAGGGGTACACAACGCATTGAGGAGCAATGCGTTGTGTACCCCTCTGCACTCAAAGGGTTAAGGACCCATGACGGTCCTGGCATGTCATGGAATTCAGGGGTCCCCGCAAGGTTGCAAGACGCTCAGGGACCCCGAATCTATTAGCGGGGAAAAAGAAAAAAGCTCAGTGATCCTTAACTGCTGGCCGCGCAGCCGCCATTCGTTAAGTGGTTAAAGACAAAACTAAAGTCATTTTTAACTTGTTTCTTTGAAAATATTCATTTCAAAGACCAAATTTAAGACATTTTTAATGCTCACCTTACTGTCAATTTTAATTGTTTATTACACCTTTTCAGTTGTGATGGATTTACATCTGAATATACTGTCCTTCTTTCACCACCAGCTCATGATCCTATCATTTTTTCGTTACAATCACTTTTTGAACATCATGCTCAGTGTGGATGGCACAAAGGTGTTTCCAGTATATTAGCTGTGGACATCTCTATGACCCATGATTCCTAGTAAACACGTTATCAGGTCCCTTCCAGCAGTGAGCTTCTTCAGTTTAAAGTGATACTAATACTTTCAATAAACCTTCTTTAAAGGGAGAGTAACACTTAAAATGTAAAAAAAATATATGTTGTAGGGTTTATCCCCCTGATTAAAACAAGGGTACTCCCATTCCTATATTTTATTAAAAAATGATAACAGCACAAACTTGAATTTTTAGGTGCAATATCACAGTGGCCTGAAAATTTACAGTGGCGCTGTTGCTATACCGTCCTACGGACTGCTCTGGTCTGAAGACCATAAATCTCAATAGGGTGGTTTAGCAACAGCGCCACTGTAAATTTTCAGGCCACTGTGATATTGCACCTATAAAATTTAAGTTTGAGCTGTTATAATTTTTTAATAAAATATCTCTCAGCAGTGGGAGTACCAGGGGGATAAACCCTATAACATAATTTTTTTTTACATCTTAAAGGGGAACTACCACCCCACAAAAACTTTATCTGAATCCAGTCCCCATCTGGCAACTAGCTGCTTAGTAGAGCTAGTCGCCAGAATTATTACCTGGTTTAACAGATTTTAAACTTGTTCCGAGGCTGACAGTAGCACAGAGCGCGGACATCTTGCCATAGCAGGCATTTAAAGTTTGCTGTCTCCTACTTACAGCTGTAAAGCTGTCAGCAGGAGATTCATGTCGGTCGACACGGAGGCTCTTGAGAAGTGCCGAGATCTTGTTACTTACAAGGAATCCCTTCATCAGAATGATCTAAAACGTTTGCCTTGTTTTCAAACACTCGTTTTAGACCATTCCAATGAAGGGATTTGTGGTAAATAATGATATCGCGGCTCTGCTCAAGCGCCTCCGTGTCGGCCGACACGGATCTCCTACTGACAGCTTTACAGCTGTCAGTAGGAGAGATCAAAATTTAAATGCCTGTATCTCTTAAACCATAGTGGTTTGAGAGATACTTTTTTTGCATTTAGCTCAGCTTTTTAAGCTCTTCTAAATGCAAAAAACTTTTTGTTGGACATTACTAACCCTTTAATTCAGAACAGTGAATCAGAATTTGGGGAATTAAGTAGATGTCTCCTCATCCAGTGCATTCCATCATAAATGTGTATAATGTTTTACTGCAACCCCACTCTATTCTTATATCATTCCTGTAACATTTGTATGTTATGGTATGTATTTGTATTATCCATCGTGACCACTGACAAACAGAAAATAAGCACTTTGCATTTAGACGGTTCAATCAGGCCATTTTCCTGTAAATGATCCAGAGGAGGGTTTGGTATTTTGCACATTAGAAGTGCCCTGCAGGAAAATGACAGGTGAAATATGTATCGCAGCAAATGTTCTTTGGGAATACTACAGGAGAGATTTTTTAAATATTAAACAACGTTGTGCTTTGATCTGTCATGCATAACACTGTTCAGATGTAGACACCTCAAAGACTACAGAATCTGTGAAATGCTTCATTTGTAAAAGTGTAACTACAGACATGATGCAGATGTTCTTATTGAAGAAACAATAATAATAAAATAGAAGATGCTGTTCTCAGTTGTCTTAGAATTGCTCCAATTCTTTGAACATAAATCCCTAAGTACCGTAAAATCTCAGGTATAATATGCACCTGTGTAGAATACACAGGTGTAAATTATACCCAAGATTTTGGGGGAAAACAAAAGTGCCTATGTATAATGCGCACCATTGTTTTCCCTCCCTCTACCAACCAAAAAAAAAATGAGTTTCTTGTCCGCTCCCCTCCCTCCAGCCACCTCAAAATGCTCCTACCTTCCCCTTTCACTAGTCCCCTCCCTCCACCCACCTCAATATGCTCCTTCCTTCCCCTTCCACTACTCCCCTCTCTCCAGCCACCTCAATATGGGCCTACCTGCTCCTACCTTCCCCTTACACTGCTCCTCTCCCTTCACCCACCTCAATATGCTCCTACCTTCCCCTTCCAGTACTCCCCTCTCTCCACCCACCTCAATATGCTTCTAACTTCCCCTTCCACTACTCCCCTCTCTCCACCCACCTCAATATGCTCCTACCTTCCCCTTTCACTATTCCTCTCCCTTCACCCACCTCAATATGCTCCTACCTTCCCCTTCCACTACTCCCCTCTCTCCACCCACCTCAATATGGGCCTACCTGCTCCTACCTTCCCCTTACACTACTCCCCTCCCTCCACCCACCTCAAAATGCTCCTACCTTCCCTTTTCACTACTCCACTCCCATCACCCACCTCAATATGCTCCGGCCTTCCCCTTCCACTACTCCCCTCTCTCCACCCACCTCAATATGCTCCTACCTTCCACTACTCCCCTCTCTCCACCCACCTCAATATGCTCCTACCTTCCCCTTCCACTACTCCCCTCTCTCCACCCACCTCAATATGCTCCTACCTTCCCCTTCCACTACTCCCCTTTCTCCACCCACCTCAATATGCTCCTACCTTCCCCTTCCACTACTCCCCTCTCTCCAGCCACCTCAATATGCTCCTACCTTCCCCTTCCACTACTCCCCTCTCTCCACCCACCTCAAAATGCTCCTACCTTCCCTTTTCACTACTCCCCTCCCATCATCCACCTCCATATGCTCCTACCTTCCCTTTTCACTACTCCCCTCTCTCCACCCACCTCAAAATGCTCCTACCTTCCCCTTCCACTACTCCACTCTCTCCAGCCAACTCAATATGGGCCTACCTTCCCCTTACACTACTCCCCTCCCTCCACCCACCTCAAAATGCTCCTACCTTCCCTTTTCACTACTCCCCTCCCATCACCCACCTCCATATGCTCCTACCTTCCCTTTTCACTACTCCCCTCCCAACACCCACCTCCATATGCTCCTACCTTCCCCTTTTCACTACTCCCCTCCCAACACCCACCTCAATATGCTCCTGCCTTCCCTTTTCACTACTCCCCTCCCATCACCCACCTCAATATGCTCCTACCTTCCCCTTCCACTACTCCCCTCTCTCCACCCACCTCAATATGCTCCTACCTTCCCCTTTCACTACTCCCCTCTCTCCACCCACCTCAATATGCTCCTACCTTCCCCTTCCACTACTCCCCTCCCATCACCCACCTCAATATGCTCCTGTCTTCCCCTTCCACTACTCCCCTCTCTCCACCCACCTCAATATGCTCCTACCTTCCCCTTCCGCTACTCCCCTCCCATCACCCACCTCAATATGCTCCTGCCTTCCCCTTCCACTACTCCCCTCTCTCCACCCACCTCAATATGCTCCTGCCTTCCCCTTCCACTACTCCCCTCTCTCCACCCACCTCAATATGCTCCTACCTTCCCCTTCCACTACTCCCCTCTCTCCACCCACCTCAATATGCTCCTGCCTTCCCCTTCCACTACTCCCCTCTCTCCACCCACCTCAATATGCTCCTTCCTTCCCCTTCCACTACTCCCCTCCCATCACCCACCTCAATATGCTCCTGCCTTCCTCTTTCACTATTCCCCTCTCTCCACCCACCTCAATATGCTCCTACCTTCCCCTTCCACTACTCCCCTCTCTCCACCCACCTCAATATGCTCCTTCCTTCCCCTTCCACTACTCCCCTCCCATCACCCACCTCAATATGCTCCTGTCTTCCCCTTCCACTACTCCCCTCTCTCCACCCACCTCAATATGCTCCTTCCTTCCCCTTCCACTACTCCCCTCCCATCACCCACCTCAATATGCTCCTGCCTTCCCCTTTCACTACTCCCCTCTCTCCACCCACCTCAATATGCTCCTACCTTCCCCTTCCACTACTCCCCTCTCTCCACCCACCTCAATATGCTCCTACCTTCCCCCTCCACTACTCCCCTCTCTCCACCCACCTCAATATGCTCCTTCCTTCCCCTTCCACTACTCCCCTCCCATCACCCACCTCAATATGCTCCTGCCTTCCCCTTTCACTACTCCCCTCTCTCCACCCACCTCAATATGCTCCTGCCTTCCCCTTCCACTACTCCCCTCCCATCACCCACCTCAATATGCTCCTGCCTTCCCCTTCCACTACTCCCCTCTCTCCACCCACCTCAATATGCTCCTACCTTCCCCTTCCACTACTCCCCTCTCTCCACCCACCTCAATATGCTCCTACCTTCCCCTTCCACTACTCCCCTCTCTCCAGCCACCTCAATATGCTCCTACCTTCCCCTTCCACTACTCCCCTCTCTCCACCCACCTCAAAATGCTCCTACCTTCCCTTTTCACTACTCCCCTCCCATCATCCACCTCCATATGCTCCTACCTTCCCTTTTCACTACTCCCCTCTCTCCACCCTCCTCAAAATGCTCCTACCTTCCCCTTCCACTACTCCCCTCTCTCCAGCCACCTCAATATGGGCCTACCTTCCCCTTACACTACTCCCCTCCCTCCACCCACCTCCATATGCTCCTACCTTCCCCTTTTCACTACTCCCCTCCCAACACCCACCTCAATATGTTCCTGCCTTCCCTTTTCACTACTCCCCTCCCATCACCCACCTCAATATGCTCCTACCTTCCCCTTCCACTACTCCCCTCTCTCCACCCACCTCAATATGCTCCTACCTTCCCCTTCCACTACTCCCCTCTCTCCACCCACCTCAATATGCTCCTACCTGCCCCTTCCACTACTCCCCTCCCATCACCCACCTCAATATGCTCCTACCTTCCCCTTCCACTACTCCCCTCTCTCCAGCCACCTCAATATGCTCCTACCTTCCCCTTCCACTACTCCCCTCTCTCCATCCACCTCAATATGCTCCTACCTTCCCCTTCCACTACTCCCCTCTCTCCAGCCACCTCAATATGCTCCTACCTTCCCCTTCCACTACTCCCCTCTCTCCAGCCACCTCAATATGCTCCTACCTTCCCCTTCCACTACTCCCCTCTCTCCACCCACCTCAAAATGCTCCTACCTTACCTTTTCACTATTTCCCTCCCATCATCCACCTCCATATGCTCCTACCTTCCCTTTTCACTACTCCCCTCTCTCCACCCACCTCAAAATGCTCCTACCTTCCCCTTCCACTACTCCCCTCTCTCCAGCCACCTCAATATGGGCCTACCTTCCCCTTACACTACTCCCCTCCCTCCACCCACCTCAAAATGCTCCTACCTTCCCTTTTCACTACTCCCTTCCATCACCCACCTCCATATGCTCCTACCTTCCCTTTTCACTACTCCCCTCCCAACACCCACCTCCATATGCTCCTACCTTCCCCTTTTCACTACTCCCCTCCCAACACCCACCTCAATATGCTCCTGCCTTCCCTTTTCACTACTCCCCTCCCATCACCCACCTCAATATGCTCCTACCTTCCCCTTCCACTACTCCCCTCTCTCCACCCACCTCAATATGCTCCTACCTTCCCCTTTCACTACTCCCCTCTCTCCACCCACCTCAATATGCTCCTACCTTCCCCTTCCACTACTCCCCTCCCATCACCCACCTCAATATGCTCCTGCCTTCCCCTTCCACTACTCCCCTCTCTCCACCCACCTCAATATGCTCCTACCTTCCCCTTCCACTACTCCCCTCCCATCACCCACCTCAATATGCTCCTGCCTTCCCCTTCCACTACTCCCCTCCCATCACCCACCTCAATATGCTCCTTCCTTCCCCTTCCATTACTCCCCTCCCATCACCCACCTCAATATGCTCCTTCCTTCCCCTTCCACTACGCCCCTCTCTCCACCCACCTCAATATGCTCCTACCTTCCACTACTCCCCTCTCTCCACCCACCTCAATATGCTCCTTCCTTCCCCTTCCACTACTCCCCTCCCATCACCCACCTCAATATGCTCCTGCCTTCCCCTTCCACTACTCCCCTCTCTCCACCCACCTCAATATGCTCCTACCTTCCCCTTCCACTACTCCCCTCCCATCACCCACCTCAATATGCTCCTGCCTTCCCCTTCCACTACTCCTCTCCCTTCACCCACCTCAATATGTTCCTACCTTCCCCTTCCACTACTCCTCTCTCTCCACCCACCTCAATATGCTCCTTCCTTCCCCTTCCACTACTCCCCTCCCATCACCCACCTCAATATGCTCCTTCCTTCCCCTTCCACTACTCCTCTCCCATCACCCACCTCAATATGCTCCTTCCTTCCCCTTCCACTACTCCCCTCTCTCCACCCACCTCAATATGCTCCTACCTTCCACTACTCCCCTCTCTCCACCCACCTCAATATGCTCCTTCCTTCCCCTTCCACTACTCCCCTCCCATCACCCACCTCAATATGCTCCTGCCTTCCCCTTTCACTATCCCCTCTCTCCACCCACCTCAATATGCTCCTTCCTTCCCCTTCCACTACTCCCCTCTCTCCACCCACCTCAATATGCTCCTACCTTCCCCTTCCACTACTCCCCTCTCTCCACCCACCTCAATATTCTCCTTCCTTCCCCTTCCACTACTCCCCTCCCATCACCCACCTCAATATGCTCCTGCCTTCCCCTTCTACTACTCCCCTCTCTCCACCCACCTCAATATGCTCCTACCTTCCCCTTCCACTACTCCCCTCTCTCCACCCACCTCAATATGCTCCTACCTTCCCCTTCCACTACTCACCTCCCATCACCCACCTCAATATGCTCCTACCTTCCCCTTCCACTACTCCCCTCTCTCCAGCCACCTCAATATGCTCCTACCTTCCCCTTCCACTACTCCCCTCTCTCCACCCACCTCAATATGCTCCTACCTTCCCCTTTCACTTCTCCCCTCTCTCCACCCACCTCAATATGCTCCTACCTTCCCCTTCCACTACTCCCCTCCCATCCCCCACCTCAATATGCTCCTGCCTTCCCCTTCCACTACTCCCCTCTCTCCACCCACCTCAATATGCTCCTACCTTCCCCTTCCACTACTCCCCTCCCATCACCCACCTCAATATGCTCCTGCCTTCCCCTTCCACTACTCCTCTCCCTTCACCCACCTCAATATGCTCCTACCTTCCCCTTCCACTACTCCTCTCCCTTCACCCACCTCAATATGCTCCTAACTTCCCCTTCCACTACTCCCCTCTCTCCACCCACCTCAATATGCTCCTTCCTTCCCCTTCCACTACTCCCCTCCCATCACCCACCTCAATATGCTCCTACCTTCCCCTTCCACTACACCCCTCTCTCCACCCACCTCAATATGCTCCTTCCTTCCCCTTCCACTACTCCCCTCCCATCACCCACCTCAATATGCTCCTTCCTTCCCCTTCCACTACTCCCCTCTCTCCACCCACCTCAATATGCTCCTACCTTCCACTACTCCCCTCTCTCCACCCACCTCAATATGCTCCTTCCTTCCCCTTCCACTACTCCCCTCCCATCACCCACCTCAATATGCTCCTGCCTTCCCCTTCCACTACTCCCCTCTCTCCACCCACCTCAATATGCTCCTACCTTCCCCTTCCACTACTCCCCTCCCATCACCCACCTCAATATGCTCCTGCCTTCCCCTTCCACTACTCCTCTCCCTTCACCCACCTCAATATGCTCCTACCTTCCCCTTCCACTACTCCCCTCTCTCCACCCACCTCAATATGCTCCTTCCTTGCCCTTCCACTACTCCCCTCCCATCACCCACCTCAATATGCTCCTACCTTCCCCTTCCACTACACCCCTCTCTCCACCCACCTCAATATGCTCCTTCCTTCCCCTTCCACTACTCCCCTCCCATCACCCACCTCAATATGCTCCTTCCTTCCCCTTCCACTACTCCCCTCCCATCACCCACCTCAATATGCTCCTTCCTTCCCCTTCCACTACTCCCCTCCCATCACCCACCTCAATATGCTCCTTCCTTCCCCTTCCACTACTCCCCTCTCTCCACCCACCTCAATATGCTCCTACCTTCCACTACTCCCCTCTCTCCACCCACCTCAATATGCTCCTTCCTTCCCCTTCCACTACTCCCCTCCCATCACCCACCTCAATATGCTCCTACCTTCCCCTTCCACTACTCCCCTCTCTCCACCCACCTCAATATTCTCCTTCCTTCCCCTTCCACTACTCCCCTCCCATCACCCACCTCAATATGCTCCTGCCTTCCCCTTCCACTACTCCCCTCTCTCCACCCACCTCAATATGCTCCTACCTTCCCCTTCCACTACTCCCCTCTCTCCACCCACCTCAATATGCTCCTGCCTTCCCCTTCCACTACTCCCCTCCTTCGGAGGCATCTGGAATATCTGCACAATGGGCGGCATGCTTGCATTTGATGCTCACATCCCACATATACCTGTAAGGACCTATGTTAATTCAGGTCCTCAAAGAGCACTACCCTTATCTTGAATTAACACAGGTCCTCATAGGGGGATGCGGGAAGCGAGCGGCAAATACAAGCATTCCGTCCACTTTGCAGATGTCCTAGATGCTTCTCGAGGGGGTGAGTCGAGGGAGGGAGGAGGGGAGAAGACATAAGGATATATTTTTTTTTCTTGTGCATAATATGCACCCCCCCACTTCACATTAGGTAAAAAAGGACAAAATTATATTATATGTGAAATTTTCATATTCTGCTTCAAATCATAACATGTTACTGTCCTTAAAAGCAGCAATATTTCACAACTCTGTATAACTGGTTAACATTTTTTAAAAAACAAAATAACAGGTAAAAACTAGCACAACTGTGTGATCTATGACAGCATGACAAGTTATAATGGGAAAGGACTAATTGTTGTGTATGGTCTCACACTTTTCCTTTATCCCAAACTGATAGGAACCAAAGCTGCAAAATGTGTGGGGATTGACACTGACTTCAAGTTTTATTTTTCAAATGGATCAAAAGCTTTGTTTGTATATTGACATGGAATAAATTAATGATTCACTAAACGGTGGTAAAGTGGAGATGACTCCAGTTTATCACTTCTCCAATTCTTATGTTATTCTATGGAGACTATTCACTAATGTTTCTCCAGCTTTGGAGATATTAATGCACAGGCTCTATCAGGGGCGGATTGTAGGGGAATACCAGCCCAGGCATTTTTTTTTTTAAAGCAGCCCACTAGCTGCACCGACGTCCCTATCAACGTCCCTTTGTGGTCCCTGTGTGGCATGGGAGAACAGGCGCCAGGATATTATGCCATATCCTGGCGCTCTGCATTAATCCTTTGAGTGCGAGAGGGGTACACAACGCATTGCAAAGGGTTAACAAGGAACGCGAAGGCTGTCACAGAGAGTGCCTGTGGCAACACAGACCTCTCCTTCAAAATATTGTGGGATTGTGAGGTGAGATCCTCTGATCTCCCCACTGGCCCATGATCTAGCGGCCCACCGGAGGATGCCCGATCCCCCGATAGGACAATCCGCCCATGGTCACTATAGAATAACATAGGAAATGGAGAAAGATATCACTGGAGAAGTCATCTCTACATTATCAGCTCTTTATCACACCTTAGTGCATCTCCTTCCTCTAGCTTATCTCTTCTCCCATTCCTATCCTGTTCTGTGGAGCCTATTCACTAAGATCTCCAAAGTTGAAGAAATCTTAGCATAGGCTCCATAGAATAACATAGGAACTGGATAAGTGATAAAAGTAATCTCCAGTTTATTACCTCTTTATCGCCGCTTAGTGAATATCCCCCTAGTTCTCTAGGACTCCTTTACTTAGTCCTTTGAGAGCCAGAGTTGTAAATCTTTTTTTTAAGCAATGTGCTCAAAGAGTTAAAACAGTTATTGACGTCAGACGATACATTCATTTTCTATTGCTGAGTGAAACCCTTGAGTGTTGCAATGTGGAATACTATCTTGCTTTGAGTAACCACAAAAATGCTTTATTTGTCTCACATAAATGGCAAATGATGATTGCATAGTGATGTACTGTATGGCAGATTAGCAAGTAATGGCTGGTGAGCCTTTGTTTGCGTTCTGATTACTGTATTGTTGATTGAAGTGCTATTAGCATCCCTTGGTGTTAATGAGCACTTGGTAGTCTATCCTGATGCTCCAGTGCATGTTGAGCACATTTATACATTCTGGTTTTTAGGAGGAGTGAATGATGGTTAATGATTATTTAATGATAGATCTCTGGGCGGAAAGGCACTTAGCACTCAAAGTGTGCTGCAAAGTCTATTTCTCAAGGCACAAGACAGGTTTATTTGGCCTCACCTTGAATAGAATACTGCCGTATTGATTTCATTGGTGTGGATTTAAACACACTGTGGGCTCAGAATAGTTCTGCTTCTGTGTAGCTAATGATGATTGCTTTGTGGTTGCAGTCAATTAAAAACAGTGATTACAGATTCAGAAATCGTTTTATGTTTTCATGAAATTGTTTCATTTGTTTCAGCATTTGTTAAACGATTATAAATAGAAGCTGAAAATCCAATGGGTATGTCCATGAGGCTTGTGTACTGAGAGGAACTGGAGCAATTTTGAACCAAACGCGCTACACCATAGGGGGAAAAATACCCATTTAATTAACCACTTTGATGCAATGTAATTGCACCCCCACAATGTTACGCATGTTTTCATACTTTAGCTGCAGTTTACAGTCAAATTACAGTTTTAGGTGCTTTTTGGTGAAAAACCCAAACATGTCATAAACATTTTATTCAGCAGACCTTGCATCTTTAACCTTTTAAGTGCCAGAGGGCTATCCAACACATTGCAAAGCAATGCATTGGCTAGCCCTCTGGCACTCAAAGGCTTAAAAGATGCCATTGGTTTGCAGACAGCACAAAACACAATCAAAAAGTTGTATCCAAAATGCAAAACAAGCGGTCCCAAGAAGGTGCACAGAGAGGACTACGGTCTGAATTCGGATCACCCCGCTCCATATCAGCCTCAGCGTGTTCGGGCAGTCAGTACTGCACATTACTGCAGCGCCGTCAGTGTTGACCCGTGTACATGGGCTTTAAAACTAGTTATTAATATAGTGATAGGCAAAGAAATACTTGTATTATGTTGAATAAGTCAGCGTTATTGAAGATAACCAGCATCTTCTGCTGGCATCCAGGGCACAGAGCTTACAAGAGAAGCTCTGTGCGCCTGTGCAGTCAGCAATTTCAGTTACCTTACGGTAACCAACGAACGTCACCACCAGTCCAGGCAGTACACGGGACAGACAGAGCAGACTCAGAGGTAACTTTTCTCTATTGTCCGCCAGTGGCTGCAAAAGGAGCTGGATCACTTCAATAACGCGGTCTTATTCATAATACAAGAATGCCTTTGCCCATCACTATATTAGTTATGTACTGGGGAACAATATTATGAAGATGATAGTTCCGCTTTAACCGTGAAAAGGTCATATTTATACTCTTTCAAATATACTGAAATTACTGAAAACCATGGAATACCATATTAGGTTGGGTAATTAGAAGCCTCTTGAGAACAAAAATGATACCTCTCTTGCACCCACCACAATGTGCTAGTTTTGTTGTTTTTTTTTGTTTTGTTTTGTTTTTGTATGACATACCTGCACTTAAATGCTCGTAACAACTAAAGACCAGGGGGGAGATTCACTAAGTGGTGATAATGAGGTGATAAACAGGTGATAAAGTGGAGGTGACTTCTCAAGTGTGTTATGGTATAGAGCCTATGCATTATGATCTCCAAAAGATGAAGACATCTTAGTGCATAGGCTTCATAAAATAGCATAGGAATCGGAAAAGTGATAAACTAGAGAAGTCATCTCCACTTTATCACCTTAGTGAATCTTCCTCAAGGAGAATTAGTAGTCAAGG
This sequence comes from Rhinophrynus dorsalis, assembly GCA_037306005.1. NCBI lineage: Eukaryota > Metazoa > Chordata > Amphibia > Anura > Rhinophrynidae > Rhinophrynus > Rhinophrynus dorsalis. The sequence continues at coordinate 660,475,322 of CM074718.1, read as the reverse complement.
CACATTTTGGAAACAAGACAACCCGCTGCATCAGGTCACTTGCTTTTCTACCCATAACCTGGTGTGCACAAATATTTCCAGAAGGTGGAGCTAAAGGAAAAATATCCAGTTTCTTACATTACTACATCTGCAAAGGGACTGGGATCTTTGGATACTATGGCATTTCCTGCTGTATTCATTAGCAGTAACTCTGCCAAGAGAAATGACACCCCATTGGTAAGAGCTGACATACCATAAGGGGTGCCAGAGGCACAAAACTACCATTACCAAAGTTTGTTATTTCAAATATGATTTATTTGTACTAAAATGACTGTAACAACTAAGTAATCCCCTACTGTATTCAACACCTGTTAGGAGGCAGACAAAAATGATGCCTCGTTGGTAACATAGTAACATAGTTGAGGTTGAAAAAAGACATGTGTCCATCATGTCCAGCCCTTGCCAAAAACACCCCTTTTGATCCAGAGGGAGGCAAAAAAAAAAAAAAAACCCTCTGGAGCAATTTCTAATTTCACCCCAAGTGGTGTGGGTTAATTTACCATATAGGGCAGAGCAGTACGTTGCTTTCCCCTCTGGCACTCAAAAGGTTAACAATTTCAAATCTAAAAAAAGGTAGACATTGCATAACATTTTCAAAAGTAGACAATCAGATGCAGCACATTGTTTTACAATCCATTTGAGAACTCCAGCATTGAAGGGGTTCACAAAACAGTCAACACCCCTCCCCCTCTTTTTTTTCTGCACGTACTTTATGTCAAATTAAATCACCTGTACGTTTTAGCTATTTATTTATTTTTTACTCTTATGCCCTCGACATTGAGCTAGCTGCAACTCTGTTTCCAGGCAGATTTCAGCTTTTAACACACAGACTTACCTGGGTAGAAATCCTCTCTACAGCAGTCAGGACTGTCTATCTGCCTGTCTGTCCATCCATCCATCCATTTGGGGTATGAGACAATGTATTTGCGGTTCTGTGAGAGTGCCACCCTAGCCTTGTTCCAAACAGTGAATTTGTGGTTCTTTAGTTCCAGTGGATATGGTAACAAGTCCGGGGTATCAGACAGTGCATTTATCATTCTGTGACTACCAGCAGACAAGGCTGGAGCGTCAGTATATATATGCGTGGTTCAGTGACTATCAGTGGGCAGTGGAACAAGGTAGTGGTGTCATGCAGTATATATGTGGTTCAGTGACTACCAGTGTGCAGCGGAACATAGCTGGAGTGTCACAGATTGTTGGGTTCTGTGACTATCACTGGACAGTGGAACAAGGCTGGGGTATCAGATACTGCATGTGTGATTATGTGGCTACCAGTGGACAGTGGAACAAGACTAGAGTGTTACAGTTTATATTTTGTTCTGTGACTATCAGCGGAGAGTGGTACAAGGTTGCGGTGTCAGGTGATGTATGTGTAGTTCTGATTCTACCAGCGGACAGTATAACAAGGCCGTGGTGTCAGTGTATGTGTTTCTGAGGCTGTCAGCAGAGAGTGGTACAAGGTTGTGGTGTCAGGCAATGTATGTGTAGTTCTGATTCTACCAGCGGACAGTGTAATAAGGCCGTGGTGTCAGTGTATGTGTTTCTGAGGCTGTCAGCAGAGAGTGGTACAAGGTTGTGGTGTCAGGCAATGTATGTGTAGTTCTGATTCTACCAGTGGGCAATGCAGCAAGGCTGGGGAGTCAGATTATGTGTACTTCTGTGACTACCAGTGTACAGTGGAACAGTGCTGGAGCCTGGCAGTGTGGTTCATTGACTACTGGTTGACTTGTGGAAGATTGAATTATATCAGATTACTTAAATGTGTTTTCTGTTGGATTTCTCTTGTAATAAGCACTGTAAACTGGCCTCACCTAAATGAAAACTATTTTCCATTACTATTACCTGATGACTGTTACCTAAATCAATATTAGCATGCTAAATTTGCCAGTAACCAGTAGAAAATTCCTTTGAAATACATTTAAGAAGATGTTGGACAGTTCTTTAATGAAATTTGTCGTATTTTTGAGACCTCTTCTAGCATTCATCGGGTTGCTGGGGTTTGATTCTAGGGTTTCATTGACTTTTAATTTGAATCTAAAAGGTTCCACCACTGAGAATACATTGAAGACAAAACAGGAATAAGGAATGTGAAGGAACGCGGTATCCTTTTAAAATATCGTGTGAAAAACATTATGATCCCACACGACATATTAAAGGGATAGTAATACTTAAAATGTAAAAAAAAATATGTTGTAGGGTTTATCCCCCTGAGTAATACAAGAGTACTCCCACTGCTGAAAGGTGTTTCATTCAAAAGTTATTAATTTTGAAAGTTGAATTTTTTAGGTGCAATATCACAGTGGCCTGAAATTGTACAGTGGCGCTGTTGCTACACAATCCTATGGACAGCTCTGGTCAATTGACCATAAATCTCCATAGGATGGTGTAGCAACAGCGCCACTGTACAATTTCAGGCCACTGTGATATTGCACCTAAAAAATTCAACTTTGAAAATTAATATCTTTTGAATGAAACACCTTTCAGCAGTGGGAGTGCCCTTGTTTTACTCAGGGGGATAAACTCTACAACATATTTTTTTTTACATTTTAAGTATTACTATCCCTTTAACTATGTCATCTTCATTAAAATGACGACATGAGAATCTCGCCGTGCAGGAATGGAGATTCTCATGCCGTTTACCTAAATGGCGCTTCTGGCCGCATTGATTTTACTGTGTCCGATATTAAGTTTTCTGAGAAAAGTAATCTCACAGTATTCTACCATAGAGAGTGTCTGTGACATCAGCAACTGCCAGTCACATGTTACCTGCTCTGGGTCTGAGCCACTTACTGCTGTAGGATCTGGGTCTAAAACCTCTGTGCCTCAGAAATTTGTGCCAATTGGGCACCTGCCAGAAATCGCATGGATATGTGAATGGCAATATGAATCCACAGTAAAGCAGGAATAAGTAAAGGTGCAGCAAGTGCACGTTTGTTGCAGAGAATTTGGGTTATATTTTCCTTGTAATTAACTCCTTAATGGTGTTATGAAAGGGGGACATCCAAATGCAATTAGCAGTTTGCAATCAGTCAATGCGGGCTGAAGTGCCATTTAGGTAAGCGACATGAGTATCTCTCTCTTTCATGCACTGCGAGATTCTCATGTGCCATTTTAATGAAGGCAACATGAATATGCGTTTTGTATGCAATATTTTAAAAGTGAACCAAGGAACTCAGGGTCTTGTGCATAAAACAGATTGGTCCAATTCTGGAGTAAACCAGTTGTCATAGAAATTCACATTGATTTAAATGGGTCCATTTAACCCCTTGGATGTGTTGGAGACTTATCTAGCATTCAATGGTTTAAATGGTATTTTTAAATCAATATGAATTTGTATTTTTCCCCTGTAATGGAGTTGGGTTGCACCACTCAACTTTTTTACATCAGATCCACTGTGTACCCCCCCCCAGACATCTACCATCAAAGGGGTGAACACAATTGGCTATACAGATGTCAGAAGGGGATCTCTGACATTCTCTTACCTCCTAACATGTGATTAAGAGATTCTACAGAATGGAATATAATTGGGAGCATTCGCCTTGAATTGGTCAATGTGAATTATAAGATACATGTTATGATTGTTGCCTCAGTTCATGCTAGATTGTAGCAAATGAAAACCTCATAGGCCAGGGACAGTAAACTGTTAGGCCTCCAGCTGTTTTATACTGCGACTCCCATCATCCTCAACCAGCCAACGGCAACAGCACATGTTTACTAGTCCTGCCATTGGCTATAATGGGAATATGATTTTTTTCCCCAGAAATCAAGATTAGAAATCCTAGAGTATTCCGTTTGCACCCGGTGTGTGTGTGTGTGTGTGGGGGGGGGGGGGGGGGTTTGTCCCAAAATTGCCATTGATTTAAATAGAACTTTAACCCTTTAAGTGCCAGAGGAGTACACAATGCATTGCTTTGCAATGCGTTTCTTACCTCTCTGGCACTCAAAGGGTTAACCACATAAATTTTAGAATGTTCTCCAACGCATTGTTTGACTACTGTAAGAAAGACACCTACCTAGGTAGGTGGGGGCCATATAAACATTTTCAAAATGTCCAGTGATTTAAAGTGGAACTGACCCACCAAATAATTACTGATTATTATTATTATACAATAAGCATAGATATAATAGTATTATACAGAAAAGGTCCAGCGTTGTTAAGAAATCCTACTTGATCTGAGAGTGATGGGCAGGCTTCTTGATCTGAGAGTGATGGGCAGGCTTCTTCCTGTAGTGCCATCTGTGCGCCTGAGCCGTCAGTCACTTCCTGTTACCTTAAGGTACAATGCAACTCTTCCTCACCAATCCTGGAGGAGACTGGGACGGACAGAGTGCAGATGCACAGATGTCTCTAAGACAAGATGTCTGTGCTGATGCCTGCCTGTTCGTCTTGGATCAAGTAGGATTTCTTAACCCTTTGAGTGCCAGAGGTGTATGCAACGCATTGCTTTGCAATGCGTTGCGTACCCCTGTGGCACTCAAAGGGTTAATAATGCTGGACTTATTCTGAATATTAGTAGTATTTATATGCTCATCGCTATATCAATAATTATTTGAGGGTGCTTTATTTGGAAGGATAGTGCCGCTTTAAATTAGGCATTTAACCACTTGGATTCTAGAGAAGTCCCCTATGGTGCAGTTGGTTTGCTCCAGCACTGGACCTCTTTAGCTTATTCAGTACAGACCCAAAAGCAACTTATTACCTAAGTGACAGTTCTCCTTTAAGAATGAAGCGGTACACTAATGATTTGCATGTTATAACACAATAACAAGGAAATAGATGATGATTTTGAAGAAATTATACTGAACACATGGTCTGAATGCTGAACATTTCTTCCTTTCATCAGTCTAGCTTTTTGTTTCTCACATAGGGCTATATCAGGTTATTAATTTTCTCACTGTGATAGGGTGATCAACCGTTCTGTCAAGAAAATGGATCTCTCTGTCGCCCTTTAGCATGATTAAATGAAGGCGAGTCAGTGGGAGAAAATACCACATTTTCATGAGACAAATGAAAGCATAGCCTGCGCTTTTTTTTTTTTTTTTTTTTGTCATAATTTTATTTTCAAATTACAAATTGGATTTTTGCTTCTCGGGCATACCATTGCTATTAACCCTTTGAGTGCCAGAGGGGTACGGACCACATTGCTTTGCAATGCGTTCCGTAGCCCCCTGGCACTCAAAGGGTTAATTAGATTTTAACTTACGGTCTAAGATAATGATTAAAAAAATACCTTGTTTTATTTGAGTTCTGATATTGTAGTTGTGTGTATCCTAATTATAACATGTCACCTAAATAAAGTCTTCAAAAATTATTCTTGATGGGGCTGGTCGCTTGGGTGATCATTCCCGCAAAATACACACAAGAAAGTAGCATGCTGCAATCTGAATGAATGAAGCACTCCTGATCTGCTTGGGGTACTATGGTACTGCAGTTTAGGTAGTTCATATGGTCAAGACTGAGGGTTGTGAACAGTGTGCAGTGATTGGCTGACCCATGTGAGTGTCCGCCAACAATATATGAATGATGCCAATGTGAGCCTGCCCCTGTCACACCCATCTAGGATGGAATGTCAAGGTAAAATGGAGATGTGTACGCAGGAGGCATGAATGTTGCTGCATTACAGAACTGTTTAACTCTTTAACTCTTTCAGTGCCAGAGAGTTGCCCAATGCATTGGAAAGTTTTTTACCCTTTCAGTGCCAAGGGTTAAATGGTCAAATGGTTAAAGGATTGTCACCTCTGTGAACATAGGCATACAAAAAATGATAAAGGGTAAAAACATATCTGTTATATTTTTGTGCAGTGTAATCATATGTATGTATGTGTGCATTTTTATGTATATAGTGCTATATGTTTACTAGATCTTTACCAAAAAAAATACAAATATAAGAGACTAACGTGTGACGAATGCATTTCTAACGGGAATGAATAATACATTGGAAAGGGAATTCTGGACTGAAGAGCTTACTTTTTTGTAGATCTAACTGGGCACACTAGGAGTCGCCAGTCTGTAGCCGTCTAGCTACTGTTGAACTACTACTTCCACCATCATGGTCCAGCTGAGGATGATGGGAATTGTAGTCTAGCACCATCCGGGGGGGGGGCTCGAGTCACACCCAAGATGTATATTATGCCACACATATCTGCTGTCGCACATCGCGTGGCGCAGTCCTTTGTTTTCACTTCTGGTCCCGAGATCATGTTGCGCTTTGCAATGCGTTGCGTACTGCTCTGGCACTCAAAGGGTTAACCTCCTTACCCTTGTGTGGCCCATCCTGTGGAGCAGCACTCTGCGGATCTGTATAATAAAACAGGGTTCTGCATACATTTACACACTGCAGCTATATGTGTATTATTGTGGGTGGATGAAGTCTGCGTGCAGCATCTTAGTCTGTTCTGCTAATCATCATGTGTGTCATTATGTAGGATAATCTGTCATATAGACTGTCCAGTGAAAAAGGGTGTAATTAACCCTTTGAGTGTCAGAGAGGTATCCAACACATTGCAACACAATGCGTTGGATACCTCAATGGCACTTAAAGGTCTAAAAATGGGGCTGATGCCAAGTTCAGTGAAAGGAAAAGGACAATATTCCTCATGGATGAAGGAGCCTTTGTTTGGTCCTCAAGGAGAAACACATGTTTATTGCTTATTATTGACTGAAATTTAAAAAAGAAAAAAAAAAGGGAGATGTAGTCTGGCAGTAGCTGGAGGGACTCACTTCCCCAACACCTGTTCTACGTTGTATCTACATAACATTGTGCAGCCTTCCAGTAGCAGGGACCCATTTCTCTTATAGTTCCATTGGGTCCTAACCCAGTGCAGCAGTGGAGAAGTGTCCCTTTATCGACTGATTGATTTTAATTGGCAATATTAAAGTAGTGTAATGTGTAATACTGAACATAGTCTACAAAAAAATGTACATTATATAATACATTAACATAAACTGGCTGCATCCATCAAGTGCATCTACAAACATCAAAGAAACTTGTACCCTTGGAGTAAGAGATGTCATGTGATAGCTGCCATCTTGGTCCGTTCCTCTGGGAGCAGACCTGACGATGAGATCAGACTGAATTTCAAACAGTGGCAAATTGGTGTGGGGAACCAAACAAGGGTATGAAAAGTAGATGTAGTTGTAAGTTTTTCTGTTGCACACAGGATTTATATAGATACACCTGACTGTTCTATACAAAATGATTATATAGACATACAGACTGTGTGTGACTGACTCCTGCCTAGGTTACTCACAGTTATTATATAGATACTCCTGACTGCTCTATACAAAATGATTATATAGACATACAGACTGTGTGTGACTGACTCCTGCCTAGGTTACTCACAGTTATTATATAGATACTCCTGACTGCTCTATACAAAATGATTATATAGACATACAGACTGTGTGTGACTGACTCCTGCATAGGTATTGCCTTCTGTTACACACAGTTATTATATAGATACACCCGACTTCCGTGTGATGCACTTCTATCTAGGTAAGTCCTTCTATTACACACAGTAATTATATAGATATTTCTGACTGCTGTATGATGGACTCCTACGTAGTTAAGTGCTTCTGTTACACACAGTAGTTATATAGATATACCTGACTGCTGTATGTATGATCGACAACTACCTAGGTAAGTGCTTCTGTTACACACAGTACATAGATACACCTGCCTGCTGTATGATAGACTCCTACCTAGGTAAGTGCTTCTGTTACACACAGTAATTTTGTAGATATTCCTGACTGCTATATGATGGACTTCTCCCTAGGTAAGTGCTTCTGTTACACACAGTAATTATATAGATACACCTGACTGCTGTATGATGGACTCCTACCTAGGTAAGTGCTTGTGTTACACACAGTAATTTTGTAGATATTCCTGACTTATATATGATGGGCTTCTCCCTAGGTAAGTGCTTCTGTTACGCACAGTAATTATATAGATACACCTGACTTCTGCATGATGGACTCCTACCTAGGTAAGTCCTTCTGTTACACACACTAGTTATATAGATATACCTGAATGCTGTAAGTATGATCGACATCTACCTAGGTAAGTGCTTCTGTTACACACAGTACATAGATACACCTGCCTGCTGTATGATGGACTCCTACCTAGGTAAGTGCTTCTGTTACACACAGTAATTATATAGATACACCTGCCTGCTGTATGATGGACTCCTACCTAGGGAAGTGCTTCTGTTACACACAGTAATTATATAGCTACACCTGCCTGCTGTATGATGGACTCCTACCTAGGGAAGTGCTTCTGTTACACACAGTAATTATATAGATACACCTGACTGCTGTATGATGGACTCCTACCTAGGCAAGTGCTTTTGTTACACACAGTGATTATATATATATATATGCACCTTACTACTGTATCATGGACTCCTACCTCGATAAGTTCTTTTGTTGCACACAGTAATTATATAGATACATCTGACTGCTGTATGATGGATTCCTACCTGTATAAGTGATTCTGTTAAGATGGGCTCCTACCTATGTTAAGTCTTTCTGCTACAGGCAGTAATTATATAGATATATAATATAATACACATACAATAAGCCACAGTTGGGAGGCTCTCACTAATGTCCAAAAACCAGAGGTCTGTGTGCTAGCCAATGAGGTATAAATATATTTCAGATTGGTGACAGCACTCACAGGGTCTTGATTGATGTGCTGAAGATGCTTTAGATTCACATCAGTATTTTGTCATAATTTAATATGTTGTCACATTCCTGACAAAGTCCTAAATTATAAACAGATTTTACTGCAATACGAAGGACTAGATGAGTCATTCACTACACAATATGTTGAACACATCTTTAGTCCGTAACAAGTTAAATTGAGGCATTTATTGTCTATGCATTGTTCCCTTTTATGTGAATGTGAAATTATCTAAATGGAGCTTACAATTAAATATTCGAACAGAAAGCTACTGTAATTTTTTCTACTTGCATTATTTAATGTTTATTTCCATGTCCTATATTTTACTGAAGTAAATGTATTTCTGTAACAAAGCAGGAGCAAGAGGAGGAAGCAGCGGGAAAAAAGTTCCCCAAGTGTGTCTGTTGTTTAATTTCCTACTGGAAGCAGCACATGTGTTTCTTCTCTCTGACTTTAAGCAGTGGCAATTGCAGAAGCCAAGCGCATAGGGTCAGTGCCTTGCCTATTGATCAGTATCCCTGCAGTCCCCTGCTCTAGCATCTGCTTCATTGGCTTCTTTCAGTGCCTGCTTCAGTACATTAGAATAGAAATCCATAAGCAGAGCTGTGCTCATCCAAGCAAGGGAAGAAACTAAATTAAATGGTATAAAACAATCTTGGATCAGGAGTTTGTGCCAATTCATCTTGATCTAAGATGTCACACCGGGGCCCTCTGTCTGAGCACCTGGGCTAGAGGCAGCTCCGGTTGGAAGTAGATGGAGCTGCGATCATTCATTTGTCAGGCACAGAGCAGGCCGTGGTTAGCAATTCCCCTTCTGTAGAGGTCAGCTGACAGAACAATCAGTGCAACTGCAGAATGGAGCTTTCCTTTGAACTATTGTTATGGAGCGTGCTTCTTGCTGGGACTGGGGGAGGGGAAGGACTTCCAGCCTCCGATGTTCAGTCTGCAATGCTGAAGCATTAGAGGCCTCAAATCAAATCATATTTCAGGATTGCTGGGGGGGGGGGGGTAAACTGTCACAATTAAATTAATTGCAGATCCCTCTACCATATAATTGGGCATAGTTGTTTCAATAAGTCTCTTGGGCAAATGCATGAAGGCAAAATGGAGCAATTCTGGGGAAAACCGACTGCACTGTGGGTGACAAAACTGTTTTTTAATTTAAATCTGGCTCTTAACCCTTTGAGTGCCAGAGGGGTACACAATGCATTGTAGAGCAATGTGTTGCGTAGCCCTCGGGCACTCAAAGAGTTAACCTCTTGAAGAGATCTGGAGACCGCTCTATCATGCAAGGAGGGTTCATGATCCCATTTAACCCTTTGAGCCCCCAAAAAAGTATCCAACATGTTTTGATGAGTTGGAGACCTGTTTCACATCAGCCTCAAAATATATAAATTGTATAATTACATGGTACAATTAAAATATAAATAACCAGTGTGCATATGGAACAGAAGAGAGCAACCCAAAGCTTCTCCAGCTGTTGTTGACTACAATTCCCATCATACCAAGCCAGCCCAGAGTCAAAGCCCCATTTGAATTGTTGGGGAACTGATTGTTCCCTGTGATGAAGTTTCAGCTTTACCTTCAGAGAGCTGCCTTTGCGTATGATAAGTCTCTCTGTTTGACTATATAAACTGGCAGTCTCTACAATATGAACTGACAGTTGCTACAGTATAATAGTCCAATTTGTACTATATAAACTGCCAGTCTCTACTATATAAACTGCCAATATCTTATATATAATTCCAGTCCAGGTCTTGGTAAGCACACCCAAAGAAAAAAACACATTTAAAATTGCTATATATATATATATATATATATATATATATATATATACTGCCAAGAGGTATTCTTACTGAGAAATGCTAATTTTTACTCTTACTGAAACCAGCAACGCTCACTCCTTACCAAAATGTATTTTTGTAATAATATCTTACTTTGTCCATACCTGTGCTTATACAGTGATGGAAACATTGTTTTGAATAATAATAATTTTTGTTTGTATGTATGTCTATCTCATACGATGGGTTATGTGTCTATTCCGAACACAACCAAGGGTGGGAATTGGTTAGAGTAATGCCTGTGGTGGGAATAGGTTAGAGGAATGCATGCTTATCTCCTGACATCTAGTCATTTTGGAACTCCAAATTCCAGCACAATTGAAGGGTAATGTCTGCATTTGGTTCTGTGACAAGAAAAAAGTATCAGTACAATGTTCCCTTGGCATATTTCACACCTGAAGTTATAATTTGCTAAGACCAAAGCAGGTCTGGTCATCTGTGTAGAACAGTGGTTCTCAAACCGTGCCCTAAGGGCTTACTAACAGGCCAGGCCCTGTGAAATACCAGCCACTGAAATCTTCAGTAGCATATGATCACTGAAAAAGCCGCATTATCATTTGAAGATAATGAAAAGCTTAATTAGGATATGAAATGTCACTGGTACTGCACAGACACCACAATTAGCATACATTAGCATATGGTAACAAGTGTGAATATCTCCTTAATTATACATTTGCTAGACTTTTGGCTAATGTTACATATAGGCAGTTTTTGACGCAGTTTTCAAATATGCAAACTTGAATTAAGGTGAAAGTTTCACTTTAAATGCTAGAGAGGTTTAGAACACATTACTTCACAAAGTGATGGAAAACTCTCTAGTATTAGATAATATTGGAAGTCCCATGTAAATCAGTGGGTTGTTTTATCCCCCTCCCCCCATTGTGCAGTTGGTATGTTCCAGAACGGCTACACTAGTGCTGTCTGCATAAGGCCCTTTATCTTCTAGTGGGCTCGTCTTACTAAGGGACGTATGTTCAAAAGAAAACTGTAGCCATTTTGGATCAACCCAACTACACAGACGTTATGTATAAAAAAAAATGTCCACTGATGTAAATTAGGGTTTTAATCCAGTCTATCATTCAAGGAGTCAGAATCCCTATTTATATCAATAGTAATTTTGGGGGGTGTTATTTGTTTTCTCTTGTTTTGTTGGTTCGCTCCAGGATCACTCCAAGGGGAAAAGATGCACCAAGGGGGTGATAAAGAGATGATAAAGCATCGATAACGTCTCCAGTGATATCCCTTCTCCAATTCCTATGTTATTCTATGGAGCCCATGCACTAAGATCACTCAAGCTGAAGAAATCTTAGTGCACTGGCTCCATAGAATAACATAGGAACTGGAGAAGTTATCTATGCTTTATCACTTCTTTATCACACCTTAGTACATAAACTCACCAGTGTTGCAACTCTGGGGAGAATCAATGTCACCATCTGGGACCAATAAAGATGCTGAATGGTTTCAGTGAAATGTTTAAAGGAATAGTAATGTCTTTTTCAATAAAATGTAATATTATAGATATTACAAAAATAAACTAACTGATTCAAGTCCCGTCTCTCAAACCTTTATAGTTTGAGAGATATACAATGATACAGTCCCCCCTTTCACAGATGTCTACGCTCTAGCCAACAGAAGGAGATTTGAGTCATGTGACCTGACGGCAGCTCTTCAGCAGAGCCGAAATTCCACAATCTAAAAATAAATACTTCATTGGAACGGTCTACAAAGTGTGCCTGGTTTGCAAGCACACTTTGTAGACTGTTCGAGTTAAGTATTTCTTTTTAGATTGTGGAATTTCGTCTCTGCTGAAGAGCTGCCCTCAGGTCACATGACTCAAATCACCTTCTGTTGGCTAGAGCGTAGACATCTGTGAAAGGGGGGACTGTATCATTGTATATCTCTCAAACTATAAAGGTTTGAGAGACGGGACTTGGATCAGTTAGTTTATTTTTGTAATATCTATATTATTACATTTTATTTTAACCCCTTAAAAGCTAGAGAACTCTCCAACTCATTGCAAACGAGTGTGTTGGAGACCTCACTAGTATTCCAGGGGTTAAAAAGCTCTATTTTAATCATTGTGAATTCGTGGAATGTTTATGCTTGCCCTATGGCACAGTTGGTTTGCCCCAGAATTGCGTTACTCTGCTTTTATACATACAGCCCGTAAGGCCCTAAGTACATGTTCTTTTTTAATTGAGCCTGTCTTGTTCTGTTGTATTTCAGGATGTCTTTCCAACCTCCCACCTGTGAAGAAAGCGTCCCCCTCTTATGAAGAGAGGCGCAAGCAAGCTACAGCCATTGTCCTTCTCGGAGTGATCGGAGCAGAGTTCGGAGCAGAAATTGAGCCTCCAAAGTTGATGACTCGTCCGCGTAGCTCTAGTCAGATCCCAGAGGGATTCGGTCTGACCAGTGGTGGCTCAAACTACTCCCTCGCCCGACACACATGTAAGTACACAATGAGCACTGATACGTTTATAAAAGGAGGCTAACTGTACCTCTAGGAATAAGTGGACTTTAATTTGTTTAATCCTTTGAGTGCCAGAGGGGTAACCAGTGCCCTCTGGCACTCAAAGGGTTAACAGAAGAACTCACCCAAATAGAGTCACTCATACATCAGTCAGGCAAAGCCATATACTGTTTGCTTGGTTTGCGTTTTTTAGTCTGTAGCTGGACAGAAACTTCACCATCTGAAAATACTTATAGTGGTCTTAAAGGAGAAATAACACCTCCTAAAAATAACCCCAACTGACATTACTATAACCAGAAAATCCTAAAGGCCTCTGTAAGTTTTACCATTGTTCCTTTGTTCAAGAGATAGTATCTTCAATCAGTCCTGATGTCATATCCACGGAGGTGGACATGACAGATCCAGGAAGTTTTTTTCAACATGAAGCAGGCAGAGTGCACTTTTATGGCTACAGTGGTTATACAGCACATCCAGAGGGGATGCATTTCACATCCATCTGGTTCTTAAAGGGTTCATATTATCATGTGCAGTGGATGGGGCTTGTGTCCTTTGGTTCTACTGGTTACCATCATTTCCGCCTCTGTGGACGTGACATCCATTAAAATAGACACTTTTAATATCAAGTTGAAATAAAGGCAACTGCACCTATAATGCCAAACAATGTCTGAAAAAAATGTACGAAAAACCCAAACAGACTGGTCAGAGACACTCAACTAGGAACGAGCCGGCTATAGAATTTAGCAGCCTCTAAAGGAGGGGTGTCCTACCCAGTTGTATTCAGTTGTAATAACTTGTGAATAGAACACCTTTCAACTGTGCTGTACCTTTGTGTTTTTCTCAGGGGGATAAACCCTACAACATTGTCTTTCTCATATTGTGTATTACTATCCCTTTAACATGTCACTCAAGGTGACAGATTCAGGTGATCTATGCCATTCTGAATAAGGCCAATCTCCACTGAACTGATATAGATGATAAAGTAAATTACCCTGCACCATGTTGAAGTTTCTTGGTCTCCGTTCCATTTGTCCTGCCAGTCACAAACGTATTAAAGGAGCAGTAAACTTTTTTTCATGAAAACATATTTTATAGAGCATTTCCTGTTGAATAAAACAAGGTCACTCCTATCGCTGTCAGATGTTATATTCAAAAATTAGAGCAGTTTAAATAACCAGGAAGTGAATTTACTGTGTTTACTTCCTGATAGTTCTAACTGACAGGAAGTGACAGGCAGTTTCTATCACATTCTATGGAGAACTGTATGTCTCTGACTTTTCTGACTTTCCTCTCCATTAGAATCTAACAGGAAATCTAATTAGAATTTGACCACTAGATGGCACTGCTAATTTAAAAAAACCATGGGTTTAAACTGTAATAACTCTGGAAATATAAATCTCCCGGAGTACCATTATTTTTCTCAACAGGAAGTTCCCTGCAATATATATTTTTTCATTAAAAAAAAGTTTACTGCTCCTTTAAGTATTATTTGTCCCAGCTCCATCATAGTGATTTCTGGCTATCGCACTCCAGTTTGGTAACAAGTCAAACTTGTACCAATGTATCTCTTAGCTGTTTCCATTTGAAGTGTCTGGTTTGACTGTAGTTGAAAGAGATTGAAGAAATATTTATTTTTTCATGTAAGCTTTGTGTCAGATCTTGGAAGGGTGTGTTTGATCATATCTAACGAATGAGACACAAGGTTAAAGATGATCTGTGTATTCTATTTTGGTAGCAAAATTTTATACATCAGTAACTCTTCCAAAAAGTAATGAAACATTCCTTACAGCTTCTGTATTCTAGTCCTGCTCAGATGTGTGTAAGAAAAGCAAGCAATACAGTGAATTCATTCTGGATTTTACATTAGTATGCCTTCTTGAGAAGTAATGTGGAAGTAATCCATAAATACATACACCAAGGACCTTATTCGCTAAGCTGAAGAGGGATCATTCTGCAGATTCCTTATGATTTAAAGATATAGAGTAATGTTTCAAAATAAATTCAGCTCCAATTATTTTTTATGGTTTTGGCCATGTAGAGCGGTATTCTATACGATGTGCAGTCCCAGAGTAATTGAATGATAAAGTGTCCCCCTCCTGCCCCTTTTACTTAGTGTAAGCCGCCTCCTCTCAGATGTGGAATCTGGTTACTTGACCGGGCAGCTCACACCAAGGGACAATCTTCTGGCTGTGAGCATAAGGATAACCATTCCCCCTTGAAGTAGGAGGGCAGGTGTTTCCTTATGTTAACAGAAGATTGTCCCTTACTGCAATCCATACGGACGGTCTTGCTGTGCAGCTTTACATAGGTAAAAGGGGAGGGAGGGGACACTTTATGATTCAGTTACTCTGGAACTAAACATTGTAGAGAATGATAATAACGCTCTACATAGCCCAAAATTTATAAAGAATAATTCGAGCTGCCTTTATTTGTAAACATTACTATCCCTTTAAAGCAGGCCCTGTGAGTACCAGAGAGGCATCTACCTCTCTGGCACTCAAAGGGTTAAACCGTTGAATGCACAAGAGGCCTCCGATGCATTGTAATGCAATGCATTGAAGACCTGTAGCAGTCAAGTGACTAAAAGTCCCATTTAAAACAGTGAGAAATTTTATTTCCCCCAAGAGATGAAATTGGTTTGCTCCTGAAATGTGCATCCCTTTTGGTTTAAGCTTGAGGCCCAGCGTTAGCATGTGTTAAATTCAGTGTGACGTTTCTAATGATAGTGAACTGCTTACCGTAGACCAGGGGTCCTAGATTCCCTGTACCGGTTGTTGGACTGATTACCATTTCCACAGCCAGCATCGTATTTCACAATACTACATGATATTTCACACTACTCCTTTAAAGGGATAGTAATGGCTGATTTTAATAACATGTAATATTGTAGATATTAAAAAAATAAATTAAATGATGCAAGTCCCGTCTCTCAAACATGTATAGCTTGATAGAAATATGCTGATAAATTTCCCCACTCCCTCTCCTTTCAAAGACGTCAGCTGTGTAGCCGAAATAACACTATCTAACAAGAAATTCTTCACTGGACCACAAGCACGCTTTGTAGACCATTCCAATGAAGTATTTCTTTCTAGATAGCTGTCGGCTCTACTGAAGACCTGCCGGCCGTTCCCAGGACCAGGATCTCATTCTCTCAGCTAGAGTCTGATATATGTGAAAGGGAAGGGAGGGGGGAACTTTATCAGCGTATATCTCTCAAACTATAAATGTTTGAGAGACAGGACTTGCATCAGTTATTTTTTTTTTAATATCTACAATATTACATTTAATTAAAATCAGCCATTACTATCCCTTTAAGTTCATCTTGCTGAAAACTATGTATTATTATTACCTAAAAAAACAACATTGCTGCTTTTTGAATGAAACTTTAAAATCAGCCAAATGTTGTATTAGCCGTTTTTGTTTAGAAAACTGTTTATTTATTTAATTGTTTTGGATTACCTGTATGCTACTCAAGGCATGTCGTGCAAGCAATTCCTGTATTAGCCTTAAATTACCTCCCCCACTCAAGGACACTTGGGGTGGAATTCAAGAAAGTGACGCATTCGCTATTTTGTAAAAACCATACGTTTGTGTGGTATTTGCCATTGCTCACATTTTGATGCAAGAAACCTATTAACGCCTTGATACTGAATAGCACCTGCTGTTAAATTAACAGCAAAGTTAGCACATGCTCACAAATTAATGGCAAAGTTGGCCAGATTTATGAAAATGAGCTAATTGCTTTGCAGAATTAGGCTCAATTGCTAATCCTCTCTCAAAACAGTGGACGTTTGAGCCTATCCCACTTGTTGAAAATCATTCGCCAAAAAATGAGCGAATGTTCTCTAATTGAGAAAAAATGTGCGCAATCCTAAATAATGATTCGCTAAAATGTGTGTAACGATGCAGTCATGCTCAGTAGAGACTGCCTGCACCGCGGATGATACAGAGCTGGATGCTCCATAAAACGTGTGTAATGACGCAGTCATGCGCAGTAGAGACTGCCCGCTGCGTGGCTGATACAGAGCTGGACGCTCCGAAGGAGCATCGAGCTCTGTATCGGCTGCGGCGTGGGCAGTCTCTACTGCGCACGACTGCCCTGCGACCGGCTGGCAGTGGCACTGTGGCCCATGTAATGAGCACGTCAACTAGTTCAGTAATATTTTGGTACTCCTCATTTTTCCATAAAAAGTACACTGTAAATAGCGATATCACAGGTTTCCTGCATTCCACTCCTTAATCTTTTTAGTGCTGCGGGAGGTGGGCAATCTATTGTCAATCAATGTCAGTAAGTGGCAGTGGTAATGTACTACCTCCTCAACTGAACAGCACTAAAACATGGATGTAAAATTGGCACAGTTACCTTTATAGATAGGCGATTATTTTATATGCACATTTCTATAGACCATATTTATACATCCCCTACCCCCCAGTTAGTGTTGCTGTCTTTGTGTTAATCAACTGTGCAGCTACTGTATTATGAAAGGCTATAAATCTTTTAACCGTTTGAGTGGCAGAGAGGTATCTAACACATTGTACTGCAAAGTGAAGGGTACTTCTCTGGCACTCACGTGGTTAAATCACTTTGAAACATGCATTTGTTATCCAGGTTTTATGGTATCTTCCAGGAAATCCCATAGCTATTACTAACAGGGCAGGGTGTTAATGAAATATGATTTTAAAATACTGTTTTGCCCTTGAGGCAGAATGTAAAATGCCATTAGTGGGGGATTATTTGCCTTCCTCTAGATCAACAGAAAGGAGATATTCCAAAGGTTGTGCTTGATGGACTTGTGTCTTTTTTCAGCTTCTGAGAATTAAATAAATAAATAAAAAAAGTTGTGTATTTATAAAAATTGTACACTCATCAGGATCACTTTTAAGGGAAAATATACCTTTCATGATAAAGATCTGATAATTTAAAAGGAATGTATCACCATAAAGGAACCACAGAGATCTTGAAAGAGCTTTTAACTTCACCTGTATGTTGTACTAGCCATTTTTTTTTATTATTAAATTAATAGGATATGCTAATTAACCCTTTGAGTGCCAGAGGAGTACGCAACACATTGCACTCAAAGGGCTAAAGCACCCAGTGATATCACTTCCTGTCTTAGTCTTATTATTAACACTTTCATTGCTAGGGGCAACTCATTGCTGAGCAGTGTCGGGAGATAATGGAAAACGAAGACGAGAAGTGCTAGCAGGACTTAAATTAAATTTAAAAAAAAAGTCTTATGTAGTGTATAGGTGATTTTGAAAGCTTTTTCAAAATCTACAATTTATTGGTGATAACTTCCCTTTAAAACTTTGAGTGCTGGAGGGGCATCCAAGAAATTACCAAGCAATGCGTTAGATAGCCCTCTGGCACTCAGAATGTTAATAGAAGTGTTTGCCTATGTACTAAAGTAGTTGTAGGCAGCTTGAGGCCCTACAGCAGCTCCCAGACTACATCTCACATCATCGCTGGCAAGCAGGGGATGATGGGAGTTGTAGTCTGGCAGTAGCTGGAGGGCCTCACATTGCCCATCACTAATCTATATACTATTTTTTGGTATGTGTAATAGAAGTAACCTGTTATAAGTAAAATAATGTGATTCAGTTCTAGGGTTGCATTCAGTCAGCTAACGGTGATCAGTTCCAGGGCAAACCAACTGCACCATAGGGGACAAATAATTATTACCAAAATCCCTATTGGTTTAACCATTTGAGTATCAGAGAGGTACCTCTCTGGCATGCATAGGGTTAAAGTGATAGTAATACTTCTTTTTATCTTTATTTTATTTTGTAGGCATTAAAAAACCGTGAAGAACGATATAAGTTTTATATTCATAAGCAACGTTTCCCCCTCCCGCCCCTTTTACCTAGTGTAAGCCATCTCTTCTCACATGTGGAATGCAGTCCATAGACCAGACAGATAACAGAAGGGGACAATCTTCTTCCTATGAGAACAATGAAAGCCCTGCCCCCTTTGACAAGTTTTTCAGCTTTTTCCCTTATCTTAATGGAAGATTGTCCCTCTCTGCAGCCTACCTGGGCACCTCCCTTCTGATCTGTCTGAGCAGTGTTACATCAGTAAAAGGGGCGGGAGGGGGATACTTTGTCATTGAATTACTCTTGGACTACAACTCTGACAGAATTGAAATAACACTTTCCAAAGTCCAAATACTTTGATGATTAATTAGAGCTGCTTTTATTATGAAACATTACTATCCTTTTAATTGGTGCTTTTAGCTCCTCGAATGCCAGACAGGTCTCCAATGCACTGATTCACAGTGGAGACTTATCTAACATTTAGGTGGCAGGAAGCCCCATGTAAATCAATGGGAATTTCCCCTACACAGCAGTTCATTCTCCTGTGTAGATTCCGGAATAAGAAGCCCAGGAGTTTTATGAAGAACAATAGTTGGGGTTTCTCGTTAAAGGGATAGTAATACTTCGTTTTAACTTTATTTTATTTTGTAGGCATTAAAAAAACACGAAGAATGATATAAGTCTTATCTCTCAATCCTTTATGGTTTATGAGATATTCACAAGCAAAGTTCCCCTCCCCGCCCCTTTTACCTAGTGTAAGCCATCTCTTCTCAGATGTGAGTCTGGTTGTATGACCAGGCAGATAACAGAAGGGGACAATTTTCTTTGTATGAAAACAATGAAAGCCCTTCCCCCCCTTGACAAGTTTTTCAGCTTTTTCCCTTATCTTAATTGAAGATTGGCCCTCTCTGCAGTCTACCTGGGCATCTCCCTTCTGATCTGGTTGAACGGGGGGGGATACTTTGTTTGTGAATATCTCTTAAACCATAAAGGTTTGAGAGATAAGACTTATATCATTCTTCATATTTTTTTAATGCCTACAAAATAAAATAAAGTTAAAACGAAGTATTACTATCCCTTTAAGACTGCTGATGCCAATGATCTATTTTGAGGCTGTGTGAACTGAATTCAAGCAACATTTGTAAATACGTTCATCTGCAGATTCCTAATGAAATCCTAATGTTATGATCCAGGTATTTCTATGAGTATAACTGTCCATTCATCTGTATGTATGTATATATATCTTTATTTATATGGTGCCACACAGTGTACGCAGCGCCTTACAATAGACATGTGTTACAATAAATAACACATTTACTCAATTTGTCTCTGGTTTCCATCAAGGAACCAATGAAATCTCTTTGTACTCAGAGGCGTGGAATGTAATGGACAGATAAGTCCTCCTAATCATAACCCCCACACACTTACTATAGCATGGCCAGAAAATCCTAATGTCCCCCATGAATTTTGCCCTAGTGCCTTTGATCAAGAGAACACTTTCAATCACTCCATTATGTTGTGTCCATCTAAGCGGACATGACAGTTTCTAGCAAGACCACAAGATCTCAAACTCTTCTCATTGCACATGTAATCTTAAAAATGACAGTGCAGTACTCATTGAAAAATGTTGATATAATAATTGATATATTCATAGACTTCATCCTGAAAATGTCCAGTGCTGATTGTTTTTCTATTTATTAGTATAAGATATCATGAAATTACTTCTCCGTGTCCTTAGACTTTCTAAAAGTGAGTTTAAAATGATGATTTAGTGGGGCCGACTGTCTGAGACTGAGTAACATGCATAGAGACAATTATGTTTTAACTGGGAGTGGTTAACCTGAGGGGTTCCGGCTATTGCTGGACTGCAACATCAGTTTTCATCCATCTGTTGGCTGGCTGTAGAAGATGGGAACTGTAGTCCAAAGGCAACTGTAGGGCTTCAGATTACCAATCCCTGCAAAAAACAAACTCCTAATTCAGAACATGATTACAGATCCAGCATATTTAAAGGGATAGTAACCCCCCCAGGAAACCTGAAGCCAAAAGCTAGTAATAAGCACAACATAACCTAACTCCTTTATTCCCATCTCTCAAACCGTTACGGTTTGAGAGATGTAAGAAAAGAAAGACCTCCGCTCCCTCCCCCTTCTCACGCATCCGCTGTATAGCGAACGTCATGAGATACTGCTTCCGGGCCCAGACAGCGGCTCTTCAGGAGCGCTGTCATCTCAATATCTCGGTATAATTACTTCATCGGTATGGTTTAAAACGTGTGCGGATTACATTAGAGGAAAAAAAAAATTCCTAGCGGGCGTTAAGTGACGGCCACTTGTTCGCGTGGCCGGTCACTAAGGGGTTAATGAATTCCATACATGAACTCCCTGACATAGCCCTACGTTACCTCCCCTACTTACCGATACTGATCAGCAATGTAATGCTCACTTCACCAGGACTGAAAGGGTTAAAGTGGAGCTGTCACTTTGTAAGAAATAGGTGAATTTGAAATTTGTGTTGTTTTTTTTTTTTTTTAATTTCAAACAATAGTTTCTGAGATATTTAACAGGCACAATACTACCCCTCTTCACCTAATGTGAAGTGGAGGGTGAGTATTATACCCGAGAGTTTTTTTGCTGAATTAAAAAAAAAAAATTAGAGCTGCCAATACCTTCCCTCCCTCCCCCAGCGCAATCCGATATCAAAATAATACTTACTTCCTGTTGCTGCACTTGAATGGGTTAAGGTGTATGTGAAAAAGCTCCCTCTGTCCCATCTTCCCTGCTTTTTCCACCCGCTTCCTTCAATGCGCTGTCAGGACCTCCCGACTAAGATATTGCCCTGTTAGGACCTTGAGAACCTCACAGGACATTACCATTGACCATACCTCCCAAGTGTCCCTCTTTAAGACTCAAATCCTTCTGTCCCTCTTTCCCACTCTGATGTCCCTCTTTTTAGGAGATCAGACTGTGTGGTGTTTAGATAAGTGTATCATATTGTTCTACAGCAATACAACTTGCATTATTGTTTGTTTAAATGTATATGTGTTTATAAATTAGTCTGTGTAAATAAAATACTTTGGTCTTGTTTATAAATCATTTATTAGGTGACACAAAGAGGTGTCATTAGGTCCTGAAATAGCCTAAAACTTATTGGTAATGCCCTGCCCACCAGTCACACCCCCAGCAACACCCCCCACAAGTGTCCCTCTTTGGCAGTTTGAAATGTTGGGAGGTATGCCATTGGCTGGAGGCGCGGAAGGTCCTGAAAGCCCATTGAAACATGCATACCGCCCGCAGGGAAGATGAGACAGAGTGAGCTTTTTCACATACAGCACTTTGGTGTGCCACAGACATCCACTTAGGGTGCCCCATTTTATCTATAATAGCTTTGAAAAAATGTGAATGTAGACTTCCAACTGTATATTTAAGGACTAGTTGAAGAGCTCTTGTACAGGGGCCACAGTGCCAGCTGGTCACGGTGCAGTCATGTGCAGTAGAGACTGCCCGCGCCACGGCCAATATGGAGAGGGGCGCTCTGAATTCAGACCAGGGCCCTCTCTGCGCACCGAGGACTCGAGTCTAACTTCAGAATGCCCCGCTCTGTATCAGCCGCGTAACGGGCATTCTACTGCGCATGACTGCGTTGTGACAAACTTTCTAGCTAATTATAATATAGGATATTACTATGCACAATATGTTTATTTTAGTAGTGAGGTCTAACAATAACTCTGTATTTATGTATTTGTAATCTTCATTGCACCCTTGACAAGGGTAGGTCTGTCCCAAAAATGCCAGATTGCGTATTAGATGTTCCTTGAGCAAAAAAAGCTTGAGAACCACTAGCTTAACCCTTTCAAGCGCAGCATCAGGAAGTATTATTTTGGGGGAGGGAGGGAAGGTTTCTGTCAGTTTTTTTTTGTTTTTTTTTAGTAAGGGGGAAAAACAAGGGTGCTTATTATACATAGGCACTCTTGTTTTCCCCTAAAATCTTGGACATAATATACACCTGAGTATTTTACACAAATGCGTATTATACCTGAGATTTTACAGTAAATCTAGTTTTTCTGTTTGTAGCTGTTACAATGTGACAGCTCCCCTTTACAGGGATTGTAATACCTCAAACTAATTTTAATTAATTGTGTAGCCCTTAAAAATCCAAATTCAATGAGCCCTACGGCATCTCTCAGACCTGTATGGTTTGAGAGCCACTTTCAAAGTTCCCGCTCCCCTGACATCAGCGTTCTAGCTGACTGCAGGGGAATCCTGCCCCTGAACAAGCAGCGGCTCTGCAGCAGAGCCGAGATCGAGTTATAGAAACAGAAATCCTTCTCTGAAGCGGTCTTCTACGTGTGCTTGCAAATCAAGGACATGTAGAAGACCTTTTCAGTGAAGGATTTCTTTTTCATTAACACGATCTCGGCTCTGCTGAAGAGCCTCCGCCGGTCCCGGGACCAGATTGACCAGATTCCCCTGCAGTCAGCTAGAGCGCTGACGTCAGGGAAGTGGGAACTTTGAAAGTGACTATCTCTCAAACCATACAGGTTTGAGAGATGCCTCAGGGCTCATTGAATTATGATTTTTAAGGGCTACACGATTAATTAAAATTATTTTGAAGTAATACTATCCCTTTAAGAGTGTAAGACAGGAAGTTCCTGCATGGCATGTCTTGCTTGGCTTAATCTATAAATCTAAATATCTCAAATACTTGCCTTCTAAATAAAAACTGGTTAATACAACATTCAGGTGATTTTGAAAGCTCTTTCAAAATCACCAAATTTTTATTTAGGTGATAGGGTACCTTTTAGTAGAGTACACAGATAATTGCTAACATAATGTAAATAATATATGTAAACCTGACTGATGTATAAAGGACACCTACTTTGGCAATTTAATCTGTTAACCCTTTGAGGGCTAGAGGTGCGTTGTGTACCCCTTTGGCACTCAAAGGGTTAACATAAGACCCATTATGCCTAGGGTCTATCTCCCCTTTCATTTGAACAGCAAAGAACTGGACAGCTTATAAAAACTGCCGAGGAGAATCGGTGTGACATTTATAATCTTCTTTAGATCAAAAGATGTGGTAATCTACAGATGATCTTTGCTATTTGTTCTTATTTTGAGGGATTGATTGACGTGACATAATTGCATTTCACATACGCCAAGACAGCATTATTCCATGCAATATTTAGGGTGTGCTGCCATTCATTCTGTCCTTTTCAATAAGCACAGTTAAGTCACATTTTATTGGTCATTTACACCTTTTCAGTAAAATGACAACCGATTTAAAGTTTGCTAAAAACCCAAAAATAATTTTCCATGATTTAAAAAATGTTAAAAAAACAAAAAACAACTAAATACAAAAAATATAAATAAAAAAAACAGTGTATTAACCCTTTGAGTTCCAGAGGGGTACGCAACGCATTGCTTTGCAATGCATTGTGTACCCCTCTAGCACTCAAAGGGTTAAAGGTGCTCTTTATAATGTGACAGACCTAGAAGGAGGAAGATTATATGTATAGAAGGTCTAGCTACTATCCTATTCTGACCCAAGAGTGTATGGTCATACAGAGAAAAAAAACAAACAAAATATCTAGTGGGAGAGCGCACCAAAATAATGATATAAATAAATAATACATTTAGTACATTTTCAATATCCCACCATCTCATTTTCTTTTTCTTTTTACATTTATTGTTATTTTGGTGTGCTCCCTTATCACTATATATACAAAATGTCAGATCATAAAACTACAGTCAACATCTTTCCAATAGAAATGATGGGGTATTGAATTCACAATAACTGATTATTTCTTTTAACCCCTTAAGGACCAGCGGTCCCGGGGTGTGCCGTCCCTTAAGGACCACATAGGAAACTTTGACGTGCCGTCCCACGTGACAGATCACGTGGAGCGGCACGCCAAACGGGGCACTGGAAGAGATCGCTCTGGTCTTGGAGCGATCAACTTCAGTGCCCGGTATTACTCACTGCGCTCCTGTAGGAGCGCGGTGAGTAAAAGTACATGACATGCCAGGACCGTCACTGGTCCTTAAGTGCCGGACCAGCGTGACGGTCCTTCCACGTCCATGGTCCTTAAGGGGTTAAAGGGTTTTGTAATGTTAGATTAATGTTCATAGTATTTGGGTTCATGGAGAGCGTTATTTCAGTACTGTCAGAGTTGTAGTTCAAGAGTAACTGAATGATAAAGTATCCCCCTCCTGCCCCTTTTACTGATGTAGCACTGCTCACCTCAGAGCTGGATAGATCGCAGAGAGGGACAATCTTCAGTGAAAAGGGAAAACCTGTCAAGGGGCAGGGTTTTCCTTATGTTCACAGTAAGAAGATTGTCCCTTGCTGTGAGTTGTCTGGTCCCAGGACCAGATTCCACATCTGAGGGGAGGCGGCTTACACTAGGTAAAAGGGGCAGGAGGGGGATACTTTATCA
This sequence comes from Rhinophrynus dorsalis, assembly GCA_037306005.1. Taxonomy (NCBI): domain Eukaryota; kingdom Metazoa; phylum Chordata; class Amphibia; order Anura; family Rhinophrynidae; genus Rhinophrynus; species Rhinophrynus dorsalis. The sequence continues at coordinate 660,450,041 of CM074718.1, read as the reverse complement.
TTCAATTACTCTTGAACTACAACTCTGACATGATTGAAATAACGCTCTCCATGGACCAAATACTTTGAAGACTAATTGGAGCTGCTTTTTTGTGAAACAATACTATCACTTTAACTAAAAGAATCTATTTTTGACACTGTTTTATTATTCTATTTTCTTTATTACGCTAAAAGTACTGTTAATTGGTGCACATCCATATTCCCTCAATTCTATATACGGCCTGCATATAATTACTGTATTAAAGGAGAAGTAACACATCATACTAATACCGTCCCCAGTTAACTGATTATGACTAAAAGATCCTTATGGCCCTTACGAAGTGGGTCTTTCTTCAAGAGATAGCCTCTTCAGCCAGTCATGGATGTCATGTTCATGGAGGTGAACAAGACAGTTGCAAGTTGGAGCACAGGACACAAACTCCACCACGTCACATGATAATCTTAACACTTTAAAGCAGAATATCGCCCTATATTAAGACCTCCCACAATAATTAGGCATATGGCTATTAGCTTTTTAACAATTATATTATCGGGCGCAAGTACCTTGGTCTCAAGCAATCCTTCTTTTTCTGAGACTGACGGCCAGGATTCTTGCTTTAGAGCCGCCTGCACCGTCATTTCCCTCCGGTACCTTAAGGTACAATGCAATGCCTCCTAGAGGACGCAGATGTCTCTGCACGTCTCGTATTTGGTGCTTACAAAGCGCTCCTTTGGGAGAGCTGTAAGCACTAGCAGGACCTGAAATTGACCGCTCCAAGACTGGAGCAGTTTCTCTCAGACCCCTATTTGGCTCACCAGTACGTCATCATTTACATGTGCCAGCTCACCGAACGTCCTCTATGTGGTCATTAACCGCAATCCACCCCAAGTATCTCTGGGCCTTAAGTGGTTAAACTTTAGTATAAGTGTTTATAAATTAGTCTGTATAAATAAAATACATTGCTGTTGCTCCAAATCATTATTTAGCTACACAAAGAGGTGTCAATATGTCTTAAAGTGACCTACACCTAATCCTGGCCCCAGCACCACTAATTTACATAAAACTGCCCCATCTTTGACTGTTTATATTTAAAGTGTCTATTCTCTCTTCCTCAGTATCACAGTGAGGCAGGGAACAGTAACAAAGGCAATGCACAGTATACATTACCTCTGTTACTGGCTCAGACAGTACATATGATCACTCTAGCAGCGATCACATATACAGGCAAAACAGGGAAAGGCTGAAACTGACCTCTTCAGTCCTGGAGCACTCCATTACAGCCTCCCCAGCATGATCACCACTCACCCTGAGGCTTGCTGCAGTCATTTAACCCATGACGTGCCAGGACCGTCACTGGTCCTTAAAGGACCAAAATCTGTGACGTTCCTGACATGTGCCGGGTCATTAGGGGGTTAAGGACTGGAGGGATGTGTATTTTATTGATTGGCAACGCATTGAGAATCCCCTGGTCCTTAAAGGGTTATTAAGTAAGCTTATGCACTCTGCCTTCTTTAGTCTGAATAAACTGCCAGCATCTGTCATGTCTGCCTTCATTGATATGACATCCAGGACTGATTTGAAGAGCTTATCTAGTGAACAAGGGCAAAATTCATACAGGTCATTAGGATTTTCTGGCCATGATAAGTACCCAGATTAATTTTAGAAGGTTTTACTTCTCCTCTAAATTTGAGCTTTTAGTCCCATGATCTGCTCAGTGGTTGCCACTTTGCTGAGATACCCCAACGTAGGCAAGTTCTAAACTTATTTTGGTTTGTCTTGTGAGCTGAATCTCTCCTGATTAACCCTTTGAGTGCCACTAACAGGACACTTCAGGCAAGTGCAAGGCACAGGTCAAACAGTCCTTGTCTGTGCAAGCAGTAGTAGTTTGTAAATGCTAGACAGGCCAAGGTCGGGACAGTCAGCAGACAGTGAGGAATACCAATAATCAGTTCAAGGTCAGGATCAGGAAAAGTCCCGAAAAAAAAGCCAGGTCTATAAGACAGATCAAACAGGAAACAATAATGTTAAGAGCCAGGAACATGGCCAAAAGATTAATACTGAAAAAAGCATTCTCTGTATATTTTTGTACACACAAACCCTGACCCTGGTTCCCGTTTGTCTCATCTCAGCTCCTGTGTTTTTGTTCGCCATACTGCCAACTCTAGGTTTTTGTATCCTTGTGCCCCAATTCCTAGTTCTTCCTACCCTCACCTCCTAGTTTTCTCCTCCTCCTACCCACACCCCCTAGTTCTCTCTTTAGCCTACCACCACCTTCATGTTTTCTCACTACTCCCTTCCCTGACTCCTGATTCAGTTTTCTACATACTTTCCAAGAACTGCAAACATAAGACGTAGAAGACAAAAATAAAATTAAAGCAGTACAGTCTGCAGTGGAGAGACAGTTCAGTTCTGTAATATGCTACACACCATTGTTGGCTGGGGTTGATAAGAACTGAAGTCCTGAACAGCTGAAAGGCCTCAGGTTTTCCAGCCCTGCTGTACACCATATATTCACAAACTGTGAGGTAAATATATCCTACAAGATAGTAAAGGGCATACATTCCATGTTTAATTACTTTCGTGTAAGACTAGGTGTAATCTTATCCAGATTAAGTCATTTTGTGGTATGGTTGGGACAATCACTATTTTCATCTGATTTCTTATTTAGCTAACAAGTCGTTTATCAGAGCAGTCAATTTTCCATGACCTGTAAATTATTGATGATCTTAATAGGTTCCAGCCAGTGGGGGAGAGCTGTCTTCTTCCAAGATCTTACAATTCCTAGTCTAAAGGCCAGAATATAGATTAGTTAGGATTTAGCTACTGGAGGAAATTCCTTCATATACTCACTTAATGATAATATTGTAATATCTGGCACTATTTATCAACCTAAAGAGGAGCAATTCTGCAGCAAACCAACTGCACCATTGATGGGCAATGAAAATTCCTATTGATTTAAATGGGGCTTTGAATTCGTTGAATGTTACTGAGTTCTCCAATGAGTTGTGAAGGGGTAAAAGCCCCTGTTTAAATCAATGGGAATTTGAGAGTTTAGTATTTGTTCCACGAGCTGCAGTTGGTTTGTTCCAGAATTCTTTCTATTTAGCTTCATGAATAAAAATCTGTATCTGTGGCTAGGATATCTGCAGGAATTTTTGTGGAAAACCCTTAATTTGCTTAGTTCCTTACATAAACCTCTTAAAATGTCTGCCTTCTTGCTAAGCCCCCCAAAAAAAAATTCCTGCAAGAAACTTGCCAGTTTCTGCTAATGCCTGAGACATCTTGCCAGGGTTCAGAGTCGTTATGTATAGTTCTGTGGCTACTGCTGCAGTGAGACAAGTCTGGGGGTCAGTGTGTGTGGTTCTATGGCTACCAGTGCAATGAGACAAGGCTAGAGGGTTAGGATGTGGGGTTCTATGGCTACCAGTGCAGTGAGACAAGGCTACAGGGTTAGGATGTGGGGTTCTATGGCTACCAGTGCAGTGAGACAAGGCTGGGGGTCAGTATGTGTGGTTCTATGGCTACCAGTTTAGTGAGACAAGGCTAGAGGGTTAGGATGTGGGGTTCTATGGCTACCAGTACAGTGAGACAAGGCTGGGGGTCAATATGCGTGGTTCTATGGCTACCAGTGCAATGAGACAAGGCTAGAGGGTTGGGATGTGGGGGTTCTATGGCTACCAGTGCAGTGAGACAAGGCTGGGGGTCAATATGTGTGGTTCTATGGCTACCAGTGCAATGAGACAAGGCTAGAGGGTTGGGATGTGGGGGTTCTATGGCTACCAGTGCAGTGAGACAAGGCTGGGGGTCAGCATGTATGGTTCTGTGGCTACCAGTGCAGTAAGACAGGTCTGGTGGTCAGTATGTGTGGTTCTGTGGCTACCAGTGCAGTGGGACAAGGCTTGGGGTTAGTATGTGTGGTTCTATGGCTACGAGTGCAATGAGACAAGGCTAGAGGGTTAGGATGTGGGGTTCTATTGCTACCAGTGCAATGGCACAAGGGTGGGGGTCAGCATGTATGGTTCTATGGCTACCAGTGCAGTGAGACAATGCTGGGGGTCAGTATGTGTGGTTCTGTGGATACCAGTGCAGTGAGACAAGGCTGGGGGTCAGTATGTGTGGTTCTATGGATACAGTGAAGTGAGACAATGCTGGGGGTCAGTATGTGTGGTTCTATAGATACCAGTGCAGTGGGACAAGACTGGAAGTCAGTATGTGTGGTTCTATGGATACCAGTGCAGTGAGACAATGCTGGGGGTCAGTATGTGTGGTTCTGTGGATACCAGTGCAGTGAGACAAGGCTGGGGGTCAGTATGTGTGGTTCTATGGATACAGTGAAGTGAGACAATGCTGGGGGTCAGTATGTGTGGTTCTATAGATACCAGTGCAGTGCGACAAGGCTGGGGGTCAGTATGTGTGGTTCTATGACTACCAGTGCAGTGAGACAAGGCTGGGGGGTCAGTATTTTTTGTGGTGCTATGGATAACTGCAGTGGGACAAAGCTGGGGGTCAGTATCTGTGGTTCTATGGATACCACTGTAGTGCGACAAGGCAGGGGGGTCATTATGTGTGGTTCTATGGATACCGGTGCAGTGAGACAAGGCTGGGGATTAGTATGTATGGTTCTATGGATACCAGTGCAGTGTGACAAGGCTGGGGGTCAGTATGTGTGGTTCTATGACTACCAGTGCAGTGAGACAAGGCTGGGGGTCAATATGCGTGGTTCTATGGCTACCAGTGCAATGAGACAAGGCTAGAGGGTTGGGATGTGGGGGTTCTATGGCTACCAGTGCAGTGAGACAAGGCTGGGGGTCAATATGTGTGGTTCTATGGCTACCAGTGCAATGAGACAAGGCTAGAGGGTTGGGATGTGGGGTTTCTATGGCTACCAGTGCAGTGAGACAAGGCTGGGGGTCAGCATGTATGGTTCTGTGGCTACCAGTGCAGTAAGACAGGTCTGGTGGTCAGTATGTGTGGTTCTGTGGCTACCAGTGCAGTGGGACAAGGCTTGGGGTTAGTATGTGTGGTTCTATGGCTACGAGTGCAATGAGACAAGGCTAGAGGGTTAGGATGTGGGGTTCTATTGCTACCAGTGCAATGGCACAAGGGTGGGGGTCAGCATGTATGGTTCTATGGCTACCAGTGCAGTGAGACAATGCTGGGGGTCAGTATGTGTGGTTCTGTGGATACCAGTGCAGTGAGACAAGGCTGGGGGTCAGTATGTGTGGTTCTATGGATACAGTGAAGTGAGACAATGCTGGGGGTCAGTATGTGTGGTTCTATAGATACCAGTGCAGTGGGACAAGACTGGAAGTCAGTATGTGTGGTTCTATGGATACCAGTGCAGTGAGACAATGCTGGGGGTCACTATGTGTGGTTCTATGGATACCAGTGCAGTGGGACAAGGCTGGAAGTCAGTATGTGTGGTGCTATGGATACCAGTGCAGTGGGACAAAGCTGGGGGTCAGTATCTGTGGTTCTATGGATACCAGTGCAGTGCGACAAGGCTGGGGGTCAGTATGTGTGGTTCTATGACTACCAGTGCAGTGAGACAAGGCTGGGGGGTCAGTATTTTTTGTGGTGCTATGGATAACTGCAGTGGGACAAAGCTGGGGGTCAGTATCTGTGGTTCTATGGATACCACTGTAGTGCGACAAGGCAGGGGGGTCATTATGTGTGGTTCTATGGATACCGGTGCAGTGAGACAAGGCTGGGGATTAGTATGTATGGTTCTATGGATACCAGTGCAGTGTGACAAGGCTGGGGGTCAGTATGTGTGGTTCTATGACTACCAGTGCAGTGAGACAAGGCTGGGGGGTCAGTATTTTTTGTGGTGCTATGGATAACTGCAGTGGGACAAAGCTGGGGGTCAGTATCTGTGGTTCTATGGATACCACTGTAGTGCGACAAGGCAGGGGGGTCATTATGTGTGGTTCTATGGATACCGGTGCAGTGAGACAAGGCTGGGGATTAGTATGTATGGTTCTATGGATACCAGTGCAGTGAGACAAGGCTGGGGGTCAGTATGTGTGGTTCTATGGATATCAGTGCAGTGAGACAATGCTGGGGGTCAGAATCTGTGGTTTTATGGATACCAGTGCAATGGGACAAGGCAGGGGAAGGAGGGGGGTCTGTAGGTGTAGTTCTTTTGCAACCAGTGCAGTGGGACAAGGGTGGGGATCTGTATGTCAGTGGCAGAAAAACAGCATTTATTATGGGAATTCCAGCAGAAGATGAAAAGGAATGAGTTGGATACCCATCTGGCACTCAAAGGGTTAAAGCAGTGGTCCCATTAATGTGTTTGTTGAGGACAGGACCACCACATGAAGAAGGTGAGCTCTTTCTGATCACACCTGGGAAAAGCAGAACATGTCTGGAGTGAACCAACTGCACCACAGAGAACAAATACACATTCTCATTGATTTAAATGTGAGTATTAAAACTCGGCTGGATGCTAGAGAGATCTCCAGTGCATTGTTTGTCATGGCATGGCATGTCTCACCCAACTTTATTGGGATTGTCCCTCTCTGTAATCCATCCGGACAGTCTTGCTGCTCTGAGGTGAGCAATGTTACATCAGTAAAAGGGGCGGTAGGGGGGGATACTTTATCCAGGGCTTATAATTTGAAGTCCTTTGCTACTAGCCAGACCTGAAAAGTTACTCACCACTGCAAGCCATAACATACCCACCAGGACTGAATTTCTACTCGCCAGGGATAAATTTTCACTCGCCATTGGCTAGCAGTGAGTGGAAATTTTGAGCCCTGCTTTATCATTCAATTACTCTTGAACTACAACTCTGACAGAATTGAAATAAGACTCTCCATGGCCCAAATACTATGAAGATTAATTTTGAGCTGCTTTTATTGTGAAACATCACTATCCCTTTAAAAGGTCTCACCTTCACATCACTCCCATTGGCTGTTTTACTTACGCTAGAATAATTGTTATGAGGCTGTCACAAATAGGCATAACAGTATCCAAACACATTAATGAATGTGTAATTACAACAGGGCAAAACTACATGTAGCATCTATTATTCCAATGCAGCTCTGCATAAACCCTCATTTTACCTCTTTCAGGTCTGGGTCGCTCACCTGTACCCACCTTAGGGAACACTACACCACAATATACCATAAATTCACTCACAGCATCCTCATTCCCTTATTTCAGTGAAAGAGCAATTTTTTGCACACCTACACATTACTAACTATAATGGTAGCCAAATCGCATCATGTCGAATTATTTTTTTTTGTGATGCAGAGAACATTCAGTTGTGATATATCATAAACACAAATATACATACCTGGAGCCTTCAAGATCCCCCAGAGTATCAATGAGGGATGGAGATGGGAGTGACCAAATGATGTAATTCATGTCATACTGTGGGTGGGGGAGTTGGAAAGTCAGAGTTTGTCTTGAAATGGACAGGGAAGTAGGCTGGTCTGGGTGGGACAGGCTGGGAGTGGGTGGGGTTACCAGGGATCTGTGCACAAGAGAGAATCATGTTTTGTCCCCAAGGAGAGGCAATGGGGCATTCTGTCTGTGTTTCATGTGCTCCTGTTATCTGTGCCTTGTTTAACATGATAAGTGAACCCCCTTAAGGGCCAGAGTGCGTTGCCCACCCCTCTGGCCCTTAACGGGGTTGAAAAAGTGTCAGAGGAAATAGCATAACTTTAATCCATTTTCTTGCATATGCTAAAAGGCAGGAGTTCAGTGCTTGGAGCATTAAAGTCTTAATGGAGAAAGTGTACGCCGGTATGCACTATAGCGTTCATACATCTAGTGCAGGGGTACTCAGGCGCGACCAACAGTGCACATTTACATGATCCCTGAATTAAAGTGACTGTGCCGTTAATTAGTTCACCAGTGCACCAGCTGGAGTAGCCAGGAAACATGGACTGCTGTTAGCTCTTGAGGACCAGTACTGGCTACCTCTGTTCTAGCTCATCCAGCCATTGGTGTTGGAGGCTACGCCTGCTAAGGTTTGCTGAAGGATTTGTATAACCCTACATTGAGGAGGATGTACTAAGAAAAACTGGTGTAATTCTCATGCAAACTAACTGTACCATGAGCAGAAATACAAATTGTCGTTGGTTTAAATAAAGATTTAAACACCTTGGAGACTAGTGTAGTGCAATATAACATGTTAGAAATGTTGCTTTAACCCCTTAAGGACTAGCTGTCCCGGGGTGTGTGGTCCTTTAAGGACCAGATAGGGAAGTCCGACGTGCCGTCCCATGTGACTGATCACGTGTGCCGGCATGCCAAACGAGGGACTAAAAGAGATTGCTCCGGTCTTGGAGCGATCAACTTCAGTCCCTGGTATTACTGCGGTAAGTAAAAGTACATGACGTGCCAGGACTGTCACTGGTCCTTAAGTGCTGGACCAGCGTGATGGTCCGAGTACGTCATTGGACGCAAAGGGGTTAAAACAGAGCTGTCCACATTCAGTTCTCCGGGGCCACCAACAGGCCAGGATGTAAGGATTTCCCTGATTAAGCACAGGTGAGTTAATCAGTGGATCAGTCATTGTGACTGACTCACCTGTGCTTAATCAGGGAAATCCTTACATCCTGGCCTGTTGGTGGCCCTTGAGGACTGAACTCAGACAGTCCTGTTTTAAATCAATTGGCATTTTGGAATTTTTATATGTTGTCTTCAGTGCAGTTGGTTTGACACAAAATTGCTTCAATTTTCTTACTACATCAGCAACATCCTAGCAGTTGTGATGTCTCCCAAACCAGTGGTTCTCAAACACTTTGGTGTGCCTTGGGCAATGGCTCAAGGGTACCCCACCTTGTCTGCGAAGTCTTTGACCACAAATTTTATTTGATATTTTACACTAATTAAAATGAATTTGTGCAGTATGCTCTTTAATTTCAGACTGACTGTGAGACTGAAGAATAACTTTACATTTATCTATTGCACTCATCATTAACCCCTTGAGTGCCACAGGGGTACCCAATGCATTGCAATGCATTGAGTACCCCTCTGACACTCAAAGGGTTAAGTTCTTGAGAAATGACCTATACAATGTTAAGGGGTGCCCTGAAAATTCCAGCTTGCCGGTAAGGTTACCTTGACTGAGAACTGTCCCATATCAGTAAAATAATGTAAAAGATGAATGGCTCTTCTATACAAGGAGGGAACTTACGCATTGCCCATTCCTCTCCATAAATTAAAGCAAACCTGATCTAAAGCTCATTTACTGTCTTGGAACAAAAATTGATCTTGCTTCACTTTTGATTCAGTGAGTGCAGATTTTGAAAGGAAGAAAAATAGCATTGTTCTCTCGGTTTAACCCTTTGAGGTTTGCGCTGTTCGGTTTAGCTGTTAACCCTGGGAGTACTAGAGGGATGTGCAGTCCATTGCTTTGCAATGCATTGCACACGCTTTTGGTCCACAAGGGTTAAGTTTGCCTGGGTTGGGCAGAAAAGACTAACAAAGCATTTACTGCAACATTCGGCAGGTTGATGATTATTCTTGAAAGATTTTGCTCTTCCCACCTTTTCCTTTGTCTGTTTTGGGTTAAAATGGACAGAAACATTTCTATCTATCTATCTCTCTCTCTCTCTCTCTCTCTCTCTCTCTCTCTCTCTATATATATATATATATATATATATATATATATATATATATACACACTAGTATGAAAGCCCATGTACATGGGCTAAAGTGCCACCCAGCAGCCCCAGAGACAGGAGGTGAGCCATTCGGAGCGCCGTTCTCCGGAGCAGCGCGTTCAGCCAGTCTCTACTGAGCATGACTGCATCGTTCCGGCAGTCTCTACTGCGCATATGCAGTTACGCACACAGGAAGCTTTGCAGCCTAGCGCTTTATATTATACAGAATATATATATAAATGGATCAAACTGGTTCTGGTTTGCTGTCCGCCCCTCTATGGGGCGGTGGTGGGGGAGTAGAGATTGCACTCACGCAGCAAGTCACCACAAGGCAGAGATTTTGCCAGCTCATTAAGTCTTTGAGTGCCTGAGAGGTTACAATGTGTGGGATACCTCTCTGGCACTCAAAGCGTTAATACACGGTACTTGCTTCAGTCAAATGTTTTTACATCTTTTTTATGATTGGAGTTAACCCCTTTGAGTACCAGAGTGGTAGACAACGCATTGTGAAGTAATGCACTGCACACCCCGCTTGCACGCCAAACAAAGCAATGCATTTGTGGGCCTCTGTAGCATTCAAAGGATTGAAATCTCCATTTTAATCAGTTGGCAATTTCATTTCTGACCTATAGTGCTGCACACCTCCCAACGTTTCATATGGCCAAAGGGGGACACTTGTGTTTTAGGGGGTGTTGGTTGTAGTGTGGCTATTAGGAGGGGCATTACTGAGAATGTTTAGGTTGTTTTATGACCTGTTGACACCTCTTTGTGTAACTAAATAAATGATTTAGAGCAAGACCAAAATATATTTTTTACACAGAATAATTTATAAAAATACAGATACAGAGGTTTATCAATTAGTCAATGTGAGTTTTATTGCTGCGGAGCAGTGTGATATACATTTATATACACACCACACAGTCTGATCTCCTAAAAAGAGGAACACGAGGGAAGAAAAGAGGGACAGGTGGATTTAGGTCTCAAAGGAGGACTGTAACTCCTAAACAAGGACACTTGTAAGGTATGGTGCAGTTAGTTTGCCTTTTTTCTTTGTGACTGTGGCCCATTATTTATTACCCATAATCCTTTCCACCATGCTTAACTGCTGATCAACTCCTCCCATTGCTGACTGAGACTGATATACCGGGAATATCAACTAGGGCAAACCAGCTGCACCATAGGGGGACACATATCCACTGATTTAAATGAAGATTGTAACTGCTTGAATTCTACACAGGTCTCCAGTGATTTGCTTCTCAATATGTTGGAGACCTCTGTGGTATTCAGGGGTTTAAAAACCCCTTTTAAATCAATGGAACATTTGTTTTCGGCACCTATGGTGGAGATAATTGGCTCCAGAAAAACTCCACTTCTGCTTGGTACATCATCTTGAACGTAGAGCTGGTTTTCAGCCAAGTCAGCAACCTATGCCTTCTATTAGCAACCCTGTGCCTTCTATTGGTGACCCTGTACCTTTTATCTGGTACCTTCTGTCAGCGACCCTGTACCTTCTGTTGGTGACCCTGTACTTTTTATCTGGTACCTTCTGTCGGCAACCCTGTACCTTCTGTTGGTGACCCTGTACTTTTTATATGGTACCTTCTGTCTGTGACGCTGTACCTTCTGTTGATGACCCTGTACCTTTTATCTGGTACCTTCTGTCGGAAACCTTGTATCTTAGGTTGGCGACCTTGTATCTTCTGTCTGCGACCCTGTACCTTCTGTAGGTGTCTCTGTACCTTTTATCTTTTACCTTTTATTGATGACCCTGTACCTTCTGTCGACAACCCTGTACCTTCTGTCGACAACCCTGTACCTTTTATTGACTACCCTGTACTTTTTCTTGGCGACCCTGTACCTTCTGCCTGTGACCCTGTACCTTCTGTCGGTGACCCTGTACCTTCTGTAGGTGACCCTGTACCTTTTCTCGGCGACCCTGTACCTTCTTTCAGTGACCCTGTACTTTCTGTGGGCGACCCTGTACCTTCTGTAGGTGACCCTGTATCTTTTATCCTCTACATTTTTTTTTTTACTACCCTGTACCTTCTGTCAGTGACCTTGTATCTTCTATCGGTGACCCTGTACCTTCTTATGGTGATCTGGTACATCTTATTAGTGACTGTAGTTTTTTTTTTTTTCCAATTTGTCACCCAAGAATAAGGTGATATGGTACTTTTTTCTTTTTTAGAAAATCACCCCTGCCTCAGCGCTGTCACCACAAACTGCCTCTCTAGCTGTAGACCAAACTCCTCTCTCTTCTGTGTCTGATGTACACTGCCCATTTCTTCCTAAGCATTCCTCTTTATCGTACTGCTAGTAGACTCATGCAACAGTTTCTAGCCACTGTAATAAAAGATGCCGATCGTTACACATATTGTTTATCTCTTTCTGTGATTCTTCCCTGGAGTATACTGCATTATAAAATATTTTGGCACCATGTAAATAAATAATAAAAAGTTCCGCTCCTTAAGTTGCATGGTCTTTCTGCACATAGCTTCTTACAAGATTTTAATCATTTCTACACTGGCTGATTTATATTAATTGTCGCCAGGCTCCCATATTCCTCCATAAAGCATATGAAACATAGTTATCATTATTTTTTATTATATGAGAACGTGTTCAGCATTTCCTTCTTTGAATCTTTGAATGTTAGACAGGTCTCCAATGCATTACAGAACATTCAAGGGGTTAAAGAAGTAGTAACTTTTTACTATGTAAAAGATATGGTTTAGGGAATGTCTTTCTAAGTAGTACAAGGTTTTTCTTCTGCTGTGAGATATTCAGTTAAAGGTGCAACAGTAAAAACATGCACAATGGGGTAAAACTGTTACTATCACTTTCTATGAAGAGAAGTAGTCTAAGCTGTCCCATAGAACATAATATAGACCCAAGAAAAATTCTGTCTGGACAGCTGGGGAGACTCACTATGTGGGTTAATAAGTGTAGAGCTTGGCGATATGATGCCGTTTTTGCCTCAGATGCACTAAGATGTCTTTGCCATCACATTCCTGTGAATCCACGTCAGATACTCCAGCATCACCAAGAACCAACCATGCCTTTGCCAGACTTACAATGTTACTGTGAGTACTAAGTCAGTGGCTCATTTACATGTTGAAAATGCAGATTAATGTGCCACTGTTCTGAGCCAGGCCTAGGCTGGCGAATCTGGGTTCTTCGTATAGCTCTCTGTGGTGCCTGAAGACAGTATGCTGTCTGTACTGGAGAGCAGAGACAGCAACTGCCCTACATTAACCCTTTAGTGCCATAGTGATATGCATTGCACACCCCCGTGACACTGAAAGGGTTAGGACAGTACAACCCATTGCAACAGTTGATTCATGTAGTGAGAAAAGAGACAGAGAAGCTAATCAGTTTGACTATCCTCTGATCAGCTGATTCATGTAAACAACGAACTTGCAAGGCACTCCTATTGATCCCCCTATTTCTCATTTTGCTAAACACACAGCTCTATCGGTAGATGAAGCATCTGCATTTAAGGATCAGGTGGATAACTCTTCAATTCTCTTCTTAAAATGAACTTTATTTCCACAGTTGCTGCATTGCGTCCAGCCTTGTACACAGCCTAGGTGTCGAGGGCTATTTGATGTGATCACTTAATGGAAGCGCTCCAAATGGAGTCTTCCAGAGAAGATCTTGTTCATATTCGCTCCAGGATTCTCAAGGCTAATTCTTACATTTGTGAGGCAGCTAGATAGATAGGATCATATTTCTAGGTACATTTTCTGCACTCTCTGTAGTGGCATGCCATACACTGTGGTGAAGATCTGGTCTACTGATCTGTTTTCTAAGAAGTATCTTATCCCCTTACTATTCCTGGGCTGACAGTTCTTTGGCCTGAACTGGATAAAGTCATTAGCAATGCTAGTGGGAGCAAGAGCTCCCTGTTGCTCCATTTTACCTGTGTCATTTTTCTTGTTTCCCCTGCCCACTACTCTCATCTAAACAGTGCTCCTACCCCATCATGGAGCCAGCCTCATTTCTACCCCAAACCAGTTTGGTGGAGCAAGAATCCCACCCATAAGCCCCCCGTGGATAAGTCTTCCTCAGCAGGGCTTATGTAGTGCCAGAGTGCCTCAGGGCAATTGGGGGGTGGGGTTTGAGACAGTTTCACAATGTGTGGGCCCTGGGTTTTGTGGGTTATTTTGAAGGGATAAGCCATACATTTAACGGTCCCTCATCCTAGTTGCTTCTATACGTCAGTGTCAAGAGTTCCTCAGGCTCCTTTGAAGACTCTTTAGTTCCAGGAGGTGGCTCAAGCCTTGGTAGGCATGCAGGTCTTGACTCAGTCCCCCTGTAAAGAAAGGTTTCTGGAGGTCTATTCCAACCTCTTCATAGTCCCCAAGAAAAATGGATGTTGTTATAGACCTAAAATGTCTCAATCATTTTGTTCATACTCCAAGATTGAAGATGGAATCTCTGCATTGCCTCAGTGTGTCCAGGGGAGATTTTGTCTTATTTGGACAAAAGGGATGTTTCAGGTCACATGCAACATCAGAGATTCCTGCAGCTGGACATTCTGAAAAATGAGTTCAGAAAGGATTGTCTTATCACCTGCATGATGTTCTTCTCTTCCAGGAAGAGAGTAGATCAGCACTGTTGGCATCAGGAATGTCACCTAACATTGGGTCGCCCTGTTACCATGACATGCACCAGTCTGTAGGGTTGGGGGAGCACCACCAGTTCTCAGACTCCACAGGGATTCTGGTCCAGCACATCAGTGTGATGAAACTTGGGGTGATTTGTCTGGCTCTTCAGTACTGGTACAAATTTTTTTTGTTGTCTCCTGTTTCAATTTCAGTTGAAGGAATGTGACAATGGTACTTATGTCAACTGTTAATGGGGAAGAGAAGCGGGGCCGCATGGTCTGGGTTCATCTTATTCTCTCTTAGGTGGAAGCTCATTTTCCAGCCCTATAAGCCATTCACATTCCAGGGGTAGAGAATGTGTCAAACTCTTTCATTTGTCAACTACTGGACCCCAGGGATTGGGAATTACAGCAGTCTGTTTTTGTCTCCATAGCTGGGATCTGCCGGTTGTGGACCTCATGGTATATTTCATGAACCACAAAGGCTCTTGGTTGTGCTTCAGGTCCTGGGACTTTCTGGCCTTCGCAGTGGAAGTGATGGTCATTCCATAACATTTCCTTCTGGCCTATGTGTTCCTTCCACTTGCTTGGATTCCTAGGGTGTTGATAAAGGTCAAGAATGATTGGGCGCACATAATCCTGATTGTGCCATATTGACCAAACAGAGCTTGGGTCTCAGACCTAATCAACCTGTCAGCAGACGAGCTGTAGCATCTCCCTCTAGTTCCGGTCCTTATATCTTGAGGTCCTTTGTGTCATCCAGATATAGAGAGGTTGGCTTTGAGGGCATGGCTCTTCAGTTCAATATTCTGAGAAGGAATGGTTTCTCTGACCCAATCATCGAGATGATGGTTAATCCCCTTAAGCTGTTTTCTTATATGGCTTACCACACAGACTGGTCATTGTCCATCGAAATGGCTAGTGTCCACTTTCCTTTTAACCTTCCATGTTTTTTGGCTTTCTCCAGGAGAGCTTCCACAAGGGTCTTCGTCTTAGCTCTCTGCTTTGTTCATGATTTTGCAGAAGAGCATTGCTCTGTTGCCAGATGTCCAGACTTGTGTGCAAGGGGTGTCACGTGCCTACCCAATTTTTAGAGATCCTACACATTCAAGGGATCGAAATCTGATCCTCAGAGAGCTACAGAAGGGTCATTTTTAACACCTGTCATCTGTGTCTTTTTTGTTTCTTTGCCCTGAAACTGTGTTCTTTCTAGCAACTGTGTCTGTCCTGCATGTGGACAAACTGCAGGCCTTGTCTTTTAGAGCCCCCTTTCTAATTTTTCCTTCGGATAAGGTGGTTCTGTGTACTCTTTTTGGGTATCTCCCCAAGGTCGTATCTGATTTCCATATTAATCAAGAGATATTGCTTCATTCCCTTTGTCTTTGGTTCTGTGTACTCTTTTTGGGTATCTCCCCAAGGTGGTATCTGATTTCCATATTAATCAAGAGATATTGCTTCATTCCCTTTGTCCTAAGCAGTCTACTAGGTGAGAACAGGGCCTTCCCCTTTTGCATGTAGTTGGCTGGGCCTATAACATTAAGAAGAGTCCATTACTCTGTAGAAAAATGGCTCATTCCTCCAGAGCTGTGGGTGCTTCATGGACCTACAAGAACCAGGCCTCTGCAGAACAGTTGTGCCTGTGTAGATTACCCATTTTTTATTTCTAGTAACTTTTCTTCTTGCATAATTCTGTGTGGTGGTGTCCATTGTACATGTAATTGATTTGTCTCTGTTGAGACTATTTTTGTGTTCTTACCAATAAATCTGTTCCTCTTAGGCTTATGGAACTCATAACATCCCTTCTGAGGAAAAACATGTTGTCTGAGCTCTGGGCAGGGAAGTCCTTTGTGTTCTCTGGTGTGGCGATTGCCTTCCTGCTTTATTGTTTTTACTTGCATCTTTGCTATACATAGAAATAAGGCTGCTGCTGCTGCTGGGAATGAGGTAAGTGGCGCTGGGAGGGAGTTTCCTCCTACAGAGAGTTTTAGTTTTCAAGTGCCCTGCCTCCTAGCGATAGCTACATACCTCATGGTTTTTGTGCACCACAAGGAATAAGAGAAAATTATTTATTGGTAAGTATGCAAAAATCCCCTATTCTCTAACTGGCGAGCAATTGGTATTAAACCAGCCATGCACATGCTTATATTTAAGATAGTAATACTTCTTTTGAAAATTATGATTTTTTTTTTAAAGAATTCTTAGGACTTACTGCAAAACTTTTGGTGGAAAAATCCCAGAAGCCTGAGTGCCTTAACCCTTTGAGTGCCAGAGGGGTACACAATGCATTGCAAAGCAATGCGTTGCGTACCCCTCTGGCGCTCAAAGGGTTAATTTTAAATATAATCTCCATCCAGTTAACAGGCATAAATGTAGTCATGTTGTGTTAGATCCCTAAAATCTAATTCTAAACTTGCACTTTAATACATATGTTGACTTGGGTTTTTATATATTTATCCACCCTACAGAGGTATTTCCAGGTGATCATATACTTTTGAATGCTAGAGAGGTCTACAAAAAAATACAAGGGTTTAATGCAAAATATAATCACTGAATTTTCAAATTCATATATTGACAGACATGTTGTAAATCATAAGATTCCCAATATTAACCCAGCGCTGTTAATGCAGGTTAATGCAGTCTTTGGCTACTGTAGCCGAGCTGATGGGTATTGGAGAATTTACATTAGCATAGCCACTACTTGTCCTACACCAGATAATGGACTGAAAGGTTAAGAGCAAAGACTCAACAGCTCCTATCAGCCAAGCTTTTTGTAGGGCTAATTACCTCTTTACGCTGCTGACTCTAATGTGACATGTTTATTGCCTTAACTAACAACTCATTAGCTTAGTTGATGTTTTTGTCAATATTAATTCCTTCATTTAAGCCAAGTCAAAGTTTAAACAAAGATGTCCAGACTGAGAAGCGGGCAGAATTAGAAGTGTTCCTCTGTTTTTTATTGTTCAGGTTCAGTGCAGCAAGAAGTAGAGATTCTAAAGAGCTGGACTTGAAGATACAGTTAGTTACTAGCTGATCATATGATAAGTCCGAATATTTCCATTTACCCCCTTGGATTTCAGAGAGTTCTCCAATGCATTGTTTCTCAATGTTTTGGAGACCTCTCTAACATTCTGTCATCAACACAGGCGGAGGCCTGCAGGGAAGGGAGTGCTGGGGAGCGACGCTTGAGGGCGCTGCTCGATTTCGTAGGCTGCCAATAGGTAGGTGGGGGGAGAAGATTCTGGTCAGTCCTCCTACGGACAGCGTAAGCTCCCCTGCAGGGGAGAGTGAAGGCTGGGGAGCGGTGACTAGAGTGCACGGCTGGAGAGCGTCAGCGATAACTCTCCTGAAGAAGTACCAAAGTGACAAACAAGAGGACAATAGAAATGGATGGTCAGTAAGGTCGCCGAGGTCATACACTGGAGAAACTGGAGAGATGGTCAGAGGATAGCCTGGGTCATACACTGGATCAACTGGAGGGATGGTCAGAGGATAGCCAAGGTCATACACTGGATCAACTGGAGGGATGGTCAGAGGATAGCCTGGGTCATACACTGGATCAACTGGAGGGATGATCAGAGAATAGCCTGGGTCATACACTGGATCAACTGGAGGGATGATCAGAGAATAGCCAAGGTCATACACTGGATCAGCTAGAGAGATAACAGAGACAGACAGGACATCCAAGCTAACTGGGAAAAGGGGACCTAGCCCTAACTGAAGACTAGACCTGAAGCGGCTCCAATGCTAAGGACCGACTTGAGTGCCCCACGGAACACTGTGACAGTGCACCGGATGACTGCGGACGCTGAATAGAAATACCCCGCCAAGCTGTGACGTCATCCGCAAGGACGGACGAAACCCGGAAGCGCGATGCCGCGGCGAGGCTAAGCTGAGAGAGAGCCAGAAGAAGGAAAACAACAGCAGAAGGGAGCGAACCGCAAAACGGAGGTATGGGCGAGATAATCGGATGACACATTCAAAGGATTATTACTTGTACCCACAAGAAAAAGTGGCTCTTGAAGCATAGCTATCATTTTTACTGAGTCGGTTTATATGGGAGAGACTTAGCAAGAACTCGGATGCTACACTGTTAAGTTGCTAAATAATTTGGGCGGAGGGCGGATAGTAGAGGAACACAAACACATACATTTACCTTATTATGGCCAAAGAAGAACAATAATTTTTCTCTTGAGACTTGGTTTAAGACATAACATCTTCAGTCAGTTGAAGATGTCATGTCCATGGAGGTAGACATGACACTTGCTGGCAGGACTCCTAAACCCTAACCTCTATCAGTGGAATTTCTATTTTTCCCCTCAGTGGGTGGAGATTATGGTCCAGCAATCTTTCCGACAAGTCATGTCCACCTCATTAGGCATGACATTTTCAGCCAGTGCAAAAGGGCAACATTTATAGTGCCCATTGGGATATTCTTGCCACAGTAAGTTAAGTGAAAGGTTATGTCTTGTAAGTGCCCTTACAAGGGAATTCAGTGGTTTAAACCAGAGGACCTCATGTGTGGAATACCAGCCAGTCCTTTGGGGGCCAGCCCCACAGGTTGCTCACTCATGAATTAAACTGGACCTGTTACCCTAAGATAAGTTTAGTTTGTTTTATAGAGAATTGAAATCTGTCTATATGTTGTACTAACCATTTTATGTAAAATAGTTTTTGAAAAATTAACCTTTAAAGCGAAACTTTTACATACATAGTTTTGACCCCGTATAGTTCATTTCCACTAAGGACATTCACGAAACGGTGTTGTAATGCACACCAGGTCAAAGACTAAACATATCTAGCACCTTATTTGCCCTCAGAACTCCGTAGGGAGAGCACGGGCATCTTTTGGACATGGGATTTGATAGGAAGCGCTCTCCCATTAAGTACTTTATACTTCTCTATTTTTGGCAAGGGAAGCGGGCAGCTTGTATATATAGTGAGATGGTGTTCAATGAGCGTGCTCTCACTCTCTCAGAGCCAGGTCAGAGATGTATGTCGGAAATGGGGTGGGTGATATGTAGGAAGAAATGGGTGGAACAAGAGACCCCTGCGGCACTATGATACTGTAGAGAGAGAGAGAGAGAAATGACATCACACTGCACAGTTTTCTTCTTAAATATCTTCTGAACTGGGATGAATTGAGGAAAACACTATACCGATTTCATACTACAAGGAAGGAATTAATCAAACAAAAGTTAATCAGAGGTGAAAGTTCCCCTTTAAGTTTTGGTTGCATTGTGTGGCACTTTATGCTAATTCCATCATATGTTAATTAGTTATGTTCAAGGCCAAACATATCTCTTGCCGTGCTATTAGAAATGACCGCAGTGCGTATGTATGTGTGTATGTGGGCTCTGCCTTGATTCATTCTTAGACTAGCATTTGGTAATATTGGCCCAGCACTAATAAACGAATTAGGATAAAGTGCCACACAACAATATAATAAAATGGGGCATATTTTTCTAACTTTGATGTGTATACAAAAATAAGCCAAGTAATGACTTCCGCGTCAAGCAAGTGTTTCGTTTTTGTAAAAAATGAACTTATTCTTAGAACTTTTTAATTGAACATAGACCTATGATTTTGACAAAGGATGTATTTTTCCTGAAAATTAAAGATATCAGTCAATCTAATGGTGGTAAATTGTGTATACAATGATTTATGGTTCCTTCCAAGTCCCAGTGGCAGTGTGATTATGGCTCCTAAAGACTATTTGCAGTTCACAGTAAAACAGGAATTGTACTCTAGGAATAAATGGCTTTTAATTTGTTAAAGTAGAATTAGCACATCTTAATAATAAAAATTACCTTACCATGGTCAGAAAATCCTGATGGCCTTTGTGAATTTTGGCCTTGTGCCTTTGTTCAGGAAATTACCTGATTCCATCTCCATGGAGGCGGACTTGACAGTCGTTCACAGGACCAGAGCAGTTCAGACTGTACACACTGCACATTTTAACCCTTTGAGTGCCTCAATGGTACCCAGTGCATTGCAAAGCATTGGGCATCCCTCTGGCACTCAAAGGGTTAACCCCTTTTCTTAACTGGTGGGGGGGAGCAACAGATTGCATCACATTGCTTTGTTCCTCTTTGGTCCTTTATAACTCCCGGTAAGCGCCATGACACACAGGACTGATTAATGCCATCACTTGAATAAGGGCAAAATTCCTAACATTTACTAGTTACAGCAAGGTAAGTGGATGGTGATGGTGAGGTTACTATAAAAGGTATTGTTTCTCCTTTAACTTATTAATCATTTGAATGTCAGTGGGGTACACAACACATTGCTTCCCTCTGGCATTCAAAGGGTTAAGAGCCATACATTCCTAGAGAATATTTGTCCTTCAATATCATGAACTGCATATAGTCTTTAAGAGATGTGATCAGAATGTGGTTTCTGGTATTCAAAGTGCTAACCCCTTCTTGTATTTCTTTAGTTTTTTTGTTTTTTGTTTTTTTTTCTTTCTTGACTCACAAAATTCATAGGGGCCATTAAGTCATAGTAAGGTAAGTGGGGATTAGCATGAGCAGTTGTTACTTTTCCTTAAACCATTTAAGCGCCAGAGGGGTAGCCAGCCTCTTATTAAAATATGAAATGTCCTCATCTGTAATGTGTTTCCCACAATCCAGCACTTGAATTACGTGGTTGTGGCTTGTCACCTAGTAGTATGTTTATTTATTTTTAAAGGCACAATAATGTGATAAACTCTCTACTTGCTACTCTACAGAGACTGTATCAAGTAGGAGAGATCTTAGCGCGTAGGTGTCACAGAATTGCAAAGTAACTGGAGAGTTTATAACACTGGCAAAGTCATCTCTTCATCAAAACTTAAGGCATAACAACCTGGAAAGCCGCATGTTAACCACCAGCAACCTAGGCCACTGCAATGCGTTCCGTACCCCGTCAGCTGACAGAAGGATATTCAAGTCGGCTGACTTGAGGAGGCTCTTCAACAGAGCCGAAATTGCTCTATTTAAAAAGAATTACTTCATTGGAAGGGTCTACAAAGTGTGCTTGCAAACCAGGCACATTTTATAAACCTTTCCATTGAAGTAATTATTTTTAAATAAAGCAATTTCGGCTCTGTTGCAGGCTGGTCCCCGGACCGGGATCTCCTGCTGTCAGCACAGCGCTGAAGTTAGTAGAAGGGGAGGGAGGGGGAAACTTTCAGTATGAATATCTCTCAAACCATAGCGGTTTGAGAGATGGTATTTGCTGTAAATGTTTTGGGGGTTTTTTTAGCTACAAAACAAGAAGATTTCTCTGTCGTTTAGTACAGGTTAATGGTAACTTTGGGTAGGCGATTTAATTGTAGGCAGGAACAATTCTAGATTTGTATGCAGGGGGTGGAGCCTACCTTCCCTCCTTGGCTGCAGCTAGCCAACCAGCTCCAGAAAGATTTGTTCCTTGGTGAAGATAATACAGGCAAGAGAACAGTTCTGCTATAGTTTTAGAAATGTTTTATTTTTCTGTTATGGAATACCACCATTAGGTGGATTACCATAACTGACAATGCCCTTAGATGTGGCAAGCTCAGTATCCAGGTGCTTTTTGTGGACCTTAAGCCCTGGGGGGGGGGGGGAATCTTGGCTACAAGTTCTTTCCTCAGGAGTTACCCACTGAGGCTTCTTCTTAATACATGGTAATCTGAAGACAGAAGATCTGCAGGAAAGGTGACCAACCCTTTGAGTGCTGCAGGTCCACATGTCCCACAGTGCCCCTCCGCACAGGGGTTTACCTTTGGAGTTCAAATTACACATTCCTTCACTCATTTGGTCTATCTGTATGTCTGTTGGGTGTTTTGGAGCAGGTTTATGTGGTATTTTAACCCTTTAGCTGCTGGTTTTGTATCTTTTGGTGGGGGGTTCTGACACTTTTCCTATTGGTTCAGTGTTTTTTTGGGTATTGTAACATGTTCTAGTGATGTTTCATGCATTTTTATTTTACTGTTTCAATTTTGTAAAATTTGAGTTTGGCGCGCTTTACCGCACAGGCGCCATTGCTCTATTCACTCCTATGGGACTGTACAGTTTGGGACATGTCTCTGCAACCGTTTAACCTAGTGACTTCAGAGATGGCCCATTTTTCTTGCCTGCCCTTGCTCTATCATCTGGATCATGCTTCTAGTGTGTTGGGGGGCTCAGGGGGCTTTGGGCACTGTTTGGGTACTTTTTCTGGGAAAGCTACATTTCCCATGAGTGCTTGCTTCGTGCGCTCGTTTCTGATTGACTCGTGCAGCGGCAGCCATTTTGTGCTATTTCCAGAACGAGTATCCTACGCAGGGCTTGAACTCTCCTTCTCTCCTCTGCTGATTAACCCTTCGTCTGCCAGATTAGTCTAATTTAGTGATTTCTGGGGTGAAACTTTAATCCTAAACACTGTGATTTACTTTATTATAAGGTTATTTGACACTGTGAGAATGTCTATACCGTTGAAGCTTGGGGCCAGACCTAAGACTAAGGATGCTGGGGTCTCTGTATCCCCTATTTCGCATTGCTCTTCCTGTCATTCAGGGTTACCTAGAGAATTCTCAGGTCATTTATGCCCAGCATGTTCTGATGTCCCTGAGAGTCTCCTAGGGACCTCCAGCCATGCATTAGAGCCAGTTTGGGTGGAAGAGTTCAAGGCTGCTACTAGGGACCTTAGGTCTACATTGCAACTCTTTCCATCCCAGTTACAGGGGGTCTTCCATTTCTGACTGACCCCCTCCTCCATCAAGTCTTCCCTGCCAAAACCTCAGGGAGTACCTGACGCATCAGATTCCTCTGAGGAGGAACTTCTGGTGGATTCAGATGTTGAGGAATGTTCTGCTCTGGGCTCCTCTCAGTTTTTTTGGGTATCCTTTTGAGGCTGATCCTGAGCCCTCGGCTGAGGGCTCAGATCAGGGCTGTTTTGACTACCCTAAACATTCCCTTAGTTCAGGAGGTTCTTTCTGATCCCTCTGATGTGTTTCAGGAGCCTAAAAAGCCCCTTACTTGCTTTCCACCTAACCCCACTCTTGACCGCTTTGTGTCTGAAGAGTGGAAATCTCCTGACAGGAAACCTTCTGTGTCCAAGAAATTTGCCAAGCTTTATCCCTTCACTGAAACAGTCTACTGCCTTGCCAGTTTCTGACGCCTCCGCTCTGAAAGACTGGACTGACAAGAAACTTGAGGTCTCCCTCAAGTCCATTTTTGCCACTGCGGGCACTTCCATGCGTCCAGCATTCACTACAGCATGTGTGAACCGGGCCATTGCGGTCTGGACTGAACAGCTCACAGTGGCTGTCCATCAGGGTGCTCCTACTTCGGATATATGGTGCTCCTTCTTGCCAACATTTCTGAGGCACAGCACTATGTTTCTGCTGCCTTATTTAATGCCATCCGTTTGGTGGCCAGGGTTTCTACCATGTCTGTTGTTGCCAGACGGGCTCTTTGGCTCAAGATCTAGTCTGCTGACACTGCTTGATAAAGGTCCACATAGGAGGACCGAAATGTTGCATTGATAACCATTAAATTTTGGTATTTTCTATTTTTGAAGTCCGTGAGTGCACAGCCTTTTGATTTATATATATACTAGTTGAACAGCCCGTTACACGGGCCACAGTGCCTCTGGCAGCCGGTCGAGGGGCAGTCACGCGCAGTAGAGACTGCCCGCGCCACTGCTGATACAGAGCTGGACGCTCCTTCGGAGCACCCAGCTCTGTATCAGCCGCGGCGCGGGCAGTCTGTACTGCGCATGACTGCCGCAAGCGCAGCAGTGTCTACTGTGCATGTCGGGCGTTACACACAACTTAGCGAATTATTATATAGGATATATATATATATATATATATATATATATATATATACACACACACACACATATATTAGAAATGTCATATACAGTTGCATATTGGTTTTAGATATAAAAAAGCAGTTATTTTTAAGGATTTTAGTTCTTATTTTTTCAGGTAGGATACTCCACACTTTCGGAGCTCTGAAGGAGAAAGCAGATCTTCCTGCTTCTTTCTTGTATTGTGGTATAGTGAATGAGTTGTTAGCAGTGGAGCGGAGGTTATAGTTAGTATGGAGAGCTGGAGTCAGCATACTGCTGAGGTAGTCTGGTGGTTTTCTAGAGAAGTGGTTATGAACCATGCAAGAGAAGTGAAGGGCACGTCTATATTCGAGTGTTAGCCAATTTAGTTCTTCATACATATCACAATGATGGGTTGTGTAATTACATTGGAGGGTAAAGCGGCATAATGAATTATTCAGAGTGTCAATTTTAGAAAGTTGGATTTGTGGAGCAGGAGCATATACTACGTCCCCATAGTCTATGACTGACAACAACGTCTGTTGTACAATACGTCTTCTTACCAGGGGATTTTAACAGGATTTGTGTCTAAACAGAGCATGTATTTTGGGATAAAGTTTGGATGTTTCTGGGAGTCTACTGGGGCCAATTTACAATTAAACTTTGTTACTATGGATAGATTGGTATTTCGTTGAATACACAGTTTATACTTTGTACCAAACAACATTGTGACCGTTTTGTCAGTGTTTAAGAACAGTTTGTTCTTTGCTATCTACCTTTCAACTTTAGGAAAATCATGCTGTAATATGGCCTCAAGTTGCGATATGTTTGAATTTTTATCATATATTATAGTGTCATCTGCATACGTGTGTACAGAAGATGCTTTGTAAACCGTGGGCAGATCATTTATAAAGAGAAAATAGAAGAGGGTCAAGAATGGAGCCTTGGGAAACCCACTTGTTACTTTGAGCGGAAGGGAAGTATTGTCAGCAGTAGACACATATTGCATTCTGTCTGATAAATAGGATTGGAGCCAGTTTAGAAAATGATTATCCAGTCCTGAACTTTGGAGTTTACTTATCAGAATATTATGGTCTACTGTATCCAAGACCTTTACAAAATCTAGGGAAATAGCGCCAGTGAGTTCACCAATTTCCATACCAGTCTGGATATCACTGGTTACGTTTAGGAGGGCAATGATTGTGGAGTGATTCGAACAAAAACCTGATTTGAAAATTAACATTCCCATTTTTTTTACGTCTTCACAGAAAACAAGGGGCACCCTGAATGGATGCCCGCAGCACAGCAAAGTGCCATGTACTTGGTTGAGAATCACTGGTCATGGGTGGGCAACCTTTGGCTCTCCAGCTGTTGGAGACCTTTATCTCCCAACATCACTGGTTGAGGATGATTGTTGTTATAGTTCCTGAGAGCTGGTGAGCCAAAGGTTGCCCACCCCTAGTGTAGATTCTCATTGGACTCCCTGTTGCTGTGTTACATAACTGCAGTATATTGGGCAGTATGCACAAAGAAATGGGGAGCACTTCTGGTGCAAAGGCAGTGCTTGATAGAGAACAAATATAACTTTCCATTGATTAAAATGGTGCTGTTAACCCCTTGAATGCTAGTGACGTCTGAATTGCATTGTGAAGCAGTGTGGTTAGAGTGGGAATTTGGGGGATTTGTAATTGTTCCCTACAGTGGAAAGCAGGTGTTTCTTCCCGGAATGGCTTCACTGTTGGGCCACAGGCACGAAGCAAGTGTAGGATTTATAGGACAAACCAGCTGCACCATAGGCAGCAAATACACATTTCCACTGGTGTGAATGAGACTTTTAACCCCTTGAACGCTTGAGATTTTAAATGCATAGCTTACTCTGATGTTAAAGGGGTTAAAGCTCCAGGTAAGTCAAGGGAATGTGTATTTGTCCCTTATTTCCCCAGAATTGTTCCACTTTGTTCAGCATATGGCTCTAACTCAGGGATAGGCAACGTGAGGCCCACCAGCTCATGCCAGACTACAACTCCCATCATTCTGGCGGGGAATGATGGGAATTGTAGTCTGGCAGAAGCTAGAGAGACTCACGTTTCCCACAACTGCTTTCACTGATCCTGTAAGTCTGGATTCACAGCGACCTCTCTTCAATGCTACATAATTACTGTATATTGTTTGTTAATGTGTTTAGAAATGATCCCAAGACATCTGCACGTCTCCTCGTCCTGCACCATACCCATATTAAGCAGCAGGCGATCAGAGAAGCCTGACGCCACTGCTCTGCAACCAGAGCAGTCCGGGAAAGGTTTTAATTGGTTATTCTATTTTATCAACACATTTAAATAAGTGGCCACTTATTACTAATTCATTTGCTTCTTGCTACAATAACATAAATCATGATGCATCCAACTGGAACTTAAGCGAAGGTAATGTGTAATCCCACAAGAACGCCATAGTAATTTACACAATTAATTAAGCCGAGTGCTACTTTTTTTTTTTTTTACCTTCACGTCCTGATCTTCAGTGCCCTCCATGCAGGGCTAGATTTACATCTCAGGTGCATCTAGAAAGGCACTCAAGGCTCCCTTAGCCCCTCCCATTGCCACACACCCCCTGCTCCGCATTTCATTCCACCTCTAGCCTCATTAGCTGTTGCATAGCACAGAAAATAAATGTAGAACCTTATGTTTAAAAGAAAAACTGAGTGATTCTGTGGCAAAGCAACTGCACCATTTAAGATAAAAAAAAAAAATCATGATTTAAATGGGGATTTTGACCCATTGAATGCTAAAGAGTCCCCATGCATTGCTGTTTAGTTCGTTGGAGACATCTTTAGCATTCACGCATGCACACATATATACACAGATACATACATACACACACACACGCGCAGCCCAATGAGACTGGACTGCAAGTCCTCATATCTTGGTGTATAGTCTGCATGGAGGGGCAAGGAAGGTTCTCTTTTCAGGGCCCTTTTGCCTCCCCCCCCCCCCAGTCTGATGGGACTCACAATGCAGGCCTGGCTTCATCACCAAGTCATCTCCCAGGGGAGCACATCTGCTGAGAAGGCACAATCCAAGTGATTGTTGTCCTTAAAATTGAAGTAACACCTTCTAATGATAACCTCACACTAATCTTGCTCGGGCCAAAAATTCCTAATGGTCTCGAAGAATATTGCTCTTGAGTCTTGCTCAAAAGACAACATCTTCAATCAGTTCTGGATATTATGTCTATAGAGGCAGACATGACAGATGAGGACCACAGGACACAAGCTCCACCCACTCTACATGTAGTCTTATCCCTGTAAGAACCAGAGGGGAGTACAACACATTCCAGTACAGATTCTCCTAATTTTTATGTGTCCCTCATTGTGTATTTGTTTTTCCCCAGTATTATTCTACCCATCTTTTGTTCATAGAGCCCTTATACTGCAGCACACATTCACAACAACAACAGCAAAAATAATCTGAACATCTTGGATGCTAGCATGGTCTCTAATATATTTTCTAGCAGTGAATTAGAGACTTCTCTGTCATTTAAGGGGATAAATAATGACCAATAAAGGGATGTGTAAACTGGTAATGAAAGCAGCCACCATAAACCAGGAAGTAGGTATCTGGTGCAGAGGCACTGAAAATGCACCAGCCACACCCATAATTCATGATTTTGTGTTTGGCCTGTACATCTGATAAATGGTGGACGGACACTCAGGAGCAGGGCTTAAAATTGGAAGTCCTTTGCTACTAGCCAGATCTGAAAAGTTAGTCGCCACTGCAAGCCATAACATACCCACCAGGGCTGAATTTCTACTCGCCAGGGGTAAATTTTCACTCGCCATTGGCTAGTGGCGAGTGGAAATTTTGAGCCCTGCTCAGGAGTACACTATAAGTATGCACTTTGCTTTCGACCTGGTGCTGATTCTCCAACAGCCTCCTTCCGGGCTGAGAGTACAGTGAATAGAATGATGGAGAACACAGACTAAAGGATCTGGGCAAATTCCAGCAACAGCTGAGAGTTTATTTACAGCAAAACAAAAAACTGTAATGTTTCAGGGGCTCAATGACTCCATCCATGAAAGGCATTGAGCCCCCGAAAAGTAGATTTTTTTTTTTTAGTTTAGTTCAAGCTGTTGCTGGAATATGCATATATTCTTTAGGGTCTTCTCCTTTGCTCTGTTCATTGCCTGGACTGCTAAAACACCCTTCTTTGCATAATGGGAAATCCTACTCCATCACTCTGTTCATTGCCTGGACCTCTAAGACACCCTTCTCTGCCTACGGGAAATCCTAACCCTACCTTCCCATGTATTAGTTTTTTTTTTTGCCTTCTTTTGGATCAACGATGGTAAACAGGAAAAGGAAGAGGGTTGAACTAGATGGACGCAAGTCTTTTTGCAACCTAAATTACTATGTTACTATGTGTTAGTGACATTCTCCTTAATTTCCTTTCCTACAAAGGTTTTCTAATACAATATCCCTGTGGCAACTGGGACTGCATCACAGAACCAAATTGAAAATCCTGTACCCTGTATCCAATAACTTACATTCAGAGCTTTATTCATTTACCTTCCCTTGTCTTGAAGCCATTGATTTTTTGGGCCACGATTTGAAGGCTGCAGAGAGATCTGGAGAGGGATGGTTCAGTTGGACTGCAGCGATGGGAACATTTACATAATTAAGCAGTAGCAAGGAGTTTTATGCTCAGGACTTGAACGGCTTTTATGACACAAATCACTCTTTTATGTGAAATCTTTACAGTTTATGAATATTGCCTGAATTCTTCAGACAATAGTGTGTATGCTGTAGTAATCTGGAAAGATATTGGAAAGCAGTATTATTCAGGAGTTCTCTGCGGTAATTCATTTTTTTATGCTCCGTTTTATTATTAGGTCCCCCCCTCTTCCCCATTGTGATTTGGGATGTTTTTGTCCCTATGGATACTAGAAATCTCTAATGCTTTGCTTTGTAGTGCGTTGGAAGTGTCCCTGGCATCCAAGGGGTTAAGTTTATCCGCTGAATGGATTTTCGGCTTAACCCTTTGAGTGCCAGAGGGGTACGCAACACATTGCAAAGCAATATTTTATATGGTTAAATAATTAGTCTCCCACTTCTAGGATATGCTTCAGTCAGAAGTTATTACAACTCAGCTGTTTTCTTTTTTTATATATATTTATTTTTTTATTTACATTTATTTGATAGCCTACATTTTAGGGGGGCTCTGTTGCTATTGCTTCCTATGGAGGACCTTTGTTACTGACAAAAATTCAGTGAACAATTTTGTATGAGAATTAATTTCATACGAAGTGTTTGAGTAAAAGAGTACGTGTGGAATAGAATATCATTGATTTAAAGGGTTTGTAATGTCCGGATAGAAATTTAGGCAGTATTGTAGATTTAACAGAAATAAATGATGTGGAGCAAGTTATATCTCTCAAACCTTTATGGTTTGAGAGATATAAGGTATTAAAGGTCCCCCCTCCTTCCCCTTGCACTGGCATCACACAGAAGGAGGTCCTGGTCCCGGGACCAGCCAGTGGCTCTTCAGCTGAGCTGAAATATCTCAATCTAAAATGAAATACTTCACTGAAATGGTCTAAAAAGTGTACCTAAACCAGGCACACTTTGTGGACCGTTACAATGAAGTATTTCTTTTTACATAGCGCTATTTCGGCTCTGCTGAAGAGCTGCCTCGAGTCGCCTGACTCCATTCTCCTGCTGTCAGCTTTACAGCTGACATCAGGGAGGGGGAAAGTTTAAGAGATGGGACCTGTTCCACATCATTTATTTTTGTTAAATCTCCAATATTGCCTAAATTTATATCCGGACATTACTAACCCTTTAATAGGATTAGGTACCTAGCAGAGACACAGTAGAGAATATAGGAAGACGCCTCTCGCCAGGCGTGTCATCCCCTTTGCATAGAAAGAGAAAGCGTCATATGTAGAAAGGTAAAAGTACAGTACAAATTCATATAAATTGTCAATGATTTATATTGGGATTTTAACCCCAAAAGTGGGAGAAAGGTCTCCATTGTTTTGACTTTGCATTGGAGAACTCCATAGCATTTCAGTGGTTAAATCCCGTTTTGATTTGTTCCATATGGTGCAGTCTGTCTGATTCAGACTTGCTCCGCTTTTTCCTGTGTATATGACTCTAAGAGTGCCCGCTGTTTTCATTGATGATTTGTGGTATTGTAACTTGGTCTTATTCACAAAAAGAAATGATAAGCAATTCTGGATCAAACCAGCGGCACCACAGGGGACAGGTAAACATTCCCAAACTCCCCATTGAGTTAAACGGAACAGTGAACGCTTTGTGTGCCAGAGAAATCTCCAATGCATTGTTTTACAATGCATTGGAGACCTCTCTAGCACACAAGGGGTTAAAAGCTCCATTTATATTACTGGGAAGTTGTATCTCCCCCCCCCCCATGGTGTCATTGGTTTGCACCAGAATTGCTCTCATTTCTTTTGTGAATAAGGCTCATGGTGCAGTTAATGAGTGTAGCATGCAGTATTGACAGACTTATGAGCTGTTGGTGATTATGAATCATTTTTAATAATTTTATCATCAGCAGTCTCATAAGCATTAGTATTTTCCCTCATTCTTAACTGGTCCAGGAGACCCACTGTTGATGTTGAACTCTGAACTTATTTGCAGAAAGATTCGTTACAGGGTTGACATTCTCTAAGAGTTTCAATGAAAAGGGATTTGGGGAAGATAGAGGAATGGATAAAAGAATGAGGTCTCAAGTTGAAGGCCACAAAATGCAAAATAATGCATATAGAATGGAAAACCCTAAAGGTGGGATATAGAATTAATGATACTCATGATTTCTTGGTAGGCAAACAAAACAGTAAAGCCACGGGGAACGCTAGCAGAATACTAGGTTGTATCAAGAGGCATTAGCAGCAGAAAAAAAGTTAAGGAAAGAAAACGGAGACTACAACTAAACTTAAGCGGATCCAAAATCATAATCTATATTTTGGCCTTTGATTCACAGTTCCACCAGGGGCCTCAGGGGTTCTTGAAACTTTCCACTGACGGAGCCACTTTTGCTCAGTGGAGGAGACATGTAGAACTTGCAGTGTTAGGGAAACTTGCAGATACGTTTGGGAACCGCTGTTAAAAAAAAAAAAAAAAAAAAAAGGGGAGTGGTTCTGGGGCATACCAAAATGCGTTGTATTGGTCAAATTAAAATGCCCCATCTAAATAAATAGGTCTTATATTTCTTTGAATGCTTGGTAAGTATCCAAGGCATTGCTGTGCAGTGAATTGGAGATCTCTGTAACATTCACTGGATTAAGAGTCCTATTTAAGTCAGTGGACATTTAGGGAATTTCTGGTTGTCACCAGGTCTGATTGTTTTGTTTCAGAATTGCTCTTCTCTTGTGTGAAAGGCCTTGTTGTTAAAGTGAAAGTTCATCCTTTTAACCTTTTGAGTGCCAGATGGGTACACAACGCATTGCCTCTGGCACTCAAAGGGTTAATACAGGAAGCAAATGAAAAACACACTGCAGGTTTGCACTGGCTCATGTACATTCCTCCATAATGAGATTGTAATGCGGTCTGGTCACATTTCCTGTAGTGTATTCAGCAGTTATATGAGCACCATATATAGAATGTAACCCCTTCAGCTTCAGGAGGACTGTTATAAATTATTGTTTGTTACATTAATCAGAGCCCTTGAGCATCAAGCCAGTGCCATGTTCACTTCATCACTGTAACTCAAATAAGCTACCAAAAATGTGATTAGCAGCTCATCACACGGAAGACCAATAGCAGCCTTCTTGCATCAACCCTTTTTCTACTGCCAGGATCAAAATATCTTTGCTTGAGCTTCAGAATGTAAAAATAAATAATAATGTAGTTGTCATTTACTTATTACAGTGGGAATATACCCTAGACCCGGGGTCTCCAACCTTTTCTTTAATGGGAGTCACTTTTAATCGAGGAAAAGTACAGAGCTTACTCTAAAACATATATTGAAAATATATGGTCTTACCTACTCTTCTTTCCTTACAAAGCGTTGCACAGACAACAAGTGATCTCGATAACAACTCAGGGTGATACAGTTCTGTTACATGATGTATATTTTTAGCAGAAGTAGTCCATATTCACCGTAGAATACACGTGGCTTTCTATTGAGCCACCGATTTTCTGATTGATAGTGCCTTCTCCCAGTGGCGTAACAATAGGGGTCGCACCTGCGACCGGGCCTGTCACTCTCAGGGGCCTGGCCACCCCCTGTGACACACTCGCCACACATCCGCAGCACAACTGATCTCCCGGCAGCCGGCGCTCTAGTAATGTAGAGCGCTGGGAGATGACATAATCTCCCAGCGCTTAGCATTACTAAGAACCGCGCGGGAGCTTGAGTTTCAGACAGAGGTCTGTGCCGAATGAGGCACAGATCTGTCATCTCACACACCTCTAGATCACCAGGGATTTGAGGTAGGAGGAGAGGGGCGGTCAGTAGGGGCAATGTAGAAGGGGCAATGTGGAGAATGAGGGGCACTGTGGAAGGGGCATTGTGGAGCATGAGGGGCACTGTGATGGGGGCATTGTGGAGAATGAGGGGCAATATGGAGATGGGGGCATTGTGGAAGGGGCAATGTGGAGAAAGAGGGGCATTGTGATGGGAGCATTGTGGAAAGGGCAATGTAGAAGGGGCATTGTGGAAAAAGAGGGGCATTGTGATGGAGGCATTGTGGAAAAAGAGGGGCATTGTGATGGAGGCATTGTGGAAAAAGAGGGGCATTGTGATGGGGGCATTGTGGAAAAAGAGGGGCATTGTGATGGAGGCATTGTTGAAGGAGCAATTTGGAAGGGGCAGTATGGAGAATGAGGGGCATTGTGGAGATGAAGGGGCACTGTGGAGATGGGGGCATTGTGAAACGGGCAATGTAGTGATGGGGGCATTGTGAAAGGGGCAATGTGGAGGTAGCCAATGTAATGTAGTCGGAGGGGCCATGGCAATTCTTGCACCAGGGCCCGGTGGCTTCTAGTTACGCTTCTGCCTTCTCCTCCTTAACATCACTTTCCCATGGTACTATACATGTTTAAAGTTATTAGCGTGGTTTATTAAAGGGTTAGTAATGACCTTATTTAAGTAGAATCAGTATTGTAGATGTTAAAAAAATAAAGTATCTGGAGAAAGCCCCATCTCTCAGACCTTTATGGTTTGAGAGATATTCGCCGCTAAAATTCCCCCCTCCCTCCCCTTTCCCTGATTTTAGCTGTAAAGCTGACAGAAGGAAATTCATGTTGGCCGACTCGAGGAGGCTCTTCAGCAGAGCCGAAATAGCAATATTTAAAAAGAAATACTTCATTGGAACAGTCTACGAAGTGTGCTTGCAAACCAGGCACACTTTGTAGACCGTTCCAATAAAGTAATTATTTTAAATAGCGTTATTTCTGCTCTGCTGAAGAGCCGCCAGCTAGTCCCAGGACCAGGATCTCCTGCTGTCAGTAGAGCGCAGACGTCAGGAGAAGGGGAGGGAAGGGGGAACTTTAGCAGCAAATATCTCTCAAACCATAAGGCTTAATTTTTTTTTTCATCTACAATACTCATTCAACTTATATATTTGCATTACTAACCCTTTAAGACATTTAATGAATATTACCGAAAGTTGACAACTTGTGTAGCAATGGGTGAGTGAATATGGAGCCACGCTGTGGTTCTTTTCCACTTTGACACCACATATTTTCCACAACACTTACTATAGAAGCTGTTTTTATAGAGAATGCGGAATAATCTGTAAGCGGTTATTATGACAGCGGGGCAAGAAAAAGGTGAAAATGCTGTGTGCGGCCTCAGATCTCTGACTGACCACAGCTGGGTACCACAGATGAAAGCTGTGTCCAGATTGGCTGCAGTCAATTGGGGAGCAGATTTCAACCACTGGATATGTTTCTGGCAGGACAGATACAGTGAGGGGAAAAATTATTTGATCCCCTGCTGATTTTGTACATTTGCCCACTGACAAAGAAATGATCAGTCTATAATTTTAATGGTAGGTTTATTTGAACAGTGAGAGACAGAATAACAACAAAAAAATCCAGAAAAACGCACTTCAAAAGAAGTTATAAATTGATTTGCATTTTACTGAGTGAAATAAGTATTTGACCCACTATCAATGAGCAAGATTTCTGGCTCCCAGGTGTCTTTAATACAGGTAACAAGCTGAGATTAGGAGCATTTTCTTAAAGGGAGTGCTTCTAATCTCAGTTTGTTACCTGTATAAAAGACACCTGTCCACAGAAGCAATTAATCAATCAGATTCCAAACTCTCCACCATGGCCAAGACCAAGGAGCTGTCCAAGGAGTCAGAGACATGATTGTAGACCTACACAAGGCTGGAATGGGCTACAAGACCATCGCCAAGCAGCTTGGTGAGAAGGTGACAACAGTTAATGCGATTATTTGCAAATGGAAGAAACACAAAATAACTGTCAATCTTCCTCGGTCTGGGGCTCCATGCAAGATCTCACCTCATGGAGTTTCAATGATCATGAGAACGGTGAGGAATCAGTCCAGAACTACACGGGAGGATCATGTCAATGATCTCAAGGGAACTGGGACAATAGTCACCAAGAAAACAATTGGTAACACACTACGCCGTGAAGGACTGAAATCCTGCAGCGCCACAAGGTCCCCCTGCTCAAGAAAGCACATGTACAGGCCTGTCTGAAGTTTGCCAGTGAACATCTGAATGATTCAGAGGAGAACTGGGTGAAAGTGTTATGGTCAGATGAGACCAAAATTGAGCTCTTTGGCATCAACTCAACTCGCTGTGTTTGGATGAGGAGGAATGCTTCCTAGGACCTCAAGACCACCATCCCCACCGTCAAACATGGAAGTGGAAACATTATGCTTTGTGGGTATTTTTCTGCTAATGGGACAGGACAACTTCACTGCATCAAAGGGACAATGGACGGGGTATGTATCATCAAATCTTGGGTGAGAACCTCCTTCCCTCAGCCAGGGCATTGAAAATGGGTCCTGGATGGGTATTCCAGCATGACAATGACCCAAAACACACGGCCAAGGCAACAAAGGACTGGGCCAAGAAGAAGCACATTAAGGTCCTGGAGTGGCCTAGCTAGTCTCCAGACCTTAATACCATACAAAATCTGTGGAGGTAGCTTAAGGTTAGCGTTGCCAAACATCAGCCTCGAAACCTTAATGACTTGGAGAGGATCTGCAAAGAGGAGTGAGACAAAATCCCTCCTGAGATGTGTGCAAACCTGGCGGCCAACTACAAGAAATGTCTGACATCTGTGATTGCCAACAAGGGTTTTGCCACCAAGTACTAAGTCATGTTTTGGAAAGGGGTCAAATACTTATTCACTCAGTAAAATGCAAATCAATGTAAAACTTTTTTGAAATGCATTTTTCTGGATTTTTTTTATTATTCTGTCTCTCACTGTTCAAATAAACCTACCATTAAAATTATAGACTGATCATTTCTTTGTCAGTGGGCAAACGTACAAAATCAGCAGGGGATCAAATAATTCTTCCCTAACTGTAGCTTGATATCTGATATGAGTGGAAAGAGTTACTTACTGGGGGCCTAGGAGTTACCAGTAGCTTGCGAGCTACTTGTTGGCGGCCCATGCCCTAGACTAGTGGTTCTCAACCTGTGGGTCGGGACCCCTTAGGGGGTCGAATGACGATTTGCCAGGGGTTGCCTAAAACCATCAGATATTTATATTTCAATTCAACAGTAGCAAAATTACAGCGATGAAGGAGCAACAAAAATAATTTTACTATTAGGGGTCACCACAACTTGGGAAATTTTATCAAAGGGTCGTGGCACTAGAAAGGTTGAGAACCGCTGCCCTAGACACAATTGGGCTTTTCTAGGCAGATGTCATAAATACAACATTATATCCATCTATTATCTTTTTTGTTTTGTTTGGGGTCTTTTGGGGGTAGGTTAGGAGCTTTTGCATTTGATCTCTCTGTACGCAACTGATGGTTAATATCAGTTTATTATCTGGTAAAGACAAAAGGCTTCAGCAGAGATAATAATTTATATAGGCAACTTGAGACACAGCAGCATTGAAACAATAAGGTCTGTATTTTCAAGAGTGAAGTGAGGCCATTATGGACCAATCCAACTGCAAACTTCATTTCACTTAAACGTGGTTTTAACCAGTTGAACGAGCATTCGGCAAGTTAAAGGTCCCGTTTAGATCTCTGGGACTTAAGATAATTGGTGCAGTTGATTTTACTTTCTGTGTTTATACATATTCTCCATGGAATGGCATCCACTCCAGAAAATATGTTGTGATAAAAGCCTTACTTGTCTTGAATGTAGTAAGAATCTCAGCCGCATGAAAAGGGTGACATGCCTAACATAGGAATCAGGGAAAAAGTGTTCCCTAAGAAAGAAAGCGAAGAGCGAATTGACCTTTACATGCATAGAAACATAGAAACATAGAATTTGACGGCAGATAAGAACCATTTAGCCCATCTAGTCTGCCCATCTAGTCTGGAGCAGAAACAGAGGAGCAAGCGTGACTGTGATGCACCATCGCTGTGATTGCAGGGACTGTGATGCGGCACTCAAAGGATTAATGGATGGTATGAGTATGAGTTCATTCCAGTTCATCCATTAACCCTTTGAGTACCGCACCACAGTAATGGTGTATCACAGTCACGCTTGCTCCTCTGTTTCTGCTACATGTAAAGGTCAATTCGCTCCCCGCTTTCTTTCTTAGGGAACACTTTTCCCCTGATTCCTTTGTTAGTAATGTTGCCCTCATCATGCGGGTGAGATTCTTATGTCTCCATTTTCATCCTGGCAACAT
This sequence comes from Rhinophrynus dorsalis, assembly GCA_037306005.1. NCBI lineage: Eukaryota > Metazoa > Chordata > Amphibia > Anura > Rhinophrynidae > Rhinophrynus > Rhinophrynus dorsalis. The sequence goes on along the minus strand of CM074718.1, from coordinate 660,413,244 downwards.
ATTTAATGTGCCCCCTGTTTGGTCACCAAATTGACGGTGACATTTTGATAGGATACCAGAGGTCCCTGCCCAGTAGAGCTTGCAATCTTGTGTCTTTAGCTTATTAGTGCCAGCGGGATGTGCAAGGCATTGCTCTGCATTGTATACCCCCTCTGGGACTCAAAGGGTTAAACATACGCCCATGAAATAAAATAGCAACTACTAGGAAAACAGTCTTCAGCATACTGGGAAAATGAAAATTCCTATTCAGTGAAATGGAACTTTTAACCCCTTGAATAAAAATGATACACTTGGCACACTATTCAGTAAGCCAAAAGGGTTCAGTTCTGGAGCAAAACAATTGCATTATATTGGAAAGATACAAATTCTAAATGGGGCTTTTAAGCCCTCGAATGGAAGAGAGGTCTCCAAAGAAGCAATGCGTTGGAGACCTCTCTAGCATTTAATCCTTTGAGTGCCAGAGGGGTACGCAATGTTGCGTACCTCTCTGGCACGCAAAGGGTTAACCCCTTAAGGACCCTTGATGGTCCTGGCAAGTCATGGGTTGAGGAGCGATAAGGACTCATGATGTGCCAGAACCGTCATGCATGGCTTTCGGAGAGCTCTGAATCAAATGGTGGAAAAAAAAAATGGCCCACGGTCCTTAAGTGCCGAACAGGTATGCGACCATCCGGTCCTTAAGAGGTTAAGGGGTTGAGAGCCTCATTTAGCTCAAGGAGAGTTTTTCATTTCTTGCTATGGTGCATTTGGTTTGTTCCAGAGATTTAGCTCTTCTGTTTGATTAATAAGGCCTGTGTTGTGTGAAAGCGCTGCACACGTTCCTGCGCGGTATTCCGATCCTGCTCTTCAGATTCTCCCAGTGGAATAGTGTCTGAATCTTAATTTAGTGCGCCTGCCAACAGTGACCTTGCTAATAATCCCTGCCTTGAGCATGTAATTTATATACCCTGAAGACATCCCGGGAAGATCTATGGAACTGAACCAGGAACATTATAACCCTTCAAGTGCCAGCGGAGACTGGCACTTGAAGGGTTAGTCCCACTTGAAAAAGACATCAAGGAACACACTGTGCTTTTCCCTGCACAGAAATTAGACCTTCAACTCTTGGCTCATCTCAAGCTCCTTTCTCTAGGAATAACCTTCCAAATGCCAAGCGAGGCTGTCCAGAGATTTCTCTAAGCAGCCACGTTGACCTCTGCAGAGGTCCTGAATATAAAATGGCTGCACAGAGTGACCCGAGTGTCCTCTCTCCTGCAGCAGAAGAGATAATAAGCGAGTACAAAGACACGGACCGCATAATATAGACAGCGCCGAGTCTAAAGGGAACGCACAGCTGGTCCAGACTAAAATATGTGTTTAATCAACCCCCTTAAGGATCAGAGGGATATGCAACATATAGCGCAGGGGGGGTTCGAAAAAAACTTAACCCTTTGAGTCCCAGAAGCAGTATGAAAAGCATAGAGAAGCATTGCATACACTGCTAGCACTTAAGGGTTAAAAAGTATGTGTTCAACGATCTCTATAATAAGAGTATAAAATGTTGTACTTATAACGGGGCCAATTATGGTGTAAATCAACTGTCACATGGAGGGGGAATAAATATTCCCCATTGATTTCAAATAGGGTGTTTTCAACCACTTAATGCTAGAAAGGCCCCAAAGCAGTGATTTGCAATATACTGGAGACCACGTAACATGTAAGTCCCATTTAAATCAATGTGATTTTAGAGTGTTTCTATTTGCCCCCTGTGGTGTAATTACCCCTGTGGGGAGATGCACTTTGGGGTGATAAAGAGGTGATAAAGCGGAGATTACTTCTCCAGTGATATCACTTCTCCAATTCCTATGTTATTCTATGGAGCCTACTCGCTAAGATTTCTTCAACTTTGGATATCTTAGTGCATAGGCTCCATAGAATAACATAGGAACTCGAGAAGTGCATCACCACACACACACCTAAACACACCTTAGTGCATTGTCTCCATAGAATAACATAGGAACTGTGGAGTTTATAGCACTGGACAAGTGGGGGAGATGCACTAAGGTGTGATAAAGAGGAGATAAAAGGGAGATAAGTTTGACAACAGCTAGAAGGTTCATGTTTCCCACCTCTGATGTACAGGAAACTGCACATATATTGCAAAAAAATATGTAGTCTTTCCTGACTGCTGTAAAGGACTCCTCCCTAGATTAGTAAACAAATTCATAGCCACTTATTCTTAGGTTGTTTTTTCCCTTTAAGAGCCACTTATTCCAAGGGTATATTTCCCCTTTTAACCGTGGCTATGTCAAAATGCAATTTCCTACTTATCTGAGAACAAATGTGATACTGTGTTATCAGTCTGTCAGACGGCTCCTGTGACATCATTGAACCTTGAGAGCGAGAAATATGTCAGCTGTCAGCCGTGTGCTGTGATATCCCCAGCACCTACAAGAGGCTGTTTAACCTCTCCTATACTGTGCAAAAGAGGTCAGAGACCTTGCAAGGTTATTTAGCATGAAATGTTGGAACGATGACTCTCATCTGGATGTCTATAGGTCCTTGTATCTCTGCTATAGAAACAAGCTGTTAGCATTGGAAATTAGTGTGTTTACCAAACACACAGGGACTTGTGTACAAAACCAATCTTTTGGGCAAGCAAATTGCATCATGGGAGACAAATAAAAATGACGCAAATACCCACTGATATAACCCCTTGAATGCTAGAGAGTTTTCAAGAGCAGTGGGGCAGTATATGGATGTTTCAAGGTTTTGGATTTCTTGCGCATCTTAACCCTTTAAGTGACAGAGGGGTACGCAACGCATTGCATACCCTTCTGGCATTCAAAGGGATACCATCATGTATTTAAGAGGATGCAGACTAAATAATATAACTAGTCTATTTCCCTTTTCATGCTCTGGGCAGACATAGGAGCGATCATGGTTTTGACCCAAACCTCAGGGTATTGGGATAAATGGTGAGAGTCCAGTGTGTTACCTACTACATTAGGGATGAGCAGCCTGAGGCCCTCCAGCTGTTGAGGAGTATAATTGTAGTATTTCAGCAGCCGGAGGTCCTAGGTTGCCCAATCCTGTACTGAATGATCTGTATCAATTAACTGCTTCCACAGTTGCTAAATCGGTACCATTTATATAAGAAACGTAGAGGAAAAAGTCCAGTTTGTCTTGTGTGTGTGTTCAAGCAGTGACGACTCTTGAAGGGTCGATGAAGAGTGATTGGAGCATCTCTGTGAGAAACAGAAACATAGGCCACGTTTGTCAAAGCAGAAGTGGAACAATTCTGGTACAGTCCCACAGCTCCATGTTTATATAAAATATATATAAAATCACATAGACAGTAATGGTAATTTTTCTTTGATAAATACGGAGCAGATGCTATGCTTCAGGATTGCTTTAAGGGTTAGTAATGCCCAAATTTAAGTTGATGGAATATGGTAGATTTAAAAAATAAAGTATCTGGAGAATGTCCTATCTCTCAAACCTTTATTCTAGAGTATCTATATACTTGTGGAGATGTGGTCTGCAGTACTGTACACAATACTCTAGGTGAGGTCTAACCAGAGAGCTGTAGAGTGTCAAGACCACTTCCCTTTTTCTCCTTCTAGTGCCCCTAGCTATACAACCCGGCACCCTGCTTGCATTACCTACTGCTTTGTTACATTGCCTGCCTCCCTTTAAGTCATTAGAAATAATTACTTCTAAGTCCCTTTCCTCTGGTGTCAGACAGCACAGTACTACTCAGTCCTGGAGTAAAATTTGCCATATTTGAAAGTTCTTAATATTTCAAAGCAGTGGACCATTCTACATATTTTACAGTTTTCCATATTTCAGAGGAGAGTACAGATTTATATATTTCACACTTATCCATATTTAAAAGTGGATACAATTCCTCAGTATTTCACAGTTCTTAATATTTCAAAGTAGAGATGACATGCAACTGGAGAAGCCTGAAGAAGAACTGTCATTTTGTGACAAATAGATTATTTTGAAACGAGTGTCCATATTTATGGTAGTCATTTTTAATTTCAAGCAATAGTTTCCAAGATAATTAACTCTATGTATTTATCAGTTCATGCAGCTATGCTTGTGCTTCCTTGTAGGAAGTGACCGTTGGTAAAGCAGAGCTGTGTGAAACATTTGAGTCATCCAGGTATACCAGGAGGACTTGCACTAAATGGCAAATAAATATAGCTAAATATCTTATAAACTATTGCTTTGAATAAAAAAAATGCCTAACATAAATATAGTTTGCTTTTAAAAACTCCGGCAAAATCACCTACTTGTTGCAAAGTGACAGTTTCACTGTAATTTCCAGTCACGTTAAATGGCCAGAACCGGTGGATAAGGAATCTGGCATTGGATGACTACAGGGCAGGTGGAGTTCAATCAGAAACTATAGTCAAAACAAGGGTCGCACAGGTGCAATTCAAGCAGTGACACAAGAAAAGCAGGAGGCAGTACATAGAGGATCAAATCTGTTTTTACTAGGCAATGTAATACGCTTGTTGTGAGCAACGATAATTGGGATATGGCTTGCATACTAAACTAGATGTGTGTTCAGCTCCTAGAGGGCTGAAACGCACTGTCTTGCTGGTATAATGAGGCAATGCTATGGGGCTGGTAAGCAATTTTTTCCAGGGCTGGTTTTTATTCCCAGTCCGGCCCTGTTGTCGTTTTCCAACCAGCTTACATGGAGAACTCCTCCATCTTCGGTGTTGGCTGAAACGCAACAGTGAGGTAAACTTGTTTTTCAGTCAGGGAAACTAACGATAACACCAGTTCTTACTTATAAATTATGTAAAAATGAACAAAAGGGGGCACCCAATTGTGTCTGTTACCTTTTATAACAGTGGAAAATTTGTGATTGAAAATATACTCACAAATATGGTGGCTATAGAGCGGTATACACCCAACTACAGCAAACCGAGCATACAGAGATGTTATATCTGTCTCTGCTCAGGTAAACCTGCCTTGGAGTTTATGGAATCCACAAAGTGCTGCTTTCTTTATCTTTAGTAATTTTTAATACAAATATTCAATACAAAACAAAATAAAATTCTTATGATTAAAATAATAAGAACAATGGCTGGCTATAACGTTTCATGGTCCTCTGACCACTTCTTCATTCCAAGCTTCAGCCAATAGGAAAAAGCCATTTTGGAGCAAACCAATCACACCATAGGGGAAAAATAAAAATAACCATAGTTTTAACGCAGGATTTTATCCCCCTTAATCCTAGTGAGGTCTGCAATGCATTGGATCAGTTAAATCAATTGGAAATGGGTAACCTTTATTTTCCCTCTAAAATATAGTTGGTTTGCTCCAGGATTGCTCCAATTTGCCTTTATACATAAGGCCAGAGGGGTACGCAAAACCTTGCTTTGCAATAGGTTGCATACCCCTCTGGCACTCAAAGGGTTAAATTATTCTTGGTGGCCTCTTTGGAAACTTTTATCTCTAACCTTCCCATTTCCCCACAGTGCAGTTAGTTTGGCCCTGAAATTCTCCTCTGTCTTGTTCGTACAAAAAGTACTCCCCCTTACCTATCACATCTTAAGGTGTCATATGTGATGATTTGTCTGTCAATCAATTTTCCTCTCCATTAAGTTTAATGCTTTTTTTTTTTTTTTTTTTTTTTTTTTTTTAAAGCCGATGTCCAGTAGAAGTCCATTGTTTTTTTTTTTTCTGCTGACGAAGACTGTTTTTAAATTGTAGCCATTTAAGCCGCTGTAAAGTCTTGTAAAATCATTTTGCTCATTTAAAGAATGGTTTCCAGTATAATATATCTTTTTTTTATCACAGGCAAGGCATTGACATTCCTTTTGCTGCAGCCTCCCAGCCCCAAACTACCCCCACACAGCACCATTCGCAGGACAGCTATTGATCTGATTGGACGAGGCTTCACAGTGTGGGAGCCTTATATGGATGTGTCCGCCGTGCTGATGGGCCTTCTGGAACTCTGCGCGGATGCTGAGAAACAGCTTGCCAAGTAGGTCCAACACTAAGGCTATACGTTCAAATGATAAGCAAAGAATTCTAGCACAAATCAAATGTTTTGTGGGGGAGAACTAAATGTTTCTATAGTTTTAAATGGATATGGACACATCTCTAGCATTCAAAGGGTTAAAACACAATGTAAATCAATGGGAATATTTGGAATTTGTATTTTTTCTCCATGGTGCAATTTCTACATCTTTTCTTTTGAACATGCAGTCCTATATGAGTGTACTCATGCTTTTTAAAGGATCATTACCCTTATTTGTGTGAAAAAAACAAAGTTTGGTTTCCTGCCGAGTAAAACGAGAGTATTCACACTGCTGTGGGAGTTTTCATTCAAAAGTTGTCTAATGGGCAACTTGTTTTTAGTAATGCATTCTGTGTGAGTTATTGAGTCATAGACTATGAATTTCCATAGTAAGTGATAGGCATAGCACCACCTTGTGATCGCAGTAGAAGATGGCAGTTAATAAATATAAATAAATAAATGGTTTGAACTGTATTAACTTTCGAATGAAGAATATCCCAGAAGCAGGGGGTACCTTAACCCTCATTTTACTGTGCAAGAAAAGAATAACTCTCTATCAGTGGTGGGCCACAGTGGATCCCAGGGTCATCATGCAGCCCTCAGAGACTTCCCCAGTCTGTTTTATGCACAGTGAGAAGAGGAGCCTCTATCACTGCGCCCACAGTTGTCTGCTCAGTAATGGGCAGGTTGGGGGAGATCAGAGGATCTCACCTGACGGCCCAAAATGTTTAGTAGGTGAGGGAATGAGAAGTCTGTGCTACCGACAGCACAGACCTCCATATTAGTCCTAAAGCTGTCAGCTAATGTAGAGTGCTGGGATATAACATCATATCATGACACTCTGCACTCTCATGCCACAAGGAAACCGCAATAAAGAGCTAATATGGAGGTCTGCTCTGGAGGCTGCATAGGCCTCTCATTACCCGCACTCATATGTGAGAGTCCTTTGTTATCTACTATGTGATGTGCACCACTTAACTGTTTCTTTAGTCTCTCAACTGGTGCCATTTCATCCACATTGGGAGAAGTCTAATGTTCATTCACACACTGAGAGCTTGAAGTTGTAGCATGTTAAACGTTTCTTGTGAACTAATTGTTTCACCTTTGGGTTACAGCGTGTAGGGACATATTGTCCAGAATCTACAGTTTGGTGGAGTTTTATAGGTTAACTAGTAGAAGAGCCCGTGTACACGGGCCACAGTGGCGGGCGGTCGCTGTTCAGTCATGCCCAGTAGAGACTGCCCGCGCCACGGCTGATACAGAGCTGGACGCTCTGAAGGTCTGACTTTGCTCCTCGCTCTGTATCAGCCTTGTTTCTTCTGCGCATGACTGCGTCGTTACAAACTTTGTAGCTAATTATTATATAGGATATTACAACTCTCTCTAGATCAACCCATTTTGAAGGTTCCCTATGTCTTATGTCTAGAGCATGCAGGCTGCAATATTTTGAGGACCTCTCTAACACTGAAGGGGTTAAAAGCTTCTTTTAAATAAGTGAGATTTTTTTCATCCTTTGAGCCTAATGCAGAAGGAAAGATATGAGCTTTTCTGGAGCAACCCAACTGCCTATATGTAGGGGGAAATACAAACCCCATTGATTTAAATGGGCATTTAACCGCTCCAGTGCTAGAGAGATCTGTAATGCATTGCTTCACAATGCACTGGATGCTTATCGGGTTTTGAAGGGGTTAAAAGCCCAATTTAAATCAGCGACGATTGGGGGAATCCTCTATGCATAAGGCCCAAAAGATCAGCAATTCTGGAGCAAACCGACCATAAGGGGAAATAAAAATTCCCATTAATTTAAACTGGGCTTTTAACACCTTGTACAGAACACAAAAAATGAGCAATTCTGGAACAAACGAACTATACAATCGGGGGAATAAATATGAACGTTTATTTAAGTGATGCATTTAACCCTCTAACCTCTAATGAGGTCTCCAACACATTTTGAAGCAATAATTTGGTTTATAAGAACCATTTGCCCCCTGTGGTGCAGTTGGTTTGCCCCTGAAACTTACTACTTGCCTTTAGATGTTAGAGAGGTCTCCAGTATATTGTGAAGCAATGCATGTGACTGCCCTAGCATTCATGGGAGTTAAATACCCCAATTAAATCAATGGGGAATTTTTATTTCACCCCTGTGGGTGCTTTCTGCATGATTCCCTCTGGGCCTTATCGACGAATGAAAAGAGGAGTCTTTCTGGACCAAACCAACTACACCATGGGGGTGAAATAAACCTGAGTTAAATGGTCGTTTTGACCCCTTGAATGCTGGAAATGTTGCCTACGCATCACTTTCCTCTCTTTCTCCAGTTTAACACTATGAGTGCCAGAAAGGTATCTAATGTATTGCCTTGCAATGAATTACATTCCTCTCTGGCACTCAAAGGGTTAATCAGTGGGAATTTAGAGTATGTTTATCTCCCCCCCCCCATTACTGTTGGCTCGTTCATGAATTGCTCCACTTTTGTTTAGTGAATAAGGCCCATTGTGTGTGATGTGAAGTGGAAGGTGCAACTGGTAACACAAGGTTCACCCATAATTGTGTTTTTCTTGAGTCTACAAAGCCTTTTCATGAGTAGAGACTGAGAGCAGTGACCTTCCCCGGCCTCCCTTCCAGCACACCATTACGTTAGTACCTTCAGAGTGCTACAGAGGAACCTGGGCAGCCCAGCATGAAACCAGCGATTATGTGAACTCTGCCACTTCTAATCTTATCTCCTGTTTTCAGCAGTCACTTTATCTGCCGTATGCTGCGATTCTCCACTGCTCTAAGAATAATATGGAGCATAAAAGGACCTGTCAGAAATGTGACCAATTAGAATTTCTAATACATATGTCCCCAAGTAAGGATTAGGGGATTCCCTGCAATGTCTGCTGTCACTCACAACCACACAAGGACACAATGCTGATAGGCCTTGATGAGGCGCTCACCAGAGATTTTGTTATACTAGGACAATTGGAAAGACTGAGTCCTTGTAATATTTGTGATAAAACCTTTATCATTTTATCTTCCCCGGGGTGTGTAACTTGCACACAGTTGTACACAGACACCCCACAGTGTCAGTCTGTTAGTTTTCTCCACATAGGAGTCTGTGTGTGTGTGTGTGTATGTGTGTGTCTGTCTCTACTCTTCTGTCTCACCCTTTGCTCTCAGATCTCTTCTCTGTCTCGTGCTGTCTCCTCTCCTGCGTCTCTGTATGTTCTCTGCTGTCTCTCATTTCTCTCAAGGGCAGATTGTACTGGAATACCAGCCATGGGATTTTTTTTTTTTTAAACAGGCCCATTAGCTGCTATTCCATTCTTTGTATTTATATACACATCCTATATAATAATTCGCTAAATCGTGTGTAATGCTGCGTCATGCACAGTAGACACTGCTACGCGTGCTGCAGTCATGCGCAGTAGAGACTGCCCGCACCACGGCTGATACAGAGCGGGGCGCTCCGAAGGAGCGTCCCACTCTGTATCAGTCACGGCGCGGGTAGTCTCTACTGAGCATGACTACAGCACGCGTAGCAGTGTCTACTGTGCATGACGCGACGTTACACACGATTTAGCGAATTATTATATAGGATGTTTTTTAAGTGTCCTTTCCTCCTCTTTTGCATTACCTGGTTGTCCGTTGTGAGGAGCGAGAGGTCTGTGCAGCCTCAGACGCATACCTTCATATCAGTGCTCCTTTGTGGTCTCCATGGGAGTGCTGGGTACCAGGGGAGTCATATCCTGATACTCTGCAACAGCAAGCAGCATGAGGACTGTCACAGAGCTCTGATATGGTGGTCTGTGCTGGTGGTAGCACAGACCTCTCCTTCAAAACATTGTGAGTCAGTCAGGTGAGATCCTTTGATCTCCCCAACCAGCCCATGATTCTGCAGCCCACTGGGGCATCCCCAATAGGACAATCTGCCCCCTCCCCTTCCTTTCTTTCTCTTCCCACCTCCCTCCCACTCTCTCTCCCTTCCTCTTCTTCTCTGCCATTCTCTCCCTAGTCACCCTCTCTCTTCTCCCTCCTCTTTCTCGCTGTCTTTATTTTCTGTCTCAGTTTCTCGACATTTCTATATCTGTGTGTGTGTGTGTGTGTGTGTGTGTGTGCATGTTTGTATGTGTGCATGTTTGTATGTGTGCGTGTATGTATGTGTGCGTGTATGTATGTGTGTGTGTATGAATGTGTGCGTATGTGTATGAATTTGTGTATGTGTGTGTGTATCTGTGTGTGTGCGTATGTGTGTGTGTATATGTGTGTGTGTGCGTATGTGTATGTATGTGTGTGTATGTGTGTGTGTGTGTGTATGTGTCTGTGTATTTGTGTGTGTGTGCGTGCGTGTGTGTATGTTTGTGTGTGTGTATGTATGTGTGCCTATGTGTATGAATGTGTGTGCATCTGTGTTTATGTGTCTGTGTGTGTATGTATGTGTCAGTGTGTCTGTGTGTGTGTGTATATATGTATATGTGTGTGTATGTATGTGTGTGTATTTGTGTGTATGTATGTGCCTGTGTGTGTGTATGTATTTGTGTGTGTGCGTGAGTGACTATAGGAAGATATAGATCTATATAAAGATCACTATATCAAGGTGAAAGTCACATGCAGGGACCCAGCCCAAAGTTTCGGGGGCCATGCCAGCCTCACCCCTGGGCTGAGACAGTACATGCCTCACTGTGGGCATTACTAAAGGGAATTTTTAAGGTAACAAATAGCAACAGAGGCAGAGAATAATTTTCCAGATACATTTTGGGTAAAACCCTACATTGCATTTGATAAAGAATTTTGTTCAGGGAGTTATCGGACAGTTTCAATATCCTTACTCACGCATCATACTGCTGCCCACTTCCTTCCCTCACCCACCCGCCACTCTGAGACTCACCTCCCTCCCTCCCTCCCTCACCCACCAAGCTGCTTCTCAGTTAAACTCCCTCTCTCCCTCACCCACCCTTCATGCTGCTTCTCACCTCCCTCCCCCACCTTGCCTCACTCTCCATGTTGCAGTTTTCTTCCCTCCCTCACCCACCATCCACTCAGAGGTTTCCATTCTCCCTCACAAACCCTCCATGTTGCAGCTTGTTCCACTCCCAAAATCCATGCAGTGTCTCTCATGCCTCCCTTTACCCCCATCTTTTCAGCAGCTCACCACCCTCCATTCTGCTGTTCACCTCCCTCCCTCCCTTACCAGTGCTGCAGGTTTCAACTCACTTCCCTTCCTCACCCACTGTCCTCACATCCATCCTTCACCTATGCTCCATGTTGAGGTTCCCTTCCCTCCCTCACCTAACATTCACACAGAATCTTTTCTCCTTATTCACATCCCTCACCCACCGTCCATGCAGCATCTTGCCTCCCTTATTCATTGTCCGCACTGTGACTCACCTCCCTCTCTCACCCTCCACACAAGGTTCACCTCCTTCACCCACCCTCTACACTATGGCTGAATTCCCTCAACCACCCTCCATGCTGAGCAAAGTAGTGTGGTTCTGGGGATACCAGTTTGAACAAGGAGTTGACGATGTAATATGGTTCTGTGGATACCAGCTGAACAAAGAGTAGACAGTGTAGTGTGGTTCTGTGAATACCAGTTGAACAAGGAGTTGACAGTGTAGTGTGGTTCTGTGGCTACCAGTTGAACAAAAAGTTGACAGTGTAGTGTGGTTCTGTGGCTACCACTTGAACAAGAAGTTGACAGTGTAGTGTGGTTCTGTGGCTACCAGCTGAACAAGGAGATGACAGTGCAGTGTGGGATTGTGGGTACCAGTTAAACATGAAGTTGACAGTGTAGTATGGTACTGTGGGTACCAGTTGAAAAAGGAGGAGTTGACAATGTAGTGTGGTTCTGTGGATACCAGTTGAACAAGGAGTTGAAAGTTAGTTTGGTTCTGTGGCTACAAGTTGAACAAGGAGGAGTTGATAGTGTATTTTAGTTCTGTGGATACCAGTTGAACAATGAGTAGACAGTGTAGTGTGGTTCTGTGGATACCAGTTGAACGAAGGAGTTGACAGTGTAGTGTGGTTCTGTGGATACCAGCTGAACAAGGAGTAGCTAAGTGTAGTTTGGTTCTGTGGATACCAGTTGAACAAGGAGTAGATAGTGTAATATGGCTCTGTGGATACCAGTTGAACAAGAAGTAGATAGTGTAGTGTGGCTCTGTGGATACCAGTTGAACGAAGGAGTGACAGTGTAGTGTGGGATTGTGGATACCAGCTGAACAAGGAGTAGCTAAGTGTAGTGTGGTTCTGTGGATACCAGTTGAACAAGGAGTAGATAGTGTAATATGGCTCTGTGGATACCAGTTGAACAAGGAGTAGATAGTGTAGTGTGGCTCTGTGGATACCGGTTGAACAAGGAGGAGCTGTTGACAATGTAGTGTGGCTCTGTGGATACCAGTTGAACAAGGAGTAGACAGTGTAGTGTGGCTCTGTGGATACCAGTTTAACAAGGAGTAGACAGTGTAGTGTGGTTCTGTGGATACCAGTTGAACAAGGAGTAGACAGTGTAGTGTGGCTCTGTGGATACCAGTTGAACAAGGAGTAGACAGTGTAGTGTGGCTCTGTAAATACCAGTTGAACAAGGAGTAGACAGTGTAGTGTGGTTCTGTGGATACCAGTTGAACAAGGAGTAGACAGTGTAGTGTGGCTCTGTAAATACCAGTTGAACAAGGAGTAGACAGTGTAGTGTGGTTCTGTGGATACCAGTTGAACAAGGAGTAGACAGTGTAGTGTGGCTCTGTAAATACCAGTTGAACAAGGAGTTGACAGTGTAGTGTGGTTCTGTGGATACCAGTTGAACAAGGAGTAGACAGTGTAGTGTGGCTCTGTAAATACCAGTTGAACAAGGAGTAGACAGTGTAGTGTGGCTCTGTGGATACCAGTTTAACAAGGAGTAGACAGTGTAGTGTGGTTCTGTGGATACCAGTTGAACAAGGAGTAGACAGTGTAGTGTGGCTCTGTGGATACCAGTTGAACAAGGAGTAGACAGTGTAGTGTGGCTCTGTAAATACCAGTTGAACAAGGAGTAGACAGTGTAGTGTGGTTCTGTGGATACCAGTTGAACAAGGAGTAGACAGTGTAGTGTGGCTCTGTAAATACCAGTTGAACAAGGAGTAGACAGTGTAGTGTGGTTCTGTGGATACCAGTTGAACAAGGAGTAGACAGTGTAGTGTGGCTCTGTAAATACCAGTTGAACAAGGAGTTGACAGTGAAGTGTGGTTCTGTGGATATCACTGGACAAGGCCGGTCTGACAGACTGTAATCTGCTGGACAAAGCATTGCCTGTATTCCTAATATCCTAGTGAAGAGATGTCTTTATTGTATTAGCCCTTCACCTTAATGAAGCTGTTTCATTTTATTGTTCCAAATTTTGTTAAAAACAAACATATCAAATTCCTTTCAATTGGTGATATTCAATAAAATATCTTAACTTGAATTAACCTTCCGTAACGTAATTATGTGAGGGGATTTTTATCTTTATGGTTTCTAGGTTTAGATCTTATGTGAAATAACGTCATGCACTTACACACAGATAAATACAGCCCTGGAGAATTTCTTTTAGGATAATTAGACATTGGTCTTATTCATCAAGCTAAAGAGATGCATTTTGGGAGCAAACAACTGCATCATTGGGGGGGGTAATGAAAATGTCATTTTATATAAATGGGACTTTTAAAGGGATAGTAATACTTAAAATGTAAAAAAAAATATGTTGTAGGGTTTATCCCCCTGAGTAAAACAAGGCTACTCCCACTGCTGAGAGGTGTTTTGTTCAAAAGTTATTAATTTTCAAAGTTGAATTTTTTAGGTGCAATATCACAGAGGCCTGAAATTGTACAGTGGCGCTGTTGCTACACGATCCTATGGACAACTCTGGTCAGTTGACCATAAATCTCCATAGGATGGTGTAGCAACAGCGCCACTGTACAATTTCAGGCCACTGTGATATTGCACCTAAAAAATTCAACTTTGAAAATTAATAACTTTTGAATGAAAGACCTCTCAGCAGTGGGAGTACTCTTGTTTTACTCAGGGGGATAAACCCTACAACATATTTTTTTTTACATTTTAAGTATTACTATCCCTTTAACACCTTGAATGCCTTGCTGTCATTCCAGATGTTAAGAGTTACATTAAAATCAGTTGAAGAATCTCCGTTTCCCCTATGGTGCAATTGTTTTTTTCTAGAACTGCACCTCTTTACCTTGATGAATAAGGCCCCTTGTTTGGAAACAACCTGCAGTAACCTGTTGTATAATGGGAGTTGTAGGCCCTAAAAGCTATATGGGCAACAACTGACTACTCCGGTGTGCGCTAAACATTGGCGGGGCTTGTTCAAGCCACATAACCACATTACACTGACTAGCTGGCCAGCCTTGTTTTCCTGGAAGGCACAGGACCACATTACACATTGAGAGGAGAAAGGGAGGGAGGGAGAGAGACATAAGGGAAGATTCACTAAGCGGTGATAAAGAGATGATAAACAGGTGATAAAGTGGAGATGAATTCTCCACTTGATCACTTCTCCAATTCCTATGTTATTCTATGGAGCTTATGCAGTAAGATTTATTCATCTTTGGAGATTTTAGTAAATAGGCTCCATAGAATAACATAGGAACTGGAGAAGTGATCAACTGGAGAAGTCATCTCCACTTTATCACCTGTTTATCATCGCTTAGTGAATATCCTCCATAGAGTTGTGAAAGAGAGGGTGGAAGGGAGAAGATCATGGTGTGGCAAAAGGGAGTTTATTAAGTGTGGACAAAGACACAGAGTGGTGAAAGAATGACTGGCAGGGAGAAGCACATGGAGAGGAGAAAGGGAGAGTTAGAGCATTGCCAGATTGGTACTGGCCTTGCCCCCTGCCCAGTCCTGTCCAAATCACTGCCCCAGTGTGCGTGTTCCTGTAGTGATTTGGACAGGATAGGGAGTGAAACCCTCCTGCCCAATCCTGGCATCACCCCCATACATTTTTAACCTTGATTAGCAGTTACTTCCCAGTGAAGTTTTGATGGTCTCTTCTCAGCCCCCATTTTGTGCCCCCGTTGGTCTGCTTGGACTCCCAGTGCAGCCTCAGTATTATCAGCAAGTCTGCTTCGGGGGGAGCAAATGCCCCAGTGAGGCATTTCTGGATAATAGTTGCCCTTTAAATGGTTAAAGTATTCATATTTCTTTGGCTGACAGAATTAACTCTGTTGTGGGTTAAAATATCCTAGAGGTAAATGGACTCTCATATTCATGAATGGTGCTTAGTTATCTACAGTGACCTTTGATGGGGTAGAATTACCTTCTAATCTTCTGTGTGCTACATCAGGCGTCCGCTGGTACTCTGAGGAGGCGGATGTTCATTTGGTATAAGCAGAAAGAATGAACACTTCTCAGTGAGATCAGCTCCAAATGCAACAGTATATGAAGTCCAGAGAAAATATTTTCAAACCCCTTGGATAATAGAGATGTATTTAACTCATTGGAAAGCAATGCATTTGAAATGCCTCTGGCATCCAAGAGGTTAAAAAGGATAGTGCTGAAATAGTCAGGGTTGTACTTACATATCATACGTCCTTAGCGCTATCTAAGGCCACATCCCCACTCCTCACAGGACTCTGCTCCTAGTCTCATCCACTGTCCCCTGGTTAGTAAAGAGGTGGCTAAAATGGCGTCAGGTGCAGGGATTGCCACTAACATTCAGCACAGTGAGCACCTAGGTGTCACCTAGTCTGCCTGTTGGGAAATTCACCCTTGGTTGTTCAGTGCAATATGATATTGTCAATTTGTTGCACCAGTGTACCCCAGCATTAGTTCTCAGGACACACCAACAGGTCAGTTTTTCAGGTAACAGGTGAGTAATCAGTGTACCATCCATCATCATGATTGATATACCTTTGCTTTATCTGGGATGTCCTTAAACCATAAACTGTTGTTGTTCTCTGAGGCCTGGAAATGGGAATCATTGGGTTATACAACTGCATGGAAACCCATTCTTGTCTATAGGAATCACAAAACTTAAAAGGTTAAGGTAATAATTATGAAAGAAAAAAAATTGCAGTGCTTTTCCTATAGAATAGACTAAAGGTACTCCAAATGCTTGTCTCTTTCAAAAATTATTAAACAGATAAATTGACATTTTTCTGATAGTTTGAGTGCAACATGTTTGGAGCAGGTAGTGCTGTTGTTAGCGCTGTGGCTATCTGAACTGCCAGTATCATTACTTTCTGACCACTAGAACAGGGACGTTACAAAAATATTAGGCTCTCTCCAGTCTTTCATCACAGGTACAGTCTGGGTAAACTCTTGTGATATCATAGAATAAGATGAGCTCCTTTTAAATTGTGTTAAAAATATATATATATATATATATATATATATATATATATATATATATATTATATGTGTGTAAAGGTTTAATATCTGCTACAGGCAAGGGCCATGGTCAGAGAAAAAGGTCAGACAACTTTCAATGACCCTTATAATTACATCAAATTGCTTTCCAGGATTAGAAGTTGACAAAACCCCATTATCTCAAATGGATGTTACAGGGTCACCTGAAGAAGACATCCCAAGTCTCATTAGAACTAGGAGTTCTTGATTGCATCTTTTGACTGAGACTACAGAATCACCATTTGTTAATATGGACTTGCCCTCTGTGGCCTTAAACAGTTGTTCATCTTTGTGACAAAATGACCTAGAGGAGAAGAGTAATGTCAGAAAAAAAAACACTAAGGCCTAAATTTATCAAGCTGTAGGGAAAGCAGATATTCTGCTCTTCTCCTCTGATGCCTTCAAGTATTCATCAGATTTATCATATTTCTGTTTTTATATGCTAAGCAGGGAAATACAGTGAAAATTTCTAGTGATACACTGGCATGCTCATATAGCACATGTGGTGTGTCCGCCTGCATTGATTATCACTGAAGATGGCCAATGGAATTTGCAGGTCTGTCTGGCCATTTATAATTGATGAACTAGCAGAAGTGGTCCATTGTTGCCCTGGATGTTTGTGTCTTTGTCTCTATCCCTCTCTCTCTTTCTCTTTGTAGAGAAATTTGTGTGTGGAAAGCAAATGGTATAAAAGAGCTATGGCAAGAGCTGCTTCCTTCTGTTTCCTTCAAGTGACCAAACTTTGTTGTTGTGGAACGGAGGATATTCAGTGAGGTCATTCGGATAAGTTCCATGTTCTGGCTTCTGTTCAGTTCTGTTAAAGTGTCAGTATTTAAAGTGTTGTATACTGGTCTCTGTCTACTGAGGGATGTTGAATTTAAGGGTTTCATCTTGCGCACAAAATAGAGCAATAAGAAGTGAAATGTTTCAAACTCTATAACCCTTTTCTTATAACAGAATTCCTGTGTTTGGACCGGACTATAATTGTGTGGAGTAGAGCCCAAACAGAGGGTCTCCAGCTTTTTCCAGAAGAGTATTTTGCAGTGAAAGGACAACTTATCACTGATATCTTTGCTTGCACTTGTGAATTCCTGAAACTGGTCCAAAGGGAATATATTCCATTCTTTTTGCTTCATTTAGACCAGACTTGTTTATTTGAAAGCATAAAGCATTGTGGTATTAAAGTGTTAGTAATGTAAAAAAAAAAAAAAAAAAAAAAAATTGTTTGCATTTAGAAGAGCTTAAAAAGTTGAGCTACATGCAAAAAACCGTATCTGTCAAACCGCTATGGTTTGAGAGATAAAGGCATTTAAATTTCGATGTCTCCTGCTGACATCTGTAAAGCTTTCAGCAGTAGATCTGTGTCGGTCGATACGGAAGCTCTGCAGCAGAGCCGCAATTTGTGTTATTGACAACAAATCCCTTTATTGGAATGGTCTAAAATGTGTGCTTGCAAACCAGGCACACATTTTAGACCATTGCAATGAAGGAGTTTGTTGTCAATAACACGATTGCGGCTCCGTGTCAGCAGGAGACATCGAACTTTAAATGTCTGTATCTCAAACCATGACGGTTTGAGAGATACGTTTTTTTGCATTTAGCTCAACTTTTTAAGCTCTTCTAAATGCCAAAAACTTTTTTTGACATTACTAACCCTTTAATGTATAATTTATAAAATCCGTTCCTCTTTATATTGGGTTTACTTTGGACCTGTAGTTGATGGTTAGTTGGGAGAGAGTTTTAAGATACAATCTGGTGTTTGAAAAGGTTGTCCATTGAGTGCTGTGTTGTATGGTTTTTCTTGAGATCCAATATTGCGAATAATAAACCCAAAAATATATTTTGTGATATTCCTGTTCAACCACAGAGTGCATTAAAATACCAATTATTATTAATGGCATGACTTGCTTTATCCCCATTATGCAGACAGAGAAGTGTATCTGGGAAGAGCTAAAACATTTTGCGACGTTTCAAAGTATAAAGATCTTCAAAGATGCAGTGTGTTGGATACCTCATTGGTACTCCGAGGGTTAAAAATGGTAGACATCTAGATGTCCAGAGTGTATACTGAAAAAGCTTTCAGAGAAAATAGAATATTAACCTCCCACTGGAGTTCCAATAAACCACCTTAGATCAGGGGTGTCCAAACTTTTATCATCACATGCCAGACCAAGAACAACAACTGCACCCGCAGTGGACAAAGTAACACTCCATTTGGCTTTAACTTGCCTTTTAACACCTTGAATGTTAAAAGTACCATTTAAATGAATGGCAGTTTGGCACATTTTTATTTTTTAATTGTGGTGTAGTTGTTTTGTGCCTGGATATATACTTAAAGTGGCCCTGCCACTTTGATATATATATATATATATATATATATATATATATATATATATATATATATATATAATTTTTTTTTTTTTTTTTTTACATAATTGAAAACTTCGTTCACAACTGCCTATGTGTCACGTTAACCAAAAGTTCAGAAGTTGTATAGTTAGGAGAAATTCAGACTTTCATTTCTGTGGAAAAAAGTGACAGTCTCCTGGTACAGCACACAGCTTAATTAGCATATGAAATGTCACTGGAAACCTTCATTAGCATATGCCATCTCACTCATACCACAACTGACATACGTGAGCATATGGTAAAAAGAATACCTACTTAACTGTATATTTGCTGGTCTTTTAGGTAACATAACACATAGCAATTTTTAATGAAGTTTTCGAATATGCAATCTTAAATCAAGGTGACAGGTTCACTTTAAAGGTTAATTTCTCAAAAGCAATTTATATTATAAACAAATGGTCAGCACAACAGTTTTTAGTTCTGATTAAAATTATCTACATTTTTCTCAAAGTAAAAGTAACAGCTTTTGACAGGTGAGGTTCATTTGAAAGCGCTTTCAGTATCGCCTGTATGTTAGGGTAGACATTTTATTATTTAAAGTATTAGGCGGCATATTATTTTCATACCAGGGATCTGCCCCAAGGACTCCTGTTTTTAGAGTAAATTATCATGCCTGTGGTGAGTTTCCTAGGTAACTCTGCCCACTTCTCCTCCATTCTTCCTACTCCCCACTCTATTCCTCCCACTTCCCAGCCCAATCCTGATTATGCCCCCACCCACCTAATAAAGCCCTGCCTACTTTATGATGCGATTCATATCATATAGTACAAGCCTAGTCTCAGCCCATGAGCCATTTTCACAGAAGAAAATTCCTTGGTATGGTTAGTTACCTTTATTTTATGTCCGTTTATGCAGGTTAGCCAGTACTGGCTGCTGTAGGTGTGTACCAGATACCAATATTCCACAGTGCACTCCCTCCCAACTGCCACTCCCTCATGCTCTTCTTTTTTTCTTTCTTATTTTAGTAACTGGCCAACAGGTGATTATAAGACACCTCTCTACATTCAAAAACAATATGAAAAAGTTTATATAGCGTGCGTGGACATACCTAGACCAGTCTTGCTAATTAACCCTCTGAGTGCCTGAGGGAGTTCCAGAGATGTCAGAGCAGTGCAGAATGTTAATATAAGAGCAACTGGAAAATTCAAAGCAGCTATTAGAATTTTTTTGGCCACTGTAAGGTCATTATTAGGAGGTCTTCATCATTTAAAGAAAGACTAGCATATAAGTCATTTTGAAAACTCAAATGAACATAAGCTATTGTACGATGTTACCTGCACTTTAAGGTGACATGTCCACTTTAACCCTTTGAGTGCCAGAGTGGTATCAAATGCATTGCAAAGCAAAGGGTTAATGGTAGCTGATCTTTAGATCCGTTCTCCCTATTCTACACAGTGCAGTGCAGCTCAGTACAGTTGTGCATACAACCTACACTACCGATTGCCAGTCCTTGAAAGACATTTACTCTAATAATCCAGCAATCAGATTAAGAGTCCTGATGCTTCAAAGGTCTGAGCACTCAACACGTAGTACATGTCATCTGGTAGAGAACAGCAACAGTTCAAAGCTCTGCGAAAACTTCTGTTCAGTCTCTGGATGCCCAAGTACACACACAGAGGCAAGTTTGTTGATTTGGAACGGCACAATTGCACCTTATGTTTCAAAGAAAGAATCCCATTGATTAGAGTAGAGCTGTGTTTGTTTGCTGGAGATTTACTAAACTTTTGACTTGATACATATGCCTATCTCTGTACAGCAACAAGGAGGAGAGGTCAGTTGTTTAACCTTGAATCCTAGTGTTGCTTGGTCAATGCATTCAAGTCCTTTCTAGCATACAAGGGGTTAGTTTTCCTGCGGAGACAGAAATGTTAGCAATTTACTCTGTTATTTTATTTGTCTTTTAACACCTTAACTTCACATGACCGGTGACAGCACATCATGGAATTCTGGGATGGCAGAATGGCTTCCAGAATTCCTTGTATATAAAAAAAAAAGTGCCGTCTTCTAGGGCCGCCCACCTCTGGATCGGGTTGTTAACCCTTTGAGTGTCAGTGAGGTACACAACATATTGCAAAGCAATGCGTTGCCTATCCCTTTTGCACTCAAAGGATTAAGGGGTTAAAGTGACCCTATCATCTCAAAACAACGTAGATGATTTTGAAAGTGCTTTAAAAGTCTCCTGTATTTTGTGTATCAGCGATTTATTATTTAGAAAAACTAGTTATTTAGATGTATATATTATGTTAATAAGACATTGTGCACAGGCACTTTCTGTCCTAGTCCATCATTACCTCCCCTACTCGCTAACACTGCTCAGCAATGCATTGCACACCTGCACTAGTGCTGACAGGGTTCATTGTTAGTGAGTGTAGGAGACAGTATTGAGATAGGAAGTGCCCGCACACCATGCCTTATCTATCGCAATCTATGCATCTAAATAGCTAAAAAACTGGTTTAGCCCTCAGTGACCAGTAACGTGTCAGGACCGTCACCGGTAAACTTGCCTAAAGGATCGGTGAAGTCCTGGCACATCACGTATTTTGTGCTTACAGCGCTCCTGCGAGAGAACTTTAAAGGGTTAGTAATGTTTCATAATAAAAGCAGCTCTAATTAATCATCATAGTATTTGGACCTGGGAGAGTGTTATTTCAATTCTGTCAGAGTTGTAGTTCAGGAGTAATTAAATGACAAAGTATCCCCCTCCCGCCCCTTTTACTGATGTAACACTGCTCAGCCAGATCAGAAGGGAGGTGTCCAGGTAGATTGCAGAGAGGTACAATCTTCAATTATCTGTCTGGTCTATGGACTGGATTCCACATCTGAGAAGAGATGGCTTACACTAGGTAAACGGGGCGGGAGGGAAAACTTTGCTTGTGAATATCTCTCTAACCATAAAGGTATGAGAGATAAGACTTATATCGTTCTTCGTGTTTTTTTAATGCCTACAAAATAAAATAAAGATAAAACGAAGTATTACTATCCGTTTACGCACTAGTGGGGTCTGAAAATGACCATTCCAAGACCAGAGAGGTATCTCTCAGGCCACCGTTCATCACTCGGTACACCCACCAGTCATGCGTGCAGGCACACCGACCAACTTTAAATCAGTCCATAAGGGAAGTTCACTTCCCGGATTGCTAGTTCTTAAGGGGTTAATAAATAGAAAATGGCTAATACAAAATAATGGTGATTTTTAAAGCTCTTTCAAAATGGCCAAAGTTATTTTTAGGTGATGGGGTTTCTTTAATCCTTTGAGTGCAATTCGTTGGATATTCGCAATGCTTTGGATACCCCTCTGTAAATCAAAGGGTTAACATAATTATCCTAAATGACATGTTACAGGGCCATATATGTCAGTGTCAGTGTTCATTTTCTTTTTGCTAAGTCAGTGAGAGAGTGCCGCCTAACTTCACATTTATTATTAATTAGGAACAATTTTGGAGCAAACTGCGTCAGTTTCAGAACAAAATGCATGTGCTCTGCTTTTCTTGGAGAAACCATGAAATCACAGCATGATGTTGGAGACCTCTCCAGGATTCAAGAGGTTAAAAGTCCCCATTTAAATCGATGGGAATTTTTGTTTGGCCCCTACAGTATTGATGATTTGCTGCAGAATCACTGCAGTTCTTAGTACATTAGCCTCAGTGTGTTCTAATGCGTGGATGAGAAATAAATTAGGAATTAACAAACCCACAGCAGCTCCCCAGTGTGTGCGGGGGGGGGGAGCGTGCGTTTTTCCATAAGTAATTTTAATCTCGCTGTTACATCCTTAGCTGTCATAAAGATTAGTATGGCTTCTCTATACCTGAATAAATGAATGGATCAGCATGTAGCCTGGAGGAGCCCAGGGCTATTTTCATCATGATAAATTGCATAATAAGCGAGAAAGTGTTGCTTATTAATCCATAACAAGATTTAGATTGAAAATGGCCTCTTACATCCATGACAGGTACAGAACTGACTGCAAAAAGGGAACCAGATAGGAAGGAATGGAGCAACAATATGTGGAAGGGGGTGAAGCATGCATTTTACCCTGCCGGTGCCCTGCTGAGAGGTCCCTCTTTTGTGCTTGATTTACCGTGTACACAATAACAGCGCACAGCTGCCTGCCTCCTGCTCTGATGTTAAGCATGCTTTATATGAAGGAGTCTGCCAGCCTTGTGCCTTTCCTTTCTGTTTTTTCTTTCTTTAATCTCTGCTCTCATTCATTGACAGAGGAAGGAAAAAGTGCGCAGGAGCTGACTAAAATACATGTACTTTTGATACAGACATTTGGTTCAATTCTTTAAAGGAGAAGTAACTCCTAATATTATGACAGTTGTTTTATCGCAGATAGGATGGCGATCTAGGGAAATATACGACTGTGTTTTGAAGTCAGTAGGGAATATTTTTTACCCACTTAGAGCTTAATTGGAAATATTTTAAATATTTTGTTTATTTGTTTTTTGCTTTCCTCTGGATGAACATGGACGAAATGGCATGGGATGAATCTGGACATGTCTTTTTTCAGACTTATCAACTATGTTACTTATATAGCCCTCCACATACTTTACTATATTAATGTCCTTACCCAACTGAGAGACCTGCTTCTCTTCCTGCCTAAAATAAAAAATCTATCATGCAAAAATACTGGGTTATAGGGGAAGTAACACATCTTAATGATAACCTCCCAGTTAACTTATTATAGGCAGAAAAATACTAATTGCCCTCGTGGATTTTGCCCATTTGCCTTTGATCAAGAGATAACCTCTTCAGTCAGTCCTGGATGTGATGTCCATGGAGACAGTTGCAGGCAGTCTTTTTCCTACAGAAGTAGGCAGCGTGCATGAGCTTATTTAAAGGGCTAGTAACACTTATTATGTTAAAAACTATATACTACAGGGATTATCCTTCTGAATCAAACAAGGGTACTCCTGCTGCAGACAGTTGTTTTATTCAAAAATTATGTTGGCTCAAACGTGAGTTTTTTAGGTGTAGTATCACAGTGACCTGAAACGTTACAGTGGCACTGTTGTGACACCAAAGATAACAGAACAGCATCTAACGATTTAATTTTCTTAGTTCTCTGTGTGCGCTTGTCACACCTTTTTTGTTTTTTAATCAGAAGAGCAAGTCAAAGGCCAGAACCCAAGGAGTCAGACCATAATTTATAAAGAAGGTTGTGCAGGCCCAGACAACTGGACAGAACAATAATTCAAATGGACAGGGCAAGGAGAGGACCAAATGTGTTGTTGCAACATGTAGTTTGGTCAGGTTTGTCAATGCAGATAAGATATTGGAAGCAAAAACTGCAACAGATTGAAGTGGAGGGTAGGAAAGGAAAGCAATGCATTTGTTCCCCTTTAACCATGAAGGGATTATTTTAATAAAAGGGTAGTCAGTTGTTGGACCTTAAGCTGTTGGGAACTACAACTCCCATCAGCCCCCACCAGCCAATGGTTACCTTTAACAACTTCCATGCTAGAGATGTCTCCAATGCATTAGGGATATATTTAGGTCCCAAGAAGGTAAATGCTAGGGTTAGCATATGTTCTGAGTTTTTCAGAATATGTCCTCTTTTTGGGCAATTAAAAGTCTGACTTCTTAGGATTTCTTTGTAGGAGAAATCAGGTAACTCCTTCTTTCTCCCTCTCTCTCTCTCTCATTACACAGTAAATTAGGCTGAAAAATTCAAGGTTTGGCTGAGCTGCTCTAATTCTGCTATTGATTTTGCTGTCTGAGCTAATCTATAGCTCTGCTATCCATTGCTGCTACCATCCCTCTTATGGGTCAGGCTGAATCAGCTGGCCTCTCTGTGATTACTCACCTGACTGTTATCAGCCAACCCTCCCAGGGTATTTAAAGCATCTTGACTCACTTCCTGATGGCCCTTATGTCTGATTCTGGCTGCAAGCGTGTTTTCCTGAGTTGCTGATTTTCTGTGCATGGCATGGCTTCCCCTGACGTCCCTTCTGACTCCTGTCATGTTCCTGACATCACTGATCTCCATATTCCTGACCCCAGCTTGGCTCAGCACTTCTGGATCACGATCTTGCTTTGTTTGCTTTTGTTATTTTAATAAAGGTGTTTTGCATTTTACATTTTTGTGTCTTTCTGGGTCCTGGTCCCTAACAAAAAAAAAGACAATAGTCGATCAAGTTCAACCTTTTCCACAGTATAACCCATTAGTCTGTTTACCAGAACATCCTGTTTTACCTACTAATACACAGTATGACCTGTATGATCCCTTCTGCTAGAAATACATCTAATATTAAAAATATCCATTGTATCTGCCATTACCACATCCTTGGGCAATTAATTAAACAATTTAACAACCTTTCTCTGCTGAAGTTCAAACCTCCTTTCCTCTGATAATAAGGTGTGGCCCCTAGAAAGTTGATCAGATGTTGGAATGAAAAGCTCAGTAGAGAGATCCTTATATTGACCTTGCATATACATATACAGTGTAACAAGATCCCCTCATAGGCATATTTTTCTAAAGTAAATAAACCATGTTTGGCTAGACATTCCTCCATTCCCTTAATTAATCTTGTTGTTTCTCGCTGCACCCACTGCGGTTTTAGAATATTCTTGTTTAGAGTGCCTAAAACTGCACTTCATGTTCAAAGGGATGTCTTACTAATGATTTGTAAGGTGGCAAAATTATGTTATCGCTCTTGCTTCAATGCCACGTTTTATGCAAGACAGGACTTTGATTTTGCTACTGCTGTTTTACACAGATCATTTTTCTCAAATTTAAGTTTACAAGGACTCTCATTACTTTCTATAGCAACGAGTCTCCTAGAATGCTCCCATTAACTTCATAAGTCACATTATGATTTGTTCATCCCAAATGCATAACTTTACACTTTCCGACATTAAATTTCATATTCAATTTCTTTGGCCAATCTGCTATCTATTTTATATACCTCCCTCTGTAGAAAATAAAAATCCTGCTCAGAATTTATTACCCCGCATAATTGTGTGTCTTCTGCAAATAACGAATTTTGCTTTCTATTCCTATTTCCAGATAATTTATTAACATGTTAAAAGGCAGTGGACCAAGTATTGAACCCTGAGATACACCATTCTCAGCACTACCTGTATTGGATACTTTCATTTTATAACAATACACTGTTTCATATCCTTCAACCAATTTTTTATATAGTTTCCAGGGTTATCCCCTAGACACAGTTTCCTTATTTTATGCAATATGTGGCAATTCCTTTGCAAAATCTAGATATACTACATCTACTGTTTATTTACCATTATCTAGGCTGCGACTCCATAGAAGCTGAATAGATTTGTTTGGCATGATCTGTTCCTCTCTCCGCATCTCTTTTTTTCTTCCTTTCTATTTCATGCTCTGTTGTGAGAATGAGAATCTAATACACATGCAGAACCTTTCAATGTTTAAAGGGATAGTAATACTTAAAATGTAAAAAAATATATGTTGTAGGGTTTATCACCCTGAGTAAAACAAGGGTACTCCCACTGCTGAGAGGTGTTTCATTCAAAAGTTATTAATTTTCAAAGTTGAATTTTTTAGGTGCAATATCACAGTGGCCTGAAATTGTACAGTGGCGCTGTTGCTACACCATCCTATGGAGATTTATGGTCAACTGACCAGAGTTGTCCATAGGATCGTGTAGCAACAGCGCCACTCTACAATTTCAGGCCACTGTGATATTGCACCTAAAAAATTCAACTTTGAAAATTAATAACTTTTGAATGAAACACCTCTCAGCAGTGGGAGTACTCTTGTTTTCCTCAGGGGGATAAACCCTACAACATATTTTTTTTTACATTTTAAGTATTACTATCCCTTTAAAATTAACCACTTTGTTTTACAATGCATTGCTCACACCTCCAGCATTCGAATGGTAATCCATTTCATGTTAAAGTGTCCTCTATTTTGAAATTTGAATATGATAGTGATAGTAAATTTGTATAGCATTGCTGCCAATGAGGCTGGTCACTTTGGCGATTTCACCATATGTGCATTCATGTGTTGAGCGCAGTTCAGTTGAGCAGAGCTGATCTGCATGGCTATCTCAGGAGCGACCTAGACGTGGTGATGTGCATTGCAACATTCCATTGAATGGGTATCCCATGTGGACATCAGCCAATAATATACAGATTATAATTTAAGCCACCCATCAGCCACGCCTCTGCCCAGACTCCATGGGATCAAAGGGGGTAACACAGGGAAACATTTTTTTTTTTTTTAAGTAGGCATTTTATGTATCTGCATAATTTCTGTATGGCAGCCAGAAGTTTGAACCTAGCCTAAATGATACAAAATTAAGTTAAAAAGACACAAGTCCATCAAGTTCAACCATTGCCTCATAAGCCAGAGAAATGAGAATTATATAAGCTTTCCTGCTGCCAAATAAGTTAGTCTTTATCTGAACTTCCTCTTCTGCATTCTAATACATACTCTGAATGTTCCCTCTTAAATGTATCCATTGTATCTGTCATTACCACATCTTTGGGCAAGGAATTCCACAATTAACAGACTTTACTGAAAATAAACCCGTCATCTGCTGAAGTTGAAACCTCTTTTCCTCAAATCTCAAGGGGTGTCCCCTGGTTATTTATCAGGCCTTGGAATGAGTAGCTCATTGGGAGATCCTTGTATTGACCTCTCATATACTTGTACATCGTGACAATATCTCCTCTTAGTCCGCTTTTCTCTAGAGTAAATAAGCCAAGTTTGTCTAGACATTCCTCATACATCAAGTTTTCCATTTCCTTATAGGGACAGTAATGTTTCACAAACAAACAGCTTGAACTAGTCTTCATAGTATTTTGGCCATGGAGAGTGTTATTTCAGTACTGTCATAGTTGTATTTCAAGATTAGTTGAATGATAAAGTATCCCCTCCTGCCCCTTTTACGTAGTGTAAGCCACCTCCCCTCAGATGTGGAATCTGGGCACTTGACTGGACAGCTCACAGAAAGGGACAATCTTCTTACTGTCAGCATAATGAAAACATTGCCCCTTGACAGGTTTTTCCTTATGATCACTGAAGATTGTCCCTCTCTGTGAGACATCCAGACAGTCTTGCTGCTCTGAGATGAGCAGTGTTACATCAGTAAAAGGGGTGGGAAATGTGAGGCAAATGAGCAAGGCATTTATACCTTCCTAAATTCAGCTATCACCCTGTTTGGGGAGCTGCCAACCAAGAGAGGAGGAGCCAAAACCTCATGTTGCATACGTGTATAGCCAGTTACTAGAACACTATTTTGGCTACATATAGTAAGAAAACAAAAAAAGAAATTATCTCTGTATCGGATCCTGAGTTTTACAAATAAATAACCTATGACTTGCTACAAATAAAAGAGTGGGACTTAGTGTCATGTAGAACTAATACCTTTATGGGCTGAGTAGCTTCAATAAACTTTTACTTGACCAGTTTCCTGCTCAATTTAATCAGCAGTGACAAAACGTAGTGTGAAGCACAACCATTTTCGATATTCGTGTGATTTGTGTGATTTCATTTTGGTTCCATTGAAACCTGTAGTAAAAAATGTGTACGGGTGTTAATGTGCTCTAGGGAAAGTTGCGATATGCTGCATCTCACTGCTGCATGTACTGATATTGTTGGCCACTTAAAATGTCCCAAATGACATAATGAGTCACAAATTAATAGGTTTCTTGTTTGTTTTTTTTCCCCATGTGTTGTTGTCTTTGTAATAATGTCGCCTGAAGCTCTGCATATGTTGTGAGGTAACATAAGTAAATTAAATAGTAAATCATCATTTTACAACACTATTTTATTTAATTATATTTACGCTACATAAGAATCTTTTCATTACCATTTCTCATTAAACTATATTGTATTTTCTGGGCTATAAAACCCATCAAGTATTTAAGAGTGAATAAAAACAATTGATTGGAATGAACTATAAGATACATAGTAAAGTCAAGAGATGTCACGAGAATAATATTTCTTATAGTATGCAAAATGGTAATTTCCATAAATATAGTCATTAAATCTACGAAATCTCCAGTTAGAATTGAACACAAAAAAATATGAGAAATCAGAATCAGGAAGAGGATTAAAGAAACAGTAAACTTTTTTTTATGAAAAAATAAATATTGTAGAGACTTTCCTATTGAGTAAAATAAGGGTACTCCCACTGTCGTCACATTTATATTTCCAGAGTTATTACAGCTTAAACCCATGTTTTTTTACATTAGCAGTGCCCTCTAGTGGTCAAATTCTAATTAGATTTCCTGTTAGATTCTAATGGAGAGGAAAGTCAGAAAAGTCAGAGACATACAGTTCTCCATAGAATGTGATAGAAACTGCCTGTCACTTCCTGTCAGTTAGAACTATCAGGAAGTAAACACAGTAAATTCACTTCCTGGTTATTTAAACTGCTATAAATTTTGAATAAAACACCTGACAGTGATGGGAGTGACCTTGTTTTATTCAGCAGTAAATTCTCTGTAAAATATGTGTTTTCATAAAAAAAAAGTTTACTGCTCCTTTAAGATAGGTTAAAATCAGTTTATTTTCAATTCAAGCTTCTATACAGTCCTAGCACTGCAACTGGTAAGAAGCTGAATTATATTTTCTCATCAGAAGAGCAGAACTGATAAAATAAAGATTGATTCCAAATCACGTGTATGTAATAATTTAGTTGAGGAATTTTGTTGCATCCAGTGTAAGTAATATTGTACCTGGTCCATGATTATTATCAATGGTCAGTAGCATGGAGATGCAGATAATATTTCTGAGATGTCAGTTTTGGTTTCAAGGGGAGGGAGGGGGGAACTTTGGTCCTGAATATCTCTCAAACCATAAGGTTTGAGAGATGGGACTGAGGTCATTCAGTTTAGTTTTGTAACGCCTACAAGATAGTTTACTTAATATGTGACCATACAATCCCTTTATTGCAAATTAGAGACTCAACACTATTTTAACACAAGAATAGAGAGTCCCTTAATGTGTGTTAAAAGCCACCACAAGTCACTGAATACCAAATTCATCTACCTTTACACCGTGTACAATGGGTGTCAATTTAGCACCCGCTCTGCATTTTTAACTGTCGGTAGTTTGTCACAGCACAGGTCATATAGTACCTGAGTGTGACTTAAAATTACCGTTGCCACTTTTTTTTTTTTTTTTTTTTACAGGAGTCATACTGTCGAGATCCTAGTGCCTTATGCAGAAAGAGTTGCAGTTCCGGGGTAAACCAGCAGTACAGTAAGGGACTATGAATGTTGGTCTTTTTATATTTTCAAGGAAGAGTGACTGCTAAGTAAGATTTCCTGGGTTACTTATGTAGTGCAGTTTTTGAATCCCCATTGGAGACCAAGCCACAGGTGAAACTATATCTCTGACATCCCACTTTTTATTGTAACATAGTATTGAAGTTTAACAGAATCAAGACACACACATATATATATATATATATATATATATATATATATATATATAATTTTTGTATTCAGATTTTAAATTGATTTCCTTACCTGGATACTGACAGTGTAAAAAGTACTGCACATACTTACTGTAGTCCTTGACCACTTTGCTGCTAAGGATACAGTGGACCATGTCCTCAGCTTATCCTCTAAAACTGTTATGGACTTGGCCCATCATGTCTCTGCAGTAAGACAGCAATGGGGTTAATCGTTGGACCATGTACGTACCATAGTTTATGCCTTTGGTCCCATGATGTTCCCCTCGAGTTTTTTTGCACAATAGCTCCAACTTCTGGCAATTTCATAATTTCATCAGGCTTGAGGTACTACAAGAGACCAGTCCCTGAAATTGGATTTTTTTATATATTGCACTAAAGATTACGTGGTTTATTTCCTATTTTCTATTACGTCCAATATGGAACACAGGTACCATGGGGTTGAGTCTCCCTTCCTGCAGGGCCGAGCACATCACAAAAGACAGGGTCTTTGAGGGTGGAGATTCCCTCCTCTTCCTCAAAATCAAATCCCCCCACCTACTTCCAAGAATTAATGTGTTCTGCGAAGCAGATGGAGGTGCAGTTCCCATCATCTTAGTTTTATATAGGCTTTTTTTTTTCTTTTTAGATATGGGGCTGTATAGTCCCCAGTTAGTCGGGCTTCCATAACTGGGCTTCCCTGGGGTTGGATTGCCCAGTTCCCAGGTATTTTGTGGACCTCTTGCCCTGTGGAGGTTGGCTTTATGATAAGGCTGTTCCTCATGGCTGCGTGTCTGCCCTTTCCTTAGAATGGGAGCCTGAAGACAGAAGATTGGTGAGCAACCCTTTGAATGCCTTGGTTCACTCTATGTCCCATGCTGGGATGTTCACAACTTTTTTTATTACTATATGCTTGTGCTCTCAGTTATAGCTCCCTTCCCTCTTCATTGAGACTGGAAGTACAGATGGCTGCATTTTAACTGGTAATATAACCCTTTCCTTGCTGTCTCTGTAATGTTGGTTCATTGAGGGTATATATTGGGTTAGGGTGCTTTGGGAGGCTTATTTCTGCTCCCCCACCACTTGGCATTAGTTTTTTTCTCTCTCCCAGGTGTTCTCAGGGGTTTTTCGGCCGATTCCCTTAGTTTTCTTTTTAGATCAATTTTGATTCAGCTGCTCCTTTGAAAACTGGAGCTTGTCCGTGGCCATAGTTGCTCCTTTGACTTCTGTGGTGAAACATATTTGGGACATTTGTCTGCAACTGTTTGGGCTACAATGATCTGGGAGGGCTTTTTTTTTCTTGTCACTTTGTGCTCTATAATCCGGTCCTCTTTGAGTGTCCAAAGAGCACGCCACGGTCTGCGGCCAGCGTTACAGATATTGCTAGGCCACAAGCAAGGGAGAAGACTACAGTTCCCATAATGCCCCATTTTCTTCCAGTACTGCTCTTCCAAGGGAATGCTCTGGATCTATGACCGTCTTGTGCTGTGGCACTTCCCACTCTTCAGGGCCCTTCCAGCACAGAACAAGAGCCTGCTTGTGTTAAAACACTGCTTTCTTCAGTGACTGCTATGCCTTCTTCAGTTCAGGGGTTCTCCATTCCTGGAAACCTTTACCCACCTTTGAACAGGTTGAACCTGTATTCAAGGGTCGCACTCAGGATATTGGGGTCTCCTCTAAGGAGGAACTGGATTCAGAGGACGATGAGGACATGACTCTTCCTTCACTTTTGGAGATTCTTTTGAGGCTGGTGCGTTCCCGGCTGTGAGGGGCTCATCAAGACGGTGTTGGAGACCCTCCAGGTCTCTGATGCCTCAGATGGGGGTCTACCTCTTTGGATATTTTCCAGAGGAGCAAGACAGATTCGTCTGTCTTGCCCCCAAAAACACTATTGATCAGATGGATGAGCGGAAAACTCCAGATAAGAGACCTTTCCTTAACCCCTTGAGTGCCAGAGTCGTAGACAGCACTTTACACTGCAACACATTGGCTTAAGGGGTTAAAAATGCTTATCTAAGCGATACCATTTAACATCTGAGGTTCTAGCACAGTGGGCTACTCCCTCTGCTGTTGACCCCCCTATCTTATACTTGGCGAAAAACTCTGCCTACCCCTAGTGAATGCTGCGGCACTCATGGACAAGGCTGATAAGAAGCTTGACTCCTTACTTAAGGCCAACTTTGTGCCCCCCAAGGGCAGTGTTGACGCCTATTTTTGCCGCTGCTTGGATCAATAGGGCCGTTGCAGTAAGGCGAGAGCAACTATCAGAAACCACACATGCTGATGTCCCTAGGGAGGACATGCTGCTTTTGATGGACAGCTTCCTGGAAGCCAATACTTACATTACTGGGGCTGTGTTTGATGAGGTCATATTTTCGGGGAATCCTCAACATTTTCTTTTTCTGTGTGCTGCACCCTCCGGCTCAAGATTTGGTCAGCCGACCAATCTTCTAAGAAGTCACTGATGTCCTTGCCTTTTCAGGACATGGCTCTCATTGGGCAGGGCCTGAAACAGATCAGTAGTGATGCTACTGGTGGAAAGACCACACTGTTGCCCTAGATTTCCCCGAAGTGGTCTTTTCTTGCGAGGAAAGCACGTGGATTTCAGAGCAATGCATTGCGCAACTATCAGGCACTCAAAGGGTTAATTAACCAAAATGAGCTGGGATACTTGAAGTCTGATCACATTTCCTTCAATCCATAGCTCTGCATTTTATAAGCTTTGACCAATGAAACCAGACACACAATTTTAATGGCCAATCATTTTCAGCAATAGCTTTAGAGCTTTGATTATGACATATGCATCCCAGAAACCCTTTGCTTATAATGTTTTGCTGAGCTGTAGGAGATCAATGCACTCTTGATAAAAAGTGATAGCTTGTATTGTCATCCACCTGTAGCTATGACACTTCTGTCTAGGCATGTATTTTCATTAGCCTAGAGGTCTTTTCAAATATTCAGGTAAGCTTGTATTTATTTTTTGATGCAGTCCTAATTTGCCAGAATTCCATCACATGTCAGTGCAGATGTTTCAAGAACCATTTAACCCTTATGGGGCTGGTGGTTATGAAATCACCATGTGAGGCATTTGAGCATATGTGTGTTAAACTTTGAGATTTTCACTCTGATGTAGCTGTGTGTATGGTATCCTAATGGGCAATAATTAAGAAAGAGAAACAAAGAATTGGAGCATCAAGAGAAAATGTAATAATAATTGATATATGTATGTACTGTATGCATGTACATATCTTTATATTGCACCCTGTGTGTTCACGACATATGTGGCTGTGAGCTGTCTGGTCTCAAGACCAAATTCCACATCTGAGGTCAGCAGTGTTACATCAGTAAAAGGGGCGGGAGGGGATACTTTATCATTCAATTACTCTTGAAGCACAACTCTGACAGTACTGATATAACACTCTCCATGGCCCATATACTATGAAGATTAATTGGAGCTGCTGTTTTTATGAAACATTACTATCCGTCTAAGGTACATTAAACTTGTATAATAAGTCTACGTTGCCCTGACTATAAAGTCTATTCTAACTCTGTATTTACCGAGATACTCAGGTGCTGATTCCTGCAGGGTCAGGTGAACCATATCTTCTTTTTCAGCTTGGTTGCTGTCCACTAATACAGAGTATGAGCAGATACAATATTTTATCACTGCTCAAACACTGTATTACTACTGGACATGTCCAGATGTTTTATTCTTTTCATCAAACCAAACAAATTATTTACAAAAAAATAAAAAATGCAAAACATTTTGGTTAACACTTTAAGGACCATTGACGTGGCAGGACCGTCACGCTGGTCCGGCACTTAAAGGGATAGTAACACTTTGTTTTAACTTTATTTTATTTTGTAGGCATTAACATGAAGAACGATATAAGTCTTATTTCTCAAACCTTTATGGTTTGAGAGATATTCACAAGCAAAGTTTCCCCCTCCCGTCCCTTTTACCTAGTGTAAGTCATCTCTTCTCAGATGTGGAATCCAGTCCATAGACCAGACAGATAACAGCAGGGGACAATCTTCTTCCTATGAGAACAATGAAAGCCCTGCCACCTTGACAAGCTTTTCAGGTTTTTCTCTTATCTTAACTGAAGATTGTCCCTCTCTGCAATCTACCTGGGCACCTCCCTTCTGATCTGTCTGAGCAGTGTTACATCAGTAAAAGGGGTGGGAGGGGGATACTTTGTCATTGAATTACTCTTGAACTACAACTCTGGCAGAATTGAAATAACACTCTCCAAAGTCCAAATACTATGATGATTAATTAGAGCTGCTTTTATGATGAAACATTACTATCCCTTTAAGGACCAGTGACGGTCCTGGTACGTCACGTACTTTTACTCACCGCGCTCCTGCAGGAGCGTGGTGAGTAATACCGGGGACTGAAGTTGATCGCTCCAAGACCTGAGTGATCTCTTTCAGTCCCCCGTTCAGCATGCCGCCCCTCGTGATCAGTCACATGGGGCGGCACGTCAAAGTTTCCTATGTGGTCCTTAAAGAACCGCACACCCTGGGACCACTAGTCCTTAAGGGGTTAAAGCCAGTGGTGTTGGGAAAAAAAATAATGAACAAATAAACCGCTTTTTAAAAAAAATGGTGAGAATTAAAAGGCAAAAAGGTTTGGTCAAAGTCAATGTTAAATGTTTGAATGCCAGACAGGTACACAGTGCATTACAAACACTTCTGGCACTCAAAGGGTAAAAGTAAAACTGTCACTTAGTAGTAAATATGTGGTTTTAAAAGGTGTACAAATCACCCATACTTATGTTATCCAATAGTTTATGAGATTTAGCTTTATTTATTTTTTATTTATTTATTTTTCATTTAGCTTTATTTATTTTTCAATTTAGAAATTCCTGGTAGGAAGTGGCAGTTGGTAATGCGGACATATGGAATGTTTTGAGTCCTCCATGCATGCTTGGAGAACTTGCACTAACTGACAAATTACTAAATGTAAATATCTTATAAATTATTGTTTTAAATAAAAAAAGCCTGCCATAAATATAGTTTGTGTGTTTCTCTTTCAAAATCATGTAGTTGTTACAAAATGACAATTCTACTTTAAAGTTCACAGTTCATTTTCAACATGCATTAAGTCCGTCCCCCAGTCTTTGCAAATAGCATCTAATTTAAAATCTTTTATATGAAAGTATATTAATTGTGTAAGTGTTTTTCTTAGTATGTTATCATTGGGTTGAACAGAATATTTTTCTTACTAATATAAGTAAACCTTTCCATACCTTGATTAAACTTAAGATATATGAAATTTCATGTGATTTTTTTAATGACGCTGGGAGAGCAGTTTTCATTTACATTCTTCACTTACTGACTTTTATCAAAGAACAGAATACAGAAAGTGGGTAGAACAAAATATTATTGCTTTCTCCAGCCTTCTGGAAAACAGTATAAGCAATTCTGCATATATTAAAGGGATAGTAATGTTTCATAATAAAAGCAGCTCTAATTAAACATCATAGTATTTGGACTTTTGGAGAGTGTTATTTCAATTCTGTCAGAGTTGTAGTTCAGGAGTAATTCAATGACAAAATATTTACCCCTCCTGCCCCTTTTACTGATGTAACACTGCTCAGCCAGACCAGAAGGGAGGTGCCCAGGTAGACTGCAGAGAGGGACAATCTTCAATTAAGATAAGGGAAAAACCTGAAAAACTTGTCAAGGGGGGCAGGACCTTCATTGTTCCCATAGGAAGAAGATTGTCCCCTTCTGTTATCTGTCTGATCTTACAACCAGATTCACATCTGAGAAGAGATGGCTTACACTAGGTAAAAGGGGCTGGAGGGGAAACTTTGCTTGTGAATATCTCTCAAACCATGAAGGTTTGAGAGATAAGCCATATCATTCTTCATGTTTTTTTAATGCCTACAAAATAAAATAAAGATAAAACAAAGTATTACTATCCCTTTAACCCCCTGAGAACCAGAGAAGTGTGCAACTTTTTGCAATGCATTGCACACCCCTTTAGTTCTCAATTTTTTGCAAAGCAATGCATTCCGTACTCCTGTGGCACTCGAAGGGTTAATTTTACTTCATCTCACAATGTAATTATTTATTTTTTAAAAAAGTGTGTGTGTGTATATATATATATATATATATATATATATATATATATATATATATATAATATATAATGTGTGTGTGTGTGTGTGTGTGTGTGTGTGTGTGTGTGTAAAAGTCTCCACAGTTGCTTTGTGACATTTTTAACTTTATTATTGTGCTAGCAATTTTGTGTGTGGACGTCTGCTGGATACTGACACATTCTGCCCTTTGACTCTTTGAAAGCATGAAAAGTAACAGTTGGTGATGCTTGTGAAATCGTGGCCTTTGTTTGGGATGAATCTTTGGTGCAATGTGCTTGCTCCATCATGCACAGCTTTTACTCTGAAAGGCGACATGCAAGCCAGCTGGTTCATCTGCAGGAGGGGGTTAATCTCTGGCCACATACTACCACTGCTGAGTGATGTTAATGAATTAGCAAGAAGCCTGTTGCTTCTGAAAAAAGCTTAATTCCTAACCAGCAATAAAAGGAAAAAAAAACTGTTGACAGGAACACGTGCATCACTGCCCCTGAGCAGGAATAAAAGGCAGCTTTTACCGTGTATGTTCATCCGGGGACTCAAAATGGTATCTTGACGTTAGGCTTACTAGACAAGAGCTTGCAGACTTTTTCCATTGTTGTACAGAATAGGAACAACAAAAGAAAGTGGAATCCTTTTAATAACATTTGTGATTTAAAAAAAATAAACTTTAATAATCTCCTATATGTTGTTAGCCCTTTCAATTTAAAACAATATGTTATGTGATTTAATTCTGTTTATATTTTCAGTTTGTCCATATGAGCTAGTTCTGACTGCAGGAAGTAGAAGGTGGAAGGGAGAGCAGTATGGCATGTTAGTATCTGACTGGTAGGAAGTAGAAGGTGGAAGGGAGAGCAGTATGGCATGTTAGTATCTGACTGGTAGGGAGTAGAAGGTGGAAGGGAGAGCAGTATGACATGTTAGTATCTGACTGGTAGGAAGTAGAAGGTGGAAGGGAGAGCAGTATGGCATGTTAGTATCTGACTGGTAGGGAGTAGAAGGTGGAAGGGAGAGCAGTATGGCCTGTTAGTATCTGACTGGTAGGAAGTAGAAGGTGGAAGGGAGAGCAGTATGGCATGTTAGTATCAGACTGGTAGGGAGTAGAAGGTGGAAGGGAGAGCAGTATGGCATGTTAGTATCTGACTGGTAGGAAGTAGAAGGTGGAAGGGAGAGCAGTATGGCATGTTAGTATCTGACTGGTAGGGAGTAGAAGGTGGAAGGGAGAGCAGTATGACATGTTAGTATCTGACTGGTAGGAAGTAGAAGGTGGAAGGGAGAGCAGTATGGCATGTTAGTATCTGACTGGTAGGGAGTAGAAGGTGGAAGGGAGAGCAGTATGGCCTGTTAGTATCTGACTGGTAGGAAGTAGAAGGTGGAAGGGAGAGCAGTATGGCATGTTAGTATCAGACTGGTAGGGAGTAGAAGGTGGAAGGGAGAGCAGTATGGCATGTTAGTATCTGACTGGTAGGAAGTAGAAGGTGGAAGGGAGAGCAGTATGGCATGTTAGTATCTGACTGGTAGGGAGTAGAAGGTGGAAGGGAGAGCAGTATGGCATGTTAGTATCTGACTGGTAGGAAGTAGAAGGTGGAAGGGAGAGTAGTATGGCATGTTAGTATCTGACTGGTAGGGAGTAGAAGGTGGAAGGGAGAGCAGTATGGCATGTTAGTATCTGACTGGTAGGAAGAAGAAGGTGGAAGGGAGAGCAGTATGGAATGTTAGTATCTGACTGGTAGGGAGTAGAAGGTGGAAGGGAGAGCAGTATGGCATGTTAGTATCTGACTGGTAGGGAGTAGAAGGTGGAAGTGAGAGCAGTATGGCATGTTAGTATCTGACTGGTATGAAGAAGAAGGTGGAAGGGAGAGCAGTATGGAATGTTAGTATCTGACTGGTAGGGAGTAGAAGGTGGAAGGGAGAGCAGTATGGCATGTTAGTATCTGACTGGTAGGGAGTAGAAGGTGGGAGGGAGAGCAGTATGGCATGTTAGTATCTGACTGGTAGGAAGAAGAAGGTGGAAGGGAGAGCAGTATGGCATGTTAGTATCAGACTGGTAGGGAGTAGAAGGTGGAAGGGAGAGCAGTATGGCATGTTAGTATCTGACTGGTAGGAAGAAGAAGGTGGAAGGGAGAGCAGTATGGCATGTTAGTATCAGACTGGTAAGGAGTAGAAGGTGGAAGGGAGAGCAGTATGGCATGTTAGTATCTGACTGGTAGGGAGTAGAAGGTGGAAGGGAGAGCAGTATGGCATGTTAGTATCTGACTGGTAGGGAGTAAAAGATGGAAGGGAGAGCAGTATGGCAAGTTAGTATCTGACTGGTAGGAAGAAGAAGGTGGAAGGGAGAGCAGTATGGCATGTTAGTATCTGACTGGTAGGGAGTAGAAGGTGGAAGGGAGCGCAGTATGGCATGTTAGTATCTGACTGGTAGGGAGTAGAAGGTGGAAGGGAGAGCAGTATGGCATGTTAGTATCTGACTGGTAGGGAGTAGAAGGTGGAAGGGAGAGCAGTATGGCATGTTAGTATCTGACTGCAGGAAGTAGAAGGTGGAAGGGAGAGCAGTATGGCATGTTAGTATCTGACTGGTAGGGAGTAGAAGGTGGAAGGGAGAGCAGTATGGCATGTTAGTATCTGACTGGTAGGAAGAAGAAGGTGGAAGGGAGAGCAGTATGGCATGTTAGTATCTGACTGGTAGGGAGTAGAAGGTGGAAGGGAGAGCAGTATGGCATGTTAGTATCTGACTGGTAGGAAGAAGAAGGTGGAAGGGAGAGCAGTATGGCATGTTAGTAGCTGACTGGTAGGGAGTAGAAGGTGGAAGGGAGAGCAGTATGACATGTTAGTATCTGACTGGTAGGAAGTAGAAGGTGGAAGGGAGGACAGTATGGCATGTTAGTATCTGACTGGTAGGGAGTAGAAGGTGGAAGGGAGAGCAGTATGGCATGTTAGTATCAGACTGGTAGGGAGTAGAAGGTGGAAGGGAGAGCAGTATGGCATGTTAGTATCTGACTGGTAGGGAGTAGAAGGTGGAAGGGAGAGCAGTATGGCATGTTAGTATCAGACTGGTAGGGAGTAGAAGGTGGAAGGGAGAGCAGTATGGCATGTTAGTATCTGACTGGTAGGGAGTAGAAGGTGGAATGCAGAGCAGTATGGCATGTTAGTATCTGACTGGTAGGAAGCAGAAGGTGGAAGGGAGAGCAGTATGGCATGTTAGTATCTGACTGGTAGGGAGTAGAAGGTGGAAGGGAGAGCAGTATGGCATGTTAGTATCTGACTGCAGGAAGTAGAAGGTGGAAGGGAGAGCAGTATGGCATGTTAGTATCTGACTGGTAGGGAGTAGAAGGTGGAAGGGAGAGCAGTATGGCATGTTAGTATCTGACTGGTAGGAAGAAGAAGGTGGAATGGAGAGCAGTATGGCATGTTAGTATCTGACTGGTAGGGAGTAGAAGGTGGAAGGGAGAGCAGTATGGCATGTTAGTATCTGACTGGTAGGATGAAGAAGGTGGAAGGGAGAGCAGTATGGCATGTTAGTATCTGACTGGTAGGAAGTAGAAGGTGGAAGGGAGAGCAGTATGACATGTTAGTATCTGACTAGTAGGAAGTAGAAGGTGGAAGGGAGAGCAGTATGACATGTTAGTATCTGACTGGTAGGAAGTAGAAGGTGGAAGGGAGAGCAGTATAGCATGTTAGTATCTGACTGGTAGGAAGAAGAAGGTGGAAGGGAGAGCAGTATGGCATGTTAGTATCTGACTGGTAGGAAGAAGAAGGTGGAAGGGAGAGCAGTATGGCATGTTAGTATCTGACTGGTAGGAAGAAGAAGGTGGAAGGGAGAGCAGTATGGCATGTTAGTATCTGACTGGTAGGAAGAAGAAGGTGGAAGGGAGAGCAGTATGGCATGTTAGTATCTGACTGATAGGAAGAAGAAGGTGGAAGGGAGAGCAGTATTGCATGTTAGTATCTGACTGGTAGGAAGTAGAAGGTGGAAGGGAGAGCAGTATGGCATGTTAGTATCTGACTGGTAGGGAGTAGAAGGTGGAAGGGAGAGCAGTATGGCATGTTAGTATCTGACTGGTAGGAAGTAGAAGGTGGAAGGGAGAGCAGTATGGCATGTTAGTATCTGACTGGTAGGGAGTAGAAGGTGGAAGGGAGAGCAGTATGGCATGTTAGTATCTGACTGGTAGGGAGTAGAAGGTGGAAGGGAGAGCAGTATGGCATGTTAGTATCTGACTGGTAGGGAGTAGAAGGTGGAAGGGAGAGCAGAAGAAGAAGGTGGAAGGGAGAGCAGTATGGCATGTTAGTATCTGACTGGTAGGAAGAAGAAGGTGGAAGGGAGAGCAGTATGGCATGTTAGTATCTGACTGATAGGAAGAAGAAGGTGGAAGGGAGAGCAGTATGGCATGTTAGTATCTGACTAGTAGGGAGTAGAAGGTGGAAGGGAGAGCAGTATGGCATGTTAGTATCTGACTGGTAGGGAGTAGAAGGTGGAAGGGAGAGCAGTATGGCATGTTAGTATCTGACTGGTAGGGAGTAGAAGGTGAAAGGGAGAGCAGTATGGCATGTTCGTATCTGACTGGTAGGGAGTAGAAGGTGGAAGGGAGAGCAGTATGGCATGTTAGTATCTGACTGGTAGGGAGTAGAAGGTGGAAGGGAGAGCAGTATGGCATGTTAGTATCTGACTGGTAGGGAGTAGAAGGTGGAAGGGAGAGCAGTATGGCATGTTAGTATCTGACTGGTAGGGAGTAGAAGGTGGAAGGGAGAGCAGTATGGCATGTTAGTATCTGACTGGTAGGAAGAAGAAGGTGGAAGGGAGAGCAGTATGGCATGTTAGTATCTGACTGGTAGGGAGTAGAAGGTGGAAGGAAGAGCAGTATGGCATGTTAGTATCTGACTGGTAGGGAGTAGAAGGTGGAAGGGAGAGCAGTATGGCACGTTAGTATCTGACTGGTAGGGAGTAGAAGGTGGAAGGGAGAGCAGTATGGCATGTTAGTATCTGACTGGTAGGGAGTAGAAGGTGGAAGGGAGAGCAGTATGGCATGTTAGTATCTGACTGGTAGGGAGTAGAAGGTGGAAGGGAGAGCAGTATGGCATGTTAGTATCAGACTGGTAGGGAGTAGAAGGTGGAAGGGAGAGCAGTATGGCCTGTTAGTATCTGACTGGTAGGAAGTAGAAGGTGGAAGGGAGAGCAGTATGGCATGTTAGTATCAGACTGGTAGGGAGTAGAAGGTGGAAGGGAGAGCAGTATGGCATGTTAGTATCTGACTGGTAGGAAGTAGAAGGTGGAAGGGAGAGCAGTATGGCATGTTAGTATCTGACTGGTAGGGAGTAGAAGGTGGAAGGGAGAGCAGTATGACATGTTAGTATCTGACTGGTAGGAAGTAGAAGGTGGAAGGGAGAGCAGTATGGCATGTTAGTATCTGACTGGTAGGGAGTAGAAGGTGGAAGGGAGAGCAGTATGGCCTGTTAGTATCTGACTGGTAGGAAGTAGAAGGTGGAAGGGAGAGCAGTATGGCATGTTAGTATCAGACTGGTAGGGAGTAGAAGGTGGAAGGGAGAGCAGTATGGCATGTTAGTATCTGACTGGTAGGAAGTAGAAGGTGGAAGGGAGAGCAGTATGGCATGTTAGTATCTGACTGGTAGGGAGTAGAAGGTGGAAGGGAGAGCAGTATGGCATGTTAGTATCTGACTGGTAGGAAGTAGAAGGTGGAAGGGAGAGTAGTATGGCATGTTAGTATCTGACTGGTAGGGAGTAGAAGGTGGAAGGGAGAGCAGTATGGCATGTTAGTATCTGACTGGTAGGGAGTAGAAGGTGGAAGGGAGAGCAGTATGGCATGTTAGTATCTGACTGGTAGGGAGTAGAAGGTGGAAGGGAGAGCAGTATGGCATGTTAGTATCTGACTGGTAGGAAGAAGAAGGTGGAAGGGAGAGCAGTATGGCATGTTAGTATCTGACTGGTAGGGAGTAGAAGGTGGAAGGAAGAGCAGTATGGCATGTTAGTATCTGACTGGTAGGG
This sequence comes from Rhinophrynus dorsalis, assembly GCA_037306005.1. Taxonomy (NCBI): domain Eukaryota; kingdom Metazoa; phylum Chordata; class Amphibia; order Anura; family Rhinophrynidae; genus Rhinophrynus; species Rhinophrynus dorsalis. Next base: position 660,370,952 of record CM074718.1, on the reverse strand, counting down.
AGTAGAAGGTGGAAGGGAGAGCAGTATGGCATGTTAGTATCTGACTGGTAGGGAGTAGAAGGTGGAAGGGAGAGCAGTATGGCATGTTAGTATCTGACTGGTAGGGAGTAGAAGGTGGAAGGGAGAGCAGTATGGCATGTTAGTATCTGACTGGTAGGGAGTAGAAGGTGGAAGGGAGAGCAGTATGGCATGTTAGTATCAGACTGGTAGGGAGTAGAAGGTGGAAGGGAGAGCAGTGTGGCATGTTAGTATCAGACTGGTAGGAAGAAGAAGGTGGAAGGGAGAGCAGTATGGCATGTTAGTATCAGACTGGTAGGGAGGAGAAGGTGGAAGGGAGAGCAGTGTGGCATGTTAGTATCTGACTGGTAGGGAGTAGAAGGTGGAAGGGAGAGCAGTATGGCATGTTAGTATCTGACTGGTAGGAAGTAGAAGGTGGAAGGGAGAGCAGTATGGCATGTTAGTATCAGACTGGTAGGGAGTAGAAGGTGGAAGGGAGAGCAGTATGGCATGTTAGTATCTGACTGGTAGGGAGTAGAAGGTGGAAGGGAGAGCAGTATGGCATGTTAGTATCTGACTGGTAGGAAGTAGAAGGTGGAAGGGAGAGCAGTATGGCATATTAGTATCAGACTGGTAGGGAGTAGAAGGTGGAAGGGAGAGCAGTATGGCATGTTAGTATCTGACTGGTAGGAAGTAGAAGGTGGAAGGGAGAGCAGTATGGCATATTAGTATCAGACTGGTAGGGAGTAGAAGGTAGGGGGAACAGGGTGGAATGTTAGCATGTGGTTAGCAGGGAGTGGAAGGTGGGAGGCCAGTACTGTCTATTTTGCATAAATTGACAAAAAAGATAAACATTTCACATGCTTTTGTCATAAATAAAAGATGGCTAACATAAAGATGATTTGAACGTTCTTTAAAATTACATAAGTTGTTATAAAGTGTTAATTCCATTTGAAAAATGTTTGTAACAAACTAATAACAGTTTAGTTTTTCATTCAAACATGAATGTTAAAGAAGCAGTAAACTCCTAAAATGTTTTAGTGCTCTTCTTGCACTAGCGTTAATTCAAACACTATTATGTATCAAACTTTTTTTTTTTTTTTAGTGGATCTATCACCCTTTTAAAAGTTATGCTCATTAGTTAGAGCATTAATGGCACGATACAAGAAACATTCGCATTGGATAAAGGCATTTTTGTGCGCAGATATATTTTGCACATGTTCTAATCCAGGAAGCTAAATACTGAACGCTTCTTGAATTGCACATAAAAAATTCCATTTTACAACAACAGTACACAGACGTATAAATTAATTCGCAATAGCGGTTCTTGCATTAGGCGCATTCAATATTCCACTCACACAGATTCGTTAGTCTTAGCCACGCCCACAAAAAAGAAAAATATATGCAGCCATTCGCTAATCTTGAATTTTCATGCGCAATTCAACAAAATCATGCACAAACCTATTCCCAAGTGGTTTTCACACGGGAAATAGCGATTGCGCACGTTTCCTGCATTGCACCATTAGTGACTAAGCTTAAAACGCTATTATTTTCTTTTTAAAAAAAACATTATATGTCCGAAAATTAAGATTTAAAGTGTGTCCTGTACCCTACTTCTGGGCAAACTGCTCTTGACGCAGTTTACCGCTCTGCCTCTGCTCCCATCCCTCTTCCCAGCAACAGTACCATCTGGTATCTATAACTATTTTTTTTTTTTTTATAATGCACTCTGTGGGAGAGCGTGAGTCATAGACTATTGCTCTCCATAGTAATTGATAGGGATAGCAACGCCTTGTGTCCACATTTGAAAATTGCAGTTTAATTAAAAAAAATAATGTCTGGACAATAATAAGTGAACAGAGTAAACAAGTGAACAAAGCTTCTTTGTTTTACTCAGCAGAAAAATAATTGCAAAATAGTAATGTTTATTTAATGATCTAAAAATTTTAGAAAATAGAGAATAATTTAAAAAAATATTTAAATTGAAATATGTAAGCTGAATATTCCATAGCAGTATCTGTATACTGTCTGTCCAGGGCATGGCTCCTTGGAATATATTTTAATTGTTATTTTCAATCTTTACCATTGGAATGCACATTTGGACCTTCCAAGTATATTGAGCTTATGTCGAACAGGTAAAAGCTTGCATACCCTGGGACAGATGCAGTAAGGAAAAGATGGGCATTTCTGGCACACGACAAATGAACATACCTGAGAACCTAGATATTCACAGCCCCCACAGTAACAACTGGAGCTGTGTGTGGGAGTGTCTGAATGATACAATTTGTGTCATAATGTGTGCTGTGATTAATGTGGGTGGGCGGAATTGGACTGAGCAAGGGCAGGGTTTGTCTTCAAAAAAGGCAGAAAGGGGAGGGCAGTGAAGAGAATGGGGCTAGTGAGTAGGTGGGGTTACCAAGGAACTCATCCCTATCGAGAGACCCGACAAGTAACTCGAAAGACCGGGTCAGATCAGGAGAATTCCAAGATATGCTAATGAACCAGAGCCAATAAATAAAATGTTCACTATCCACATTGATTTAAAGGGATAGTAATACTTCGTTTTATCTTTATTTTTATTTTGTAGGCATTAAAAAAACATGAAGAACGATATGTCTTATCTCTCAAACCTTTATGGTTTGAGAGATATTCACAATCAAAGTTTCCCCTCCCGCCCCTTTTACCTAGTGTAAGCCATCTCTTCTCAGATGTGGAATCCAGTCCATAGACCAGACAGATAACAGCAGGGGACACTCTTATTCCTATGAGAACAATGAAATCCCTGCCCCCCTTGACAAGTTTTTCAGGTTTCTCGCTTATCTTAATTGAAGATTGTCCCTTTCTGCAGTCTACCTTGGCACCTCCCTTCTGATCTGGCTGAACAGTGTTACATCAGTAAAAGGAGCGGGAGGGGGATACTTTGTCACTGAATTACTCTTGAACTACAACTCTCACAGAATTGAAATAACACTCTCCAAAGTCCAAATACTATGATGATTAATTAGAGCTGCTTTTATTATGAAACATTACTATCCCTTTAAATGAGGATTTTAACCCCTTAAATGCAATGCGTTGAAGAACCCTCTTAAATTCAAGGGGTTAAATATTCTCCTAGACTGTAAGCTCTCTTGTGCTGGGCCCTCTGATCCTTCTGTTTTATATGTTCCATTTCTACTGTTTAACATCTCTGTATGTCTATTCCCTATTGTACAGCGCTGCAGATTAAGTTGGAGCTATATAAATAAAGGATAATAATAGTCACACCTGAGAACTCTCAGGATTTGACCCTGACACTTAGGGATTTGACTCTAATCTGAGGGCGAAGGGCCAAAATCTCAAGGTGAGAGAGTCTAGGGTTCCCCACTATATGATGTGAAACAACTGACTGTTCTTTAATATGTAAACTGGCGTCATTTCCAGCAGACAGGCAGAAGGAGATGTCCTACTTGTCTCCTATATGTTCAGGAAGTGAGAGCTGTAACTTGCAGCATGTTATGAGAGCTCCTTCAAGACCTCTTGGTTAGAGCATGAAGGGACATACTGAAAAGCATGAATGTTCTTGGGAGATTGACGAGGGGAATATTGCAAAGATCTCGGGGTCATCTAATTTTAAAAGTTCCCAGCTATGATAATAATAATACCATTTAAATGAATTAATGAATATTTATATAGCGCTACAAATATAAACATATTTAGAATTGTTCATGTTTTGTTTTCTGCATGAGGTATTTTATTTAACCCCTTAAAGACCATTGATGTGGCAGGACCGTCACGCTGGTCCGTCACTTAAGGACCAGTGACAGTCCTGGCACGTCACATACTTTTACTCACCGTGCTCCTGTAGGAGCGAGGTGAGTAATACCGGGGACTGAAGTTGATCGCTCCAAGACCGGAGCAATCTCTTTCAGTCCCCCGTTCGGCTTGCCGCCCCACATGATCAGTCACATGGGAGGGCATGTTAAAGTTTCCTGTGTGGTCCTTCAAGGATCGCACACCCTGGGACCGCTGGTCCTTAAGGGGTTAATCATTTGGCCTCTCTGGCACTCAAAGGGTTAGATAAATGGGTCCTGTTTGTTGTGCTGCAATGAAGAATCATGTCTGCCTCCATGGAGATGTAATTCAGAACTAATTAAAGGCGATTTTTGGAACCATTCGATGTAAAATTGATTGATAGCTGCCATGAGGACATGTTAGTAGTAAGTAGGGAACTATTATTTGGAAGGGCTAGTGTTCCTTCAAGAAAGACCCCCTTTAACCCTTTGAGTGCCAGAGGGGTACGTAACGCATTGCGTTTTGTACCCCTCTGGCACTCAAAGGGTCAAGCGTGATCCCACTCTTTGAACCGATTTTAGAAACACTGTTATGAATGTATTCTGAATGGTTCCTTGTTTTTTTTTAGCCCTTTAAGAAACATACATGTGAAAAGCATTGTAGAGTAATGTGTTACACATCCTTCAGGTTCATAGTGGTAAATTTGTGCCTTATTTTCCCAAAATGACAAATTTACAAACAAACAAACAAAGCCCTTTTTTTACCAGTTAACTGCATACTACTGCACCTCACTCCTGCTAATAGTACTTTAATTTGTCTTCTGCAAGTGTACACCATTTTTATTTTGTCGGGAAAAAATTACATTAAGCAGATAAAAAAGTGACGGCTAAAAGAATTGTTTTTTCTTCAGTAAATAACTTGCGTTATGACAGTAGATTAAACCAAAATAAAAGCAGCTCCAATTAATGTTCATAGTATTTAGGCCATGGAGAGTGTTATGTCAATACTGTCAGAGTTGTAGTTCAAGAGTAATTGAATGATAAAGTATCCCCCTCCCTCCCCTTTTACTGATATAACACTGTTCACCTCAGAGCAGCAAGACTGTCCGGATGAATCATAGAGAGGGACAATCTTCATTGATCATAAGGAAAAATACTGTCAAGGGGGCAGGGTTTTCATTGTTCTTACAGTAAGAAGATTGTCCCTTGCTGTGAGCTGTCTGGTCTTAAGACCAGATTCCACATCTGAGGGGAGGAGGCTTACATTAGGTAAAAAGGGCAGGAGGGGGATATTTTATCATTCAATTACTCTTGAACTACAACTCTGACAGTATTGAAATAACACTCTACATGGCCCAAATACTATGAAGATTAATTGGAGCTGCTTTTATTTTACTATCCCTTTAAGACTGCTTTTTCCCTTTGATGGAGATTGTGGAATTGGATGCAAAAAATGACGGCGGCATAAGAACTTTTCTCTGTCGTCCAATACAGGTTACTGGTAACTCTGGATAGGCGATCCACCCCTTTAAGTAGGCAGGAACAATTCTAGAATTGATTGCAGGGGGTGGAGCCTACCTTCCCTCCTTGGCTGCAGCTAGCCAACTAGCTCCAGAAAGATTTGTTCCTTGGTGAAGATAACACAGGCAAGAGAACAGTTCTGCTATAGTTTTAGAAACTTTTTTATTTTTCTGTTAGATATGGAGTACCACCATTAGGCAGATTAACTGACAATGCCCTTAGATGTGGCAAGCTCAGTATCCAGGTGCTTTTTGTGGACCTTAAGCCCTGAGGAGGAAAATCTTGATTCCATGTGCTTCCCCAGGAGTTATCCACTGAGGTTATCCGTATGTCTGTTGGGCGTTTTGGAGCAGGTTTATGTGGTAACTTAACCCTTCAGCTGCTGGATTGGCTGTTTTGGGGGGTTTCCTACTGGTTTAGTGTTTTTTGGGTGTCCTAACATGTTCTAATGCTGTTTTAGGCATTTTAGATTTACACTCTCAATTTTGTAAAATTTGAGTAAAGGCGCGCTTTACCACATAGACGCCATTTCTCCATTCACTTCTATGGGACTGTACTGCTTGGGACATATCTGTGCAACCGTTTAACCTAGCGACTTCAGAGATGGCTCATTTTACTTGTCTGCCCTTGCTCTATCATCCGGGTCATGTTTCTAATGTATTGGGGGGCTTTGGGCACTGTTTGGGGTACTTTTCTGGGAAAACTACATTAACCATGAGTGCTTGCTTCGTGCGCTCATTTCTGATTGGCTCCTGCCGCAGCAGCCATTTTGTGCTCTTTCCAGAACAAGTATCCTGCGCAGGGCTCAGACTCTCCTTCTCTCCTCTGCTGATTAACCCTTCGCCTGCCAGATAAGTTTATTTTAGCAATTTGTGGGGTGAAACTTTAATCCTACACACTATTATTGTGTGATTTCTTATACAGTAAGGTTATTTGACACTGTGAGAATGTCTGTACTGCTGGAGCTTGGGGCCAGACCTAAGACTAAGGAGGCTGGGGTCGCTGTATCCCCCATTGTGCATTGCTCTTCCTGTCACTCAGGACTACCTAGAGAATTCTCAGGTCACTTATGCCCAGCATGTTCTGATGTCCCTGAAAGTATTCCAGGGACCTCCAGCCATGCATTAGAGCCAGCTTGGGTGCAAGAGTTCAAGGCTACTACTAGGGACCTTAGGTCCACATTGCAACTCTTTCTATCCCAGTTACAGGGGATATTTCATTCTTGGCAGGCCCCCTCCTCATTCAAGTCTTCCTTGCCCAAACCTCAGGGAGTACTTGACGTGTCAGATTCCTCTGAGGAGGAACTGCTGGTGGATTCAGATGTTGAGGAATGTTCTGTGTTGGGCTCCTCTCAGTTTTTTGGGGACCCTTTTGAGGCTAATCCTGAACCCTCCGCTGAGGGCCTTATCAGGCTGTCTTGAATACTCTTAACATTTCCTTAGTTCAGGAGGTTCCTTCTGACCCTTCTGATGTTTTCCAGGAGCCTAAAAAGCCCTTTACTTACTTTCCACCTAACCCCACTCTTGACGGCCTTGTGTCTGAGGAGTGGAAATCCCCAGACAGGAAAACCTCTGTGTCCAAGAAATTTGCCAGGCTTTATCCCTTTTCTGAGGCCGGAACTGAGTTTGTCATGGTGGCTTGACCTCTCCAACCTGCTGAAGGGCAAGTTCTTCCTGGTATCCTTCTGGACCACGGTGACAACGGATGCCAGCCTCTCTGGCTAGGGAGCGGTCCTGAGTCACCTGAGTGCTCTGGGTCAGTGGTCTCCAGAGGAATCCCTCCTTCCGATCAACATATTGGAGCTTCGGGCGATATTTCATGCCCTTAGACATTGGACATCTCAGGTTGAAGATCACGTTCCTACCATTTCCGCAGTGCACATTCCTGGCGTAGACAAAGTAATGGCGGATTTCCTCAGTCGACACACAGTGGACAATGGAGAGTGGGAGCTACACCCAGAGATGTTCAACCTCATTGTTTAGAAATGGGGTCTTCCTTACATTGACCTTATGGTGACAAGACACAACAGGAAGGTGCCGAGGTTCTGCTCTAGATAGAGGGACCCTCTGGCTCTAGCGGTAGATGCAATGTCCATTCCTTGGTTATTCCCTCTGGCCTACATCTTTCCTCCCCTCCCAGTGTTGCACAGGGTGTTACGGAAATTACGACTGGAGCATTGTCCAGTTATTCTGATTACTCCGTACTGGCCTCGTCAGTCTTGGTTTCTGGAGCTTCTGGATCTGTCTGTGGCAGAGCCATTTTGGCTCCCTTACCGTCCGGGTCTTCTTCTACAGGATTACCTGTGGAAAGAGGATGTTCATCGGCTAGCTTTGACGGCTTGGAAATTGAATCCTCAACATTGAAGAAGAAAGGATTCTCTTCTGGTGTGGTGGCTACTATGCTCAGTACCTGCAAACCTGTTTCTTCTAAGGCCTACCATTGTGTCTGGTCGACCTTTCTATCTTGGTGTGCTGATAGGGACCTGTCTCAGGAATTTGATCTGCCTACGGTCCTGGCCTTCTTGCAGGACGGTGTGGATAAGGGCCTCAGTTTGAGTTCCCTTAAGGTTCAGACTTCTGCAGTTTCTGTTTTCTTCCAGAAGCACCTTGCCATCCTTCCTGATGTCAAGGTTTTCTTCCAGGGCGTTGCTCATGCTCGTCCTGCCTTTAAGATTCCTGCTCCTCAGTGGGATCTTAACTTGGTTTTGGGTATTCTTCAGCGCCACCCTTTTGAGTCTTTGGCTACTATTCCTCTATGCCTCTTGACGTGGAAAATGGCATTCCTCCTGGCGATTGTGTCTGTCCGCCGTGTCGCAGAGTTACATGCTCTGCCCTGTAAACAACCCTATTTGGTGTTTCACAAGGACAAGGCGGTGCTTCGCACTTCTCAGGAGTTACTCCCGAAGGTGGTCTCTGAGTTCCACATCAATTAGGAGATTGTGGTGCCCTCTTTCTGCCCAGGCCCCACCTCTGACAAGGAAAGAGATCTCCACTTGTTAGATGTGGTGCGTTGTCTCAAGTTTTATGTACATCACACTGAATCTGTCAGGCAATCGGATGCACTGGTCATCATTCCTGAGGGTCCTAGGGCAGGAAGACCTGCATCCTAGGTGACTATTGCTTCTTAGATCAAGTCCACTATTCATAAGGCTTATGAGCTGAGGAAGAAACCTGTCCATTTCAGGGTCACTGCTCATTCTACAAGATCTATTGGGGCCTCTTGGGCTTACAAGAATCAAGCCTCTGCTGATCAGTTGTGCAAGGCTACCACTTGGTCTTCTGTACACACTGTTTCGAAGCACTACTGTGTTGATGTGCTGGCATCGGCTGACGCCAGCTTTAGAGGAAGATCCTGGAAGCAATCTTGCCTGTCTAGGATTTCCTTAGTTTCTTGGTGCTTCCTTCACTTTTGAGCCCTGCTGGCTCTAGTTCAGTGTGCTGTGTAACAGTTCATGGGGTGTTGTTACCCCTGTTCAGTGTCCGTTGACACTTCAGTTGTTTTTGTTGGGCTGTCTCTGATATGATGGTTCATATCTGCACTGGTGACTTTGGGGGCCTTGCGCCTGGTCCTTGCCATACTTCCCGCCTCTGGGAAACTCAATGGTTGGACATCGCAGAGTTACCAGTAACCTGTATTGGACGACAAAGAAAAGAGGATTTTAGTCTTACCTGTTAAATCCTTTTCTCTTAGTCCATACAGGTTACTGGTCTCCCACCCTGTCAAGGGACCATGCTTGGCTCTCCTGTGGCAGACTGTGGGGGTCCTTCGGGGTCATGCTTACAGGAGTCTTCTTTCCCTTCACTGTCTAGTCAGTAGTTAGTGTCTCAAATCTTTCTGGAGCTAGTTGGCTAGCTGCAGCCAAGGAGGGAAGGTAGGCTTCACCCCCTGCAACCAATTCTAGAATTGTTCCTGTCAACTTAAAGGGGCAGATCGCCTACCCAGAGTTACCAGTAACCTGTATGGACTAAGAGAAAAGGATTTAACAAGTAAGACTAAAATCCCCTTTTTCATTCTGATTACAGATAATTTCCGTTACCACAACTTTTTAAACATCTTGCCCTAAGAATGTTTTTTATACAACCCCCAACCATGTTCTGAAGAAAAGTGGAATAATTTTAGTGCAAACCAACTATTGAGTTAAAATACAAATCCCCATTGATTTAAATGCTTATTTAACCCCTTAGTATTAGAAGGTAAAAAAACACCTTTTCAATAAATGAGAATGTTTATTTTTTCTACTATGGTACAGTTGAGCTGTTCCACTGTTATGTTGCGGCCTGAGTGATTTCAACATTCAGATTTAACTATTTTTGCAAAGACTAGAATCTGAGTAATACATATGTTGCTATTTTTGTGTATTTATTCAAGTACAAAAGGGTATTTTATAGATAAATCAGATGGTCCTTTTCTCCTCAATACAAAGACAAATTAACTTTCTCCTCAAAGTCCATAACCTAAATTTCCTCTGTCATGACAAAGCTCACAGGCTTTAATGCTGTCTTTAATTACATCATACTACAGCATCAAATTGAATAATTTATTTTGTTTTGTTACTGGGGAACTGACTGTAACCAGGACTGATGTTCTCTGCCCTTGTTGAACTGATGTGCTGAAAGAAGAATTGTTAGTGCCCCATTGCAAAATTACTATAGTGAGTTTAGTGTAGATTCATAGGCTGCTGCATTTTTAACGTTGCGCTGAACGCATCTTTGTGAAAGAGCGTGCTCCCTCTACGTTAACTCCTTGAGTGCCAGAAAGGTATCCAACACATTGCGTTACAATGCGTTGGATTCCTTTCTGGCACTTAAAGCGTTACAGGCGTTAAAAGCCCCATGTGGAAGACTTCTAGAATTGCTCCCCATTTCTTTTGTTCATAAGGCCTGAGATGTGTGATTCAGTAAGCTAAAAAGGTGCAATTCTGGAGCAAACTAGCCTCACTGTAGGGAACAAATGAAAATTGCCAGTGTTTTGAGCAGGGACATTTTAATGTCTGGGTATATCTGGTGTACGCCTGGGGATATCCTTTTGAAGTTGCTGGCACTTACATGGCAAGCATAATTACAGTGTTCTCACAACATCATGGGCATCAAAATGGCACCAACAATTTGTCGCCATTCCAAATGTCGCCAGTCCAGATGTTTGGTGTTATATGTACATGGATTGAGAACTTGTTAAATGATAGGTGGCAGAGAGTTGTTGTAAATGGAACCTTTTCAACTTGGTCTAAAGTTATAAGTGGGGTGCCACAGGGTTTAGTCCTGGGCCCAGTGCTTTTTAATTTGTTTATTAATGATCTAGAAGTGGGAATTGAAAGTAGTGTCTTGATCTTTGCTGATGACACTAAGCTATGTAAGGAAATACGTACAGAGCTGGATGTTTTTTCTCTGTAGAATGATTTAGATAAACTGAGTGAATGGACAAAAGTGGCAGATGACATTTAATGTAGATAAATATAAGGTTATGCATTTGGGCTGCAGAAACAAACATGCTACATATACTTTTAAATGGGAAACAACTTGGGGAACCCTCATTAGAGAAAGATTTAGTACTGATAGACAATCAACTTCACAGCAGTGTACAGAGTCAACTGCTGAAAGAGCAAATAGGGTACTAACCTGCACAAAAATAGGTGTAGATGCAAGGGATGCTAATATTATCCTACCTCTGTATAAATCCTTGGTTAGGCATCATCTAGAATATGGAGTACAATTTTGGGCGCCAGTTCTTAAAAAAGACATTGTTGAACTGGAAAAGGTGCAGAGACGTGCAACAGAACTGATAAAGGGATTGAAGGATCTGAGTTATAAAGAAAGACTAGCCAAACTGGGTTTGTTTACATTAGAGAAGAGACATCTAAGGGGTGATATGATTACCATTTACATATACATTCAAGGTCAATACAAAGAACTATCCAATGAATTATGTACGGAAAGAGCTAAGCTAAGAACCATATGTCATCCATTAGGACTAGACTTTCGACTAAAACAAAGGCAGGGCTTTCTTTTTACAATAAGGGCAGTAAAGCTATGGAATTCTTTGCCTTGGGGTGTTGTACTTTTAGATAATGTAACTGTTTTCAGAAAGGCGTTGGATGCCTCTCTAACATAGAACAGTATTGAAATTTATGACAGATGGCTTCAATGCAGATAGGATGTTGATCCAGGGAACTATCTGACTGCCATTTGGAGTCAGGAAGGAATTTTTTCACTACTTGGGGCTAAACTGGAAATGGATTCATGTTTTTTTTTTCTTCCTCTGGATCAACAGGTGTTTTTTGGCATGGGCTGTACTTGATGGATGCATGTCTTTTTTTTCAGCCTCGTCAGCTAGGTTACTGTTATGTTATCCTTTTTAATATTAAGCCAGAACCTCAGAAGGTCTTAACACAGCCCTGGATTTAAGTGACGCTTTTAACCCCTTGAATGCTTGAGAGGTATTTGCAATGCATTTGAATTTTGGGGAACATTTGGATAGCCTCTCTTTAGCTTACTGAGTTGCACTTTAGGGGAATATCAAGGTGAAAATTGAACCATCCTGGAGCAAACACAGCGGCACCATCGTTATTACAGAAAAACTCTCATTACTTTCAATGGGACTTTTTCTTTGATAAATATGGAGCAGTTGTTTTTATATAGAATTGCCCCACTTTTCCATTGATAAATGTGTCCTTTATGACTGTATGTTATTAAAGGGATTGTAATGTTTCACAATAAAAGCCGCTCCAATTAATCATCATAGTATTTGGGCCATGGAGAGTGTTATTTCAATACTGTCAGAGTTGTAGTTCAAGAGTAAGTGAATGATAAAGTATCCCCTCCCGCCCCATTTACCTAGTGTAAGCCACCTTCCCTCAGATGTGGAATCTGGTCCTGGGACCAGACAGCTCACAGCAAGGGACAATCTTCTTACTGTGAGAACAATGAAACCCTGCCCCCCTTTTTTCAGGTTTTTCCCTTATGCTAATTGAAGATTGTCCCTCTCTGCAATCCATCTGGACACCACCTTTGTGCTCTGAGGTGAGCAGTGTTACATCAGTAAAAGGGGCGGGAGGGGGTACTTTATCATTCTTGAACTACAACTCTGACAGAATTGAAATAACACTCTCCATGGCCCAAATACTATGAAGATTAATCTGAGTTGCTTTTATTTTGAAACATTACTACTATCCCTTTAAGTAAAGTGGAGGCGTTCTGAGGCAAGCATTTGCACTATAGGGGAGAACTAAAAATTTATAAAATTCCCATTGATTGAAATGGGGGTTTGAACCCCTTGAATGCTAGAGAGGTCTCCAACTCATTGCTTTGCAATGCGTTGTAGACCTCTCTAGCATTCAAAGGGTTAAAATCCCCATTCAAATCAATAGGATTATTTAGTTCTCCCCTATAGTGCAAATGCTTTGCCCCAGAACTCCACCACTTTAGTTTTGAACATACGGTCCTTAGTGTACAATAACAAGCAAGGTTAATATAAACTAGTATTATTCCTTTAGTTCCCTGAGTGCCAGGGGGGGGAAGTCATACTCATTACAAAGCAATGCGTCGGACTCTGGTCTGGTATTGAAAGCGTTAAGGGGATAGAAAGGAAGTGATAGGCTGCTTTTCCTAAGAGGCGCCCATATGTTGTTCCTAACTTTCATTTCAAAGTGGAAACACTGTAATTGCTTCACTGTGTCCTTTCTGTTATGTATTCAGAGCTGCGGACCCATAATTTGTTAACAAGACCTTTTTAACACTTTGGACAGATGCACATACTGTTTTCAATCTTCACGCTTAATTATTCGATTTTGTATTTGATGCAAGAACACCCTGACTCCTAATCACTGTCCATTGTTGGCAGTCCATTATATTCTAACTGTCTGAGTGATCCCATTGACCTTGAGCTGACATTATAAGCTGTGTCTAATCTTTTCACTTCATATTTCTAATGCTTCTTTTCTTTTTTCTTTTCTTTTTTTTTTCCTTCTTTCCCCCTTTTTGCCTGATCCCTATTTAGCATCACAATTGGGCTCCCCCTGAGTCCAGCAGCTGACTCCGCCCGCTCTGCACGACACGCTCTCTCGCTCATTGCCACAGCCAGACCACCCGCTTTCATAACAACCATCGCTAAGGAGGTACGGACTTTCCTAAAGGACGATTGTCAGAACTGTTAACCCTTTAATGATCAGAAGGCTATGCAGTGCATTGTGATTCATTACACAACCCTCTGGTCCTTATAATGTTAATTTGGACTTTAATGTTCCATCAGTACACTCTTTTTAAGTGGTAATGTATTTCTTTCATTGGTAAAAGAAAACCTGCAGCAGGAGAGCATTTTATTGTCAGAACACATCAGTATTTTGCATCCAGCAAAGTTATATCATTTTTTTCCCCAGTATCTAAGCACTAATGTTTGTAGTGAAATCAATGGTGGACAATGGATGGCTCTCCAGCTGCTGTTGAGCTACAATTCCCATGATCTTCAATTATCTGACAACAGCTGGAGTGTCACATGTTGCCCTTTACTGCCTTAAATGTTAGGGATGTCCCCAATGCACTGCACAAAAAAAGGCCCAAATATTTTATCCTCTTCCTTTCTCTTTCCCCTCCCTTCCTCCCCTTCATTCATAACTTCCTTCTTCCTTTCGAACTATTTTCCTTCCTTCCACCCTTTTCCTTCCTTCCCTACCTTCCTTCCTTCCTTCCCTACCTTCCTTCCTTATATTCCTTCCCTACCTACCTTCCTTCCCTCCCTACCTTCCTTCCTTCCTTACATTCCTTCCCTACCTACCTTCCTTCCCTCCCTACCTTCCTTCCTTCCTTACATTCCTTCCCTACCTTCCTTCCTTCCTTCCTTCCCTACCTTCCTTCCTTATATTCCTTCCCTCCCTACCTTCCTTCCCTCCTTACCTTCCTTCCTTCCTTACATTCCTTCCCTACCTTCCTTCCTTACATTCCTTCATTCCCTACCTTCCTTCCTTACATTCCTTCCTTACCTTCCTTCCTTCCTTCCTTCCCTACCTTCCTTCCTTACTTTCCTTCCTTCCTTCCCTACCTTCCTTCCTTCCCTTCCTTCCTTCCTTCCTTCCTTCCCTACCTTCCTTACATTCCTTCCCTACCTACCTTCCTTCCCTCCCTACCTTCCTTACATTCCTTCCTTCCTTACATTCCTTCCTTCCCTACCTTCCTTCCTTACATTCCTTCCTTCCTTACATTCCTTCCTTACCTACCTTCCTTCCTTACATTCCTTCCTTACCTTCCTTCCTTCCTTCCCTACCTTCCTTCCTTACTTTCCTTCCTTCCTTCCCTACCTTCCTTCCTTCCCTACCTTCCTTCCTTATATTCCTTCCCTACCTACCTTCCTTCCCTCCCTACCTTCCTTCCTTCCTTACATTCCTTCCTTACCTACCTTCCTTCCTTACATTCCTTCCTTACCTTCCTTCCTTCCTTCCCTACCTTCCTTCCTTACTTTCCTTCCTTCCTTCCCTACCTTCCTTCCTTCCCTACCTTCCTTCCTTATATTCCTTCCCTACCTACCTTCCTTCCCTCCCTACCTTCCTTCCTTCCTTACATTCCTTCCCTACCTTCCTTCCTTCCCTACCTTCCTTCCTTATATTCCTTCCCTCCCTACCTTCCTTCCCTCCTTACCTTCCTTCCTTCCTTACATTCCTTCATTCCTTACATTCCTTCCCTACCTTCCTTCCTTACATTCCTTCCTTCCTTACATTCCTTCCCTACCTTCCTTCCTTCCTTACATTCCTTCCTTCCCTACCTTCCTTACATTCCTTCCCTACCTTCCTTCCTTCCCTACCTTCCTTCCTTACATTCCTTCCTTACCTTCCTTCCTTCCTTACATTCCTTCCTTCCCTTCCTTCCTTCCTTCCTTCCCTACCTTCCTTCCTTACTTTCCTTCCTTCCTTCCTTACATTCCTTCCCTACCTTCCTTCCTTCCCTACCTTCCTTCCTTACATTCCTTCCCTACCTTCCTTCCTTCCCTACCTTCCTTCCTTCCTTACATTCCTTCCCTACCTTCCTTCCTTCCCTACCTTCCTTCCTTATATTCCTTCCCTACCTACCTTCCTTCCCTCCCTACCTTCCTTCCTTCCTTACATTCCTTCCCTACCTTCCTTCCTTCCCTACCTTCCTTCCTTATATTCCTTCCCTCCCTACCTTCCTTCCCTCCTTACCTTCCTTCCTTCCTTACATTCCTTCCCTACCTTCCTTCCTTCCTTCCCTACCTTCCTTCCTTATATTCCTTCCCTCCCTACCTTCCTTCCCTCCTTACCTTCCTTCCTTCCTTCCTTCCTTACATTCCTTCCCTACCTTCCTTCCTTCCTTACATTCCTTCCTTCCTTACATTCCTTCCCTACCTTCCTTCCTTCCTTACATTCCTTCCTTCCCTACCTTCCTTCCTTCCTTACATTCCTTCCCTACCTTCCTTCCTTCCCTACCTTCCTTCCTTACATTCCTTCCTTACCTTCCTTCCTTCCTTACATTCCTTCCTTCCCTTCCTTCCTTCCTTCCCTACCTTCCTTCCTTACTTTCCTTCCTTCCTTCCTTACATTCCTTCCCTACTTCCTTCCTTCCTTCCCTACCTTCCTTCCTTACATTCCTTCCCTACCTTCCTTCCTTACATTCCTTCCTTACATTCCTTCCCTACCTTCCTTCCTTCCCTTCCTTCCTTCCCTACCTTCCTTCCTTCCTTACATTCCTTCCCCACCTTCCTTCCTTCCCTACCTTCCTTCCTTACATTCCTTCCTTCCCTTCCTTCCTTCCTTCCCTACCTTCCTTCCTTACTTTCCTTCCTTCCTTCCCTACCTTCCTTCCTTACACTCCTTCCCTACCTTCCTTCCTTCCTTCCCTACCTTCCTTCCTTACATTCCTTCCCTACCTTCCTTCCTTATATTCCTTCCCTTCCTTCCTTCCCTACCTTCCTTCCTTCCTTACATTCCTTCCTTCCTTACCTTCCTTCCTTACATTCCTTCCCTACTTCCTTCCTTCCCTTCCTTCCTTCCTTCTTTACATTCCTTCCTTCCTTACCTTCCTTCCTTACATTCCTTCCCTACTTCCTTCCTTCCCTTCCTTCCTTCCCTACCTTCCTTCCTTATATTCCTTCCCTACCTTCCTTCCTTCCATTCCCTCCCTACCTTCCTTCCCTCCCTACCTTCCTTCCTTCCTTACATTCCTTCCTTCCTTACATTCCTTCCCTACCTTCCTTCCTTCCTTCCCTACCTTCCTTCCTTACATTCCTTCCTTCCCTACCTTCCATCTTTCTTCCTTCCTCTTTTCCTTCCTTCCACCCTCCCTCCAGTTCTTTCAACCTTCCCTTTCTTTCTTTCTTTCTTTCTTTCTTTCTTTTGAATATGTTTTGCCATCTATTGTGTCCGGACCTGAAGTTCATGTAAATTGAAATGTTGTATTTGATATTTCTAGGTGCACAGACATACTGCTCTAGCCGCAAACACTCAGTCTCAGCAGAATATTCACACTACCGCTCTGGCACGAGCTAAAGGAGAAATACTGAGAGTTATAGAAATACTTATTGAAAAAATGCCATCTGATGTTGTGGATCTTTTGGTGGAGGTAAAAGATATATGTTCAGAATTTTATGAGAGAGAGAAAAGGGGGTTGGAGTGGGGTCTCTGTGGATAGTGTTCTCTTCTCTCTAACAGGACATGCCTTTAGGGTTTCCCTGTTTGTGTACAGGAAATTCTAAAGACATGACCTGTTACGAGCCCCTGAGGAGAGGTTTGGGAACCGCAGATCTAGATATTAACCCTTTGAGTTCCAAGGGAGTTTCTGGCACTCAGAGGGTTAACCCCTTGGATAAAAGAGATGTTTCTGAAGTACTGCTTTGCATCAGACGGTTGTGCGCCATCCATTGAGCAGTCTTGCCCTGTGTAGTATTAATGAGCAGACAAGGAAAATTTACTTTCCAAACAATTTGGAAGGGCTGTTTAGTCATTTTCTGTTGGACTCACATCCAGTCCCCACAGTGCTGTCTCCTTTTCCACAAATTAACCCTTTGTATAGTAGAAGTTCCTCTTACTCATTGCACAGCAATTCCCTGAAGATGTCTCTAGCTTGCAACTAGTTAAAGAAGAACTAACACCACCTATTAATTAATAACTTAGAGAACCCTAATGGCCTCTTAGTTCAAGAGCCTACTTAACCCTTTAAGGAGTATAGGGATGCACAAGGCATTACAAAGCATCCCTCTGGTCTTTAAAGGGTTAAGATCACCATATGCCATAGTCCCTCTAGCAACTGTATTGTCTGTCTCAAAGACATGCCATCCAGGACTGATTGATCGTGTTCCGTCTTGAACAAAGGTAAATCAAAATTCATAGGGCGTTTAGGATTTTTGGACCATATTAAGTAAAGTGTGGGGGGTTATTGTTTGGAGGTGTTACTTCTCCTTTAAGTAGATTTAACATTATCCCTGCTTCAGCCCCTCGACAGCCAACCTGCCAAGCTCTTCCTCCATGATAATAGTTCTAGGTTGCTGCTAGTTAGGCCCATTGGACACCTCCTAGCGTTAGTTACACAGGGCTGATCTTCACCTAGCGCATGCCAGGCTGATGGCCTAGTAACGTTTTTAATATGGCATTACTTGAGACCAGCAGAGCCATACACTGTTATAGGAAAAGCAAAGAATGTGGTATCCGCACAGAAAAATAATGTTTAAACTCCACGGAGCATATTTATTTAGATCACAACTTATAGAACTTTGTTTAAGTTGCTAGGACTTAAATAAATATGATCCATGGAGCTTCAGTCTTATGTTCCTGTACAAATACCACACTTATTCGGTTGGGTCCAGGAATCCTGCCAGCAGGCGTCTTCTATACATTTATGGCCATGACATCCAGAACTGAGTGAACCAAGACACAAGGACAAATTACATAGAGGCCATTTATGTTTTCTGGAAGGTTATGATTACGAAGTGTTAATGTAGCTGTAAATATTTGATAAGATACAGGATGTCAACTTTAAAAAAAAATGATTATGCCTGTTTGGTGTGAGAGTTATAATCTGATTACTTGTTCCTTTAACCAAGGTAATGGACATTATAATGTACTGCCTGGAAGGGTCCTTGTTAAAGAAGAAGGGACTTCAGGACTGCTTTCCTTCTGTGTGCAGGTAAATCTCACTTATACTTACCTCTCAACTCATTGAGTGCAATGGAGATGTTCGCATCCCTTTAACCCCATGAGCGCAGCCAGCACTTAAGGACCACAGAGCATTTTATTTCTTTTCTGGATCCGATTCAGGGCTCCCCGAACGGAGTGCACCCGCATGTGGAGCCCTGAAATCCATGACCTACATGTCCTTTAGGGACATTCACCCTATGACGTATGTGTATGTCCTTGGTGGATGTACGTCCTTGGTGGTTAAGGGGTTACGACTTAAATTCTGAATAGTGATTAGTGTGTGTATGTGTGTGTGTGTGTGTGTGTGTGTGTGTATCAATATGCAAATTAGCAGATGGCCATGTTTAAAAGCATGTAAAAAAACAAACATCATTTTGGCCAGTCCATAACTTTTCATATAGTTTTTTTTTACAATTTGAGCGCCAGTGGGGTACCCACTGCATTGCAAAGCAATGCTTTGGACAGCCCTTTGTCACTCAAAGGGTTAATTGTGCTTTGTTGGTTTTTGTTGTTTGTTTGAAAGGAACACTAACACCTAAGTTAGTCTCTCTCTTATATAGAGTGGCTTGCATACACATGTGGAATTACTATATATTCAGCACGTAAATAGCGCACACACAGTAATGTATCTCACTGTTGCCATGTGTTGCGCCGGGCTCTCTCTCCCCTTCTCTGTGTGCTCTGCTCCGCCCCCTGTCATTCCACACACAGAGAAGAGGAGAGGGAGCCCGGTGCAGCCCTCAGCAATAGTGTGGTACATTACTGTGTGTGTGCGTTATATTTATGTGCTGTATTTTACATTTTGTTGAAAGACAGCAAGAGAGGGAAATAGACAAAAGAGGGATCTTATCAGTACATTAAGGTAAGGGTAATTATTCGGTCCCAGAGCTATCAGACTGTCATGCGACATTTAATGCGGTGACATGAGAATCTCGCACTTTCCTGCAGGGCGAGATTCTCATGTTGATCATGGAGACATGGTTAGTTCGCCTTTATGTCTCACGCGCTTTTGCGTGTGACATTTTAAAAGTGAACCAGATAATAATATCACTATTATTGAGAGGTTTCAAGCTTCTCTTCTGTATTGAAGGGTCTGGCCTGACTTGAATAGGTTTTTGGAATCTCTTCCCATTGTCTTTTACCATTTACAGAAAGGCCCATAAGAAGGGACCTCTAGATTAGATAGGATTAAGCCTAGGGCTTGATTTTAGTTCCATATGCTTAACCCCTTAGGGACCCTTGACGTACCAGGACTGTCACGGTCCTTGAACTACTCAAGGACCGATGACGGTCATGGTACGTCACGTACTTTTTACTTACAGCGCTCTACCAGGAGCGCTGTAAGTAAAAATAGGGCATGAAATAGACCACTCCAAGATCGGAGCGATCTCTTTCAAGCCCCATAGTGACACGCCGATACACATGACAGGTCACGTGTACCGGCGCGTCAAAGTGCCCCTATGCGGTCGTTATGGGACAGAAATGTCCCATAACCTCCGGTCCTTAAGGGGTTAGAGCCAGCCTCCATCCTCTATTGCCAGTCCTGGTTTACTGCTCCTTCCGATTCTTTCCAGAGTTCTAACATAGGGCAAATATTTGGTCCTCTTTCTCATCTATTATACTATTATTTATTTAATTTACTTTGTTAGCTTTCTTTTCCTCTTTAATGTAATGTTTTTTCAGAGTGAGTTTTCTTATAATTTTTTTTTATAGCAATAAACATCCAAAACTCATCTGGCTTATTGTTTGGAGCTGTAATGGTAATCCCAGGACGCCGCGCTGTCCAGGGCCGTTGTGCTGGGTTCCTTCCTCCTGAGTTCAGCTACAAGTGGGTAGCCTGGTAAATCCACCACAAAGAGCTGGAATCCCTCCTGTTAGAATGTAGGCTGGAAAGCTGGCTTGAATTCTGTAGCTGGATAATAGGCTGGAAACAGTCACCGGAAACAAGGCTGGAACACAGGGAATCTGCCCACTGGAACCCTGGAACATCAGAGGCCTGAATGGGGGACAGAGGGGTCCCTTTAAACCATTCAGAGTAAGGACAAGACACAGCTTCAAGTCCAAAACGACTTCTGCTTTATTGAGTCAAAAATCAGCTCTTTTATACAGTTGTTCATACAATACCCAATGGGGGTAGTACAAAGACATACTGGGGGAAATCAATAGTGTCTGGCTGCAATACACATCTAAACAATGGAACATAAACAGTAGAACAAAAGGCACAATGGGGCTGTACACAAAGACAGGTATTCTACATAATTTAATCTTGCCGCTCTGAATCCTGACCAATAGGATTCAGAGTGACAAAATATGAAGACCAATCCTGGCCGAGTGAGTCACCAGATGCCTGGACAGGGAGGACCAATCCCCAGGACGCCTACCTGTTCCCTGCAAAACCTATGGCAACCCCTTACATACATTACACGGGTGGTGGCCAATCAGCAGCCTGCCTACTTTCACAGGCAAAGTCTATGGGCTTTGTAACCATGAAGTTCAGTCTCTGTTATCTTTGCGAAACCCAATCTTTTTCACGTGAAAGACAGTTCTTCAGGGAGTTTCTTGGGAGGCCTGACAAGGCCTCCATGTAACAGCCTAGGGGTCCATTACAGGAGCGAACCTGAGACCTTTGGTCAGAAGAGAAATAACTTCCTTAAAAACTTGATGTGAGGTTTTCACTTGCCAATTCTGTTTCACACCCCGTTTCTCTCCCTATCTCTTAGTTATACCTTTATGGATTCTGGTCTAACGTATTGTTTGCTGTCTTACACTGTTTATTAGTTGAATATTCCATCTTTTCATTAGGACCTTGTATGTCTTTTGGTTTCAATCAGTGTCATTACCAATTATTGAGACTGTCTTAACAGGGGCACACCTTTGCATCATCCCTATGAGTGTATTTACTATGTGTCACAAGTGGTTACACCCCAGAGTATTAGGGGGGGTCCCCATTTTGTATTTTGTTCGGTCCTTCCAGTGAGTGCTGTTTGTATTGTTCTTCCAAAACAGCCTTTGTTGGGATCAGAAAACCTTCCTGCTCCCTGCTTGAATGCAACCTGGAAGTATGTTGCTCTCAAATGCAGACTGTGAGGGTTGAGTGTGCAGCCTCCACAGACTCTCTCTCTTGTGTTTTCAAGCCAGATACAGAGGGGCAATGGGGACTTACACTGCTCAGAACAGATACTAAAACGTGAGACTTCAAGGGATAGTAACACTTAAGGCGAGATGTTCAAAAAGTCATCATAATGAAAAACTTGTCGGATCATGAGTTGGTGGTGAAAGAAGGACTATATTTTCAGAAGTAAATCCGTCACGTTTGAAAATCCATCTAAAGAATTAAAAATGATGGTAAGAAGATCTCATTGAACATTGCCGTTAAAAATTCTGATCTTAAAAATTGTCTTTGATTTTGTCTTTGAAACGAAAATTTTCAAAGAAACAAAGACTTTTTTTTTGTCTTTAAAACAAAACTTTTCAAAGAAAAAAATACATTTTTTTGTCTTTAATATGAAACTTTTCAAAGAAACAAAGACTTTTTTTTGTCTTTGAAACAAAAATTTTCAAAGAAACAAAGACATTTTTTTGTCTTTGAAACGAAAAATTGCTTTTCGTACTTTAATATTTCTTCTCCATGTTTAGACCATTTTTATTATGTTGGGAAAAAATGATGTTAATCAGACAAAAAATGACGTTCAAACAAATATTTTTTTCTGAAAATACCTTACATTATGACAGAAGATTAAACCACGCCCACTTGTAAGACGGCTTTTTCCCTTTGACGGAGATGGCGGAATTGGATACAAAAAAATGACGGAAACATGTCTGAGAATTGACGGATCATGGTGTAAGAACTTTTTTATTCTGATTACAGACAATTTCAGTTACCACCACTGTCTGAACATCTCACCCTTAATGTGTAGAAAATATGTATCATAGGGTTTATGCACAGTGGTACTCCCACTGCTGAGAGGTGTTTTACTGAAAAGTTATTGTAGCTCAAAAAGGAATTTTTTAGGGATAGGATCTCAGTGCTCTGACATTTCCCAATGGCACTGTTGCAACACCATCCTATGGAGGTTTATGGTCAACTGACCAGAGCTGTCCATAGGGTAGTGTAGCAACAGCACCAGTGTAATATTTCAGCCACCTAGATACAGCACCTGAAATGTGTTAGTCTGAGCTGCAATACCTTTTGAATAAAACATCTCAGCAGGGGAGAACCCTGCTATATATTATTTTTTCTACATATCAAGCATTACCGTCCCTTCCGCTCCTGCAGATCAGCATCTTCTCACTGAACCAACAAGGAAGCACTAGGGTCTCTTTTCGGACTCTAGCTGTGCTCTTTGGTTGGTTCATTGGGGCAGCCCTGGCTTCATCAGCATGCCTGGGAACCTTCCTGATTTAACCCTGAGACTCATTGTTTTACCCCTATCTCAGGGTGAAGGGTCAGAGAGTCCAGTATTATCTACCACATGATCTGCACCAATTAACTGTTACTTTAGTCTCTAATTTGTTTGCCATTTCTACCAGTGAGGCAGAGGGAGATATCCTGCTGGTCCTTAGCGTGTTCATGCCGTGAGATCTCTTAAGTTACAGCATCTTAAAGGTTCCTTGAGGGCTGATTGGAGCTCCTCTGGGTTAGAGCGACCAGAGACTTCTCCCCATACAATCTACATTATGGGGAAATCTAATGGTTACTATTTCAAAGATGTCAGGGCCAGTGCATTTAGAACTTTCCCAAGTAATTTCATTGGCAGATCTGCTTCCTGGTGATAGTTCCCCTTTAACCAATGAAATTATCTCCATTTGCAAGACCCACCAATCTAGAATGTGAACCCTTTAAGTACTGCAGGTGTGTCTATGCATTGCTTCACAGTGAGTTGGATACCCTTCTGTTACGCAACGGGTTCATAAACGTGACTATGATTGTTATTATTGTCCTATCACTATAAAGCACCAAAACATGTTCCACAGCACTGTACAAAATAATGACATACATTGACATACAGAACCTGACTGATACAAATGGTAGTGAGTGCCCTGCTCACAAGAGCTTACAATCTAGAGCCCTGGTTTTCAACCAGGGTTCCATGGCACTTTGGCATGTCTTGGATATCAGCTGAGGGTGCCTATTTTTCTTTAAAGGGATAGTAATACTTAAAATGGAAATGGAAATTTATGGTCCCGGGACCAGATCTGTCCATAGGATGGTGTAGCAACAGTGCCACTGTACAGTTTCAGGCCACTGTAATATTGCACCTAAAAAATTTAGCTTTGAGCTGTAATAACTTTTGAATAAAACACCTTTCAGCAGTGGGAGTACCCTTGTTTTACTCAGGGGGATAAACCCTACAACATATTTTTTTTTTTACATTTTAAGTATTACTATCCCTTTAAACAATTTGACAAAAATTTAAATATTGTGCTTCAAATGTATAATTATAGAAAGTGCTTTGCACAATGTTTGTTTTATCGTTTTGATTGTGAGACCAGAGAATAATAACTATAGGTATTTATACATTATACCTTCTTACACCCTTAAAGTGGAACTGTCACCTTAATTCATGGTTGCACTTTAGAAAACGTCATTTAAAACTGCCCTTGTGTCTTGTTAGCCAAAAGACCAGTGAGTGTACAGTTTAGGAGATATTCATACTTGTTACCGTATGCTAATTGCAGTACATGTGTAATTTCATATGCTAATTAAGCTCTGTGCTGCATCATGAGACTTTCACTTTCACTTTTCCCAGAAATGAAAATGTAAACTATACAAAAAAAAAAAGTCTAAACTATACATCTGCTGGACTTTTGATTAACATGATGCATAGATAGTTTTTAATTATAGTTTTCAAATATGTATAAAACAAATTCAAGTTGATAGGTCCACTTTAACCCCTTAAGGATCCATGAGGGTCCAGGACTATCATGGGTTGTTATCCCCTTAAGGACCCATGATGGTCCAGGACCGTCATGGCTTAAATGATAGCAGCGTGCCTCCGTGCACGCTGCTATCATTAATTCCAGGCTGAGACTGAGCACTCCGAGACCGGGGCGTTCAGTCTCAGCCCTTTTTGCTTGTGCCGGTTCATGTGATCGCCGTAGCAGCGATCACATGTACCGGCATTCTGAGAAACAGAGTCAACATGCAAAGCATACTGACTCTGAGTGTCTCCTCTACCTCTGTCTCCCTTGCTATCAAAGCAAGGGAGAGAGAAGTAGAGAGGAGACACCTAGTGGTAAAAGAAAATACAGCAGCTGGGGGTATTAACCCCTTCACTGTTGGTGCAGGAGGCTGGCTAAATGCAGGTCAATTTTTGACCTGCAATGATATACTCTTTTATTTATTATTTAAAAAAAACAGAACACACTTTTTTTTTTTTTTACAAAAAAAAATTATTTAAAAAAACAAACAAACATATAATTAAACAATATTGGAAGTGTGATTGTTGTGGAGCCATGTAATACACTTATACACACTGCCAAGTGTCAGGGATAAAAAAATGTCAAAATATGGTGGGAAAAAGGGACATGGGGATTTTCACCCAGGGGGGACAGTAGCCACTTTAAACTGTGCATTTTGTAGGTATGACTGACCGGTCATACTTTTCATGCAGTCTCCATAAAAATGTAACCTTTTGTGCCCAATTGATCCCAAGAGAAAAAACAAAAATGGTGTTTTTTTTTTTTTGTTTTGTTTTTTTTTTACTTTTTTTTACATTTTTTTTTAATTTTCATTAATTAAATGGTGGGTTATCCATATATGTGGGGTATCAAAAGAAAGCCCTATTTGTGCTTAAAAAAAACAGTATATAATTTATGGGGGTTGAATAAAAGACTTAGATGGAAAACACTGTTGAACAAAGACATAGTCAAAAAGGTCAGAATTGCTCCGGTTCTTAAGAGAAAACGACCTCAGATTTTCCTGGTGCTTAAGGGGTTAATGACTGGTGACGTGTCAGGACAGTCCCTGCGTTAAGAACTGGTGACGGCCCTGGAACATCATGACTTTTTGATCCCATGCGCCTACAAGGCACTCTGTGATCACTGGGAAAGACTAAAACTGACTGCTCTGACCCCAGGAGAGCTGGAATGTGTGATCGCTCACACGTACTGGCTCCCCAAACACACAAATACAATTACCTTGGGACTCCAGTGCACCCCATCCCTGAACCCCGCATTCCTTAAGGGGTTACAAAATGATCAACAAGATGTTGTGGGTTCCATGAAACTTTCAAATTGCATCATACAGCTGCCTTGAACAAAAAAAGATTGAGAACCACTTATCTAGAGGATCTTTCTATTATCTTTTGCAATTCATAAATGGCCAGCTCTGGTTTTGATGGGAAGACCTCACACTCCTGAAAGCAGTGTTCTCCCTTATTATCTTCTAAGAAATCTTTATTGCTCATCACGAAGCAGAAAGAGACATAACCAGGTTGTTAGCCCTTCCCTTATCTCTCACTGACAGACTGGATAGTGTGTGCTAACTTACCAGGGACCATGAACAACAACCCTAAATAATGTAAAGCTCCGTGTACTAATGCATCAGTGAAGCCAATGTACTAAGACTGGAACAATTCTGGAGCAAACCAACTGTACCTCGGGGTGGGGGATAAAATTAAACTAAATGGAGATTTCAAACCCTTTAATACTAGAATACTAGCATTCAAGGGGCTAAAAGAAACATTTAAATAATTATAAAGGAGTGTTTCCCCTACTTCATACAGTTGGTTTGCCCCAGAACTGTTCTTCTCTTTATTTACTGCGTAAGACTCTATGACCCATGTTTATAAAAGTAAACTGGAGTTATTTTGGGGTTAAACCAACTGCACCAAAAGGGACAAATAACAATTCCTGGTAAATTAAATTGGGCTTTCAAGGAATTAAAAAGCCCTATTCAAGTTCATGGGAATATAAATATTTTTATTTTGTCCACTGTGGTACAATTGGTTTACTCCAGAATAGCTCCAGTTTATAAATATGGGAGTATATAATTCCCAACTCTATTCTCTGGGACCACTATCAGGCTGTGTCAGGATTTCCCTACTTGTGCAAAAGTGACTTCACGGGATAGTAATGTTTCACAATAAAACAACTCCAAATTAATCATCATAGTATCTGGGCCATGGAGAGTGTTATTTCAGTACTGTCAGAGTTGTAGTACAAGAGTAATTGAATGATAAAGTATCCCCTTCCCACTCCTTTTACTGATGTAACACTGCTCACCTCAGAGCAGCAAGACTGTCCAGATAGATCCCAGAGAGGGACAATCTTCAGTGAACATAATGAAAAACCTGTCAAGGGGCACAGGGTTTTCCTTATACTCACAGTAAGAAGATTGACACTTGCTGTGATCTGTCCGGTCCCAGGACCAGGTTCCACATCTGAGGGGAGGTGGCTTATACCAGGTAAAAGGGGCGGGAGGGGGATAATTTATCATTCAATAACTCTTGAGCTGCAACTCTGACAGTACTGAAATAACACACTCCGTGGCCCAAATACTATGAAGATTAGTTGGCGGTGCTTTTATTTTGAAACATTACTATCCCTTTAATCAGAGGCTCTCTCATTTAGTTAAAGGGATAGTAATACTTTAATTTTACTAATCCACATCTTGTAGAACTTAAAAAAATATTTTTAGTACCCCCAATCACATCGATTTCAAGCCCCCCCCCTCCCCTTTCTCTGAGATCAACGTTCTAGCTGACACCAGGAGTATTCTGTCGTATGACCATCTGGGGCTCTGTAGCAGAGCCGAGATCACGTTAATGAAGAAAAAATCATTCACTGAAAAGGTCTTCTACGTGAGCACACGTAGAAGACCTTTTCAGTGAAGGATTTTTCTTCATTAACGCGATATCGGCTCTGCTGCAGAGCCACATGACGGCCCCAGGATCGGATTCCCCTGCATACAGCTAGACGCTAATGTCAGAGGAAGGGGGGGACTTTGAAATCGATTTTCTTTCAAACCATAAAGTTTTGAGGGATGTGATTGGGGGCATTAAAATATTTTTTTAAGTTCTACAAGATGGGGATTAGTAAAATTAAAGTATTACTATCCCTTTAACTCACCTTTGCACAAGCATAGAAATCCTAAAGGTATGTCATGGTTGGGGTCCCTGAGGTGTGGGAATCATTGTGTTAGAGTGGAAACAAGACATTTCTTTATTCACCAAAGTAAACAATAAAAGCTGAGAAATTTTCTTGGGAGTAGAATTTTCATTGGTTCTCTTGATCTGACATTGCATACTCATATATACCCATTCTTTTTTTTTTTTTTTTTTTTTTTTTTTTTTTTTTTTTACATGGACAGTAATACTTAATACTGAAAACATATATTTTGCAGCATTTTTCCTGCCAAGTAAAACAAGGGTACTTGTTTATTGAAATGTTATTATAACTCAAACTTGTATTGTTTGGGTATAGTACTACCACTGCTTGAAATTTTACACCGGTGTTTTTGCTACAGCATCCTGTGGGGGTTTATGGTCAACTGTCCAAAGTAGGAGTACATAATTTTTAACCCATTGTGTGACAGAGGGGTATCAATACGTTGCAAAGCAAAAAGATACGAACACTTCATTTTTGGTGATAATGTATTTTAAGGCCATGAAGAGGACTTTAGTAGAGACCTGAATATACTGAACATCAACACACAGTTTGACTATATTTCCATTCTAAAAGAAAAACAATCTTGTTGTGATAGTGGGAGTGCCAATCTTTGGTAACATAATTCTTCTTTCAGGTAATTGAAAACTAAGCTTTTATTGCATTGCATCTTAATTAACTTGCCCTTTTAAATGCAATTCTGTGATAAAAACCTCCCTGTAAAATGCAGTTATTTGCTGTCCAGGTCTCTATTAAATTGCTTGTTAATATCACTGGGCTTTAACAGTTGAATAGTAAGCAAATTAAGCACTGGGCAAATGTATCCAGAGAAAGTGCTGACACCATTAAGGATAATCCTGCAACCCAGGCAATTCTGTATTTGTTTGTGTACTAGATAGATAGTATATTAAATATCTATATATATATATATATATATATATATATATATATATATATATATATATATAAATGAGAAGGCCTCATTACATAATTTATGTCCCCTCAGGAGACACGCACATAGAGGAGAATGGCTCATTACATAATGTATGTCTCCTCAGGAGACACACACCCAGGGGTGGCAGTAAGGAGGAGTTACTGCTCCCATTGGGTGATTCAATGGGGGTGTGATTTTCACAGGACTATCCAGCCTGCCCACCACTATCCAACTGAGGAAAAAAGCAAAATGGCTGCCATTTGCTCCTACACCACACACACACACACACATGCCCCACTCACACAGCACCAAACATACACACACACATACAGCACCAAATACACACACAAAACCAGAAAGAAATATGGCTGACACACACACATACACACAGTCACTCACTCTGACTCCCAGTGGCCTCAGCAGGACCTGTAGTACAGCCACCGAAGGGAAGCTGCAGCACCAGGGGAACAAAATGGCACTCAAAGGGTTAAGGTTGGCCCTTATTGCTGAATTGTTTATTGACTGTCATCATTTGCCATGCAACATAAAGGACAGGCAGTCATCAGATTCACACTTAACCCACTGACTGCCACCGGGTTGTGTATCAAGTTTTACCCCTCAGGGAAAGTGTTCAAACCCCTCACAATTGCATTTCCCTCCCACTTTTCCTCCTTCCCCAGCCTATTACTAACACTTTTTCCACATTTATGTTAAGCCTTGCCCCCTACTCGAGATTAAGCCCTTCCCACTTTTAACCAAAATTCTCTCATTGCTCTCTCCACATCAGCACCACATGAGGGACTCCACAACTAAAAGCTCCCAGGTATGAATACACTTCCCACTGCCCAGCCTGCCCACCACTGTCCAGCTGAGGAAAAAAACAAAATGGCTGCCACTTGCTCCTACACCACAGACACACACACACATGCCCCACTCACACACACACACACACAGCACCAAACACATACACACACACACACACACACACACAAAACCAGAACGAAATATGGCTGACACACACATACACACACACACAGTCACTCACTCTGACTCCCAGTAACCTCAGCAGAACCTGTAGTACAGCCATTGAAAGGAAGTTGCAGTACCAGGGGAACAAAATGGCAATCAAAGGGTTAAGGTAGGGCCTGATTGCTGAATTATTTATTGACTGTCATCATTTGCCATGCAACACAGAGGACAGGCAGCCATCAGATTCACACTTAACCCACTGACTGCCACAGGGTTGTGTATCAAGTTTTATCCCTCAGGGAGTGTGTTCAAACCCCTCACACTGTAAACTTGCATGTCCGTCCCACTTCTCCTCCTTCCTCAGCCTAACACTTTTCCACATTTCTCTTAAGCCCCGCCCCTACTTGCAATTAAGCCCCGCCCATTTTTAAATCACATTGCCCCATTGGCCTCTCCACATCAGCATCACTCTGACATGCCTTTCTATACCTTAACCCTTTGAGTGCCAGAGGGGTGCACAACTCATGCGCACATGTGTTTCTGCGCATATGTGTTGCTTGTGTGTACATCTCTGTTACATATTTGTGTCCATGTGTACATCTCCGGTGTGTGTGTGTGCATGTCTTTTTCATGTTTCTGCCGCTCACTGTATATGTGTCTGCCTGTGTGCTGCATATGTCTGTGTTTATCAGTGTGTCTACATTTCACACATGTACGCCCAACGGTTATAACATGACGGGCAACGCCGTCCCACATTGCTAGTATTCTAATAAGCGCCTGCTGTACAATCTGTTCAGACCTTATTTTCACATGTTCTAGTCCCTAGTAGAGTCAACTATCTGCCATCCCACTTTGGACCAGTGTGGCAGATTATGGTCCATACCCTCAACATGACTTGCTGTGGAGGCCTTCATCCTGCAGTGGATTTACAATGGTTGCAGTTTTATATTTATATATATATATATATATATATACAAAAATACTTACCTAGGAATGTTCAATATTTGACCCTGAGACTCAAGGATTTGACCCATATCTCAGGGTGTAGAAGTCCAGTTTTCCCTGCAACATGATTTGCAACAATTTTTTTTTTTTTTGTGTATGAAAGTATTTTACCAGGGAGAATACACTGAGATTATCTCTAAGTTTTCATGTATGGCCTGGACTCATTTTATCTACCTCAAAGGCGCAAAAGGTTGAGCTGACCTTGTCAGGACTCAAACCTGCAACCTTGTGGCTTTAACAGATTTTACAGCTGGTGCATTAACCAACTGAGCCATCTCACCAGATTGAGTCTATGTTTTATAAATTCAAGCCATTTCTACCAGAAAGTGAAATCTGGCTTGTGCTGGTGTCTTGGTGCATGTGTGTGTTTGTAGAGAGATGGACTGTGTGTATGTGTGAGAGAGTATCTGACTGAAACGTATGGGCAATGAATATCGTTTTGTGTGTGTGTGTGTAATATATGTATGATATATGTGTGTTTGTAATATATGTATGATATGTGTGTGTGATATATGTATGATATGTGTGTGTGTAATGTATGTATAGTGTATGTGTGTGTGTAATATATGTATAATATATGTGTGTGTTTGATATATATGTGTGTGTAAGATATGTATAATATGTGTGTGTGTGTGTAATATATGTATAACATATGTGTGTGTGTGTAATATATGTATAATATGTGTGTGTGTAATATATGTATAATATATGTATGTGTGTGTAATATATTTATATGTCTGTGTGTATAATATATGTATAATATATGTGTGTGTATGTGTGTAATATATGTATAATATATGTATGTGTGTGTAATATACGTATAATATATGTATGTTTGTATAATATATATGTGTGTGTAATATATGTATAATTTATGTATGTGTGTGTGTGTGATATATGTATAATATATGAATGTGTGTAATATATATATGTGTGTGTGTAATCCTATATAATAATTCGCTAAATCGTGTGTAACGCCTCGACATGCGCAGTACACACTGCTGCGCTTGCTGTAGTCATGCGCAGTAGAGACTGTCCACGCCGCGGCTGATACAGAGCTGGGCGCTCCGAAGGAGCGTTAAGCTCTGTATCAGCCATGGCGCGGGCAGTCTCTGCTGCGTGTGACTGCTCCGCCACCGGGTGGCAGTGGCACTGTGGCCCGTGTAACGGGCTGTTCAACTAGTATATATATAATATATGTATGTGTGTGTGTAAACATGAATCTTGTAGGCATTAAAAACTTAAACTAAATGCCCCAGTGCCATCTCTCTCAAATCTTTATGGTTTGAGAGATAATCGTAGTTAAATTTCCCCCCTACCTCCCATTTCCTTGACGTCAGCGCTATAGCTGACTGCAGGGGAATCCGGTCCCTTGACCAGCCAGCGGAGGCTCTTCAGCAGAGCCGAGATCTAGATATTGAAAAGGAAATCCTTCACTGGAACGGTCTTCTAAGTGTTCTTGCAAACCAAACACACACTGACATCAGGGAAATGGGAGGGAGGGGGGATCTTTAACAATGCCCCCAGTGCCATTGAGAGATGGCACTGGGGGCATTTAGTTCATTTGTTTAATGCCTACAAGATTCATGTTTGTAAATATTTGACATTACTATCTCCTTAAGTTAAAGGTACCAACTAGCTTTCATATGAATTTGTTGTGGATATTATCTTAACCGTTTGAGTGCCAGAGATGCATTGGATACCTCTCTGGCACTCAAAGGGTTAAATCCCTTGGATAATGAAGGTTAACGAGTTTGATTGTTAGGGTTTCTGGAGGATTTCATTGGAAACAAAAGGGTTCCATCACAACAAAATGTTGGAGAGCCTCTGTACTATAATATCACTTGTGGCGGATCAATACGTTTGCACACTTCTCTGCATTCCTCATTGTCTATGTTATATGTAGAAAACCACTCAGAGCATTGAGAAGGAAAAGCTAGTCACTTGATTGCTTACAATTACCCACATTCATTGCTGTGACACAAGCACATTCTGACAACGTCCGCTGTATGGTTATACTGTTATCAGAATACAATGCACAATCAGGCTCATTTGACCGTGAAAGTAAGCTTTTATTGTTGTTGATTAGCAAAAAGAAAAATGCAAGTAATGCAGCTTTAAAAAACTCTAAATATTTTAATCGTTTTCTGTTCTCTGATGATGGAACAGAAAAGCAGACGTCAGCACTTGTTAGGTTTTATTCTAGCATCGGCAGTATTTATTATTTTAACTCTTTGAGTGCTAGCATTGTTTGCAATGTGTTGCGTACCCCTCTGGCACTCAAAGGGTTAAAGTCCTTATACAGAAAACAGAAGATGAGCAATTCTGGTGTAGACCAGCTGCACTGTAGAGGGCAAATAATTTACCAAATTCCTTCTGATTTAATTGGGTCTTTTAACCCATTGAATGCTACAGCAGTCTCTAGTATACTGCGTCACAATGCATTCAAGACCTTTAAAGCGGAACTACCACGTTAGGTAAAGTCGCACTGCAATACTGAGGCAGGTGGCAACTAGCTTAATAGTAGTTACCTTACCTCTCAAAAGTGGCCGCTTGTAAAGTAATCATTAATATTCCGAGACTGACGGCCAGGTTAGTGCAGTCTGTGTGCCTGCGCTGTCAGTCCCTTCCGGTGCCTTTCGGGCCAGTGCAATGCTTTTTAATGGAGACCGGGACTGACAGCGCAGGTGCACAGACAAGATGACTGCGCTGATGCCTGGCTTCTGGTCTCGGAAAAGATTAAGGATTTCTTTACAATAGGCTGCTTTTGAGAGTTAATGTAATTATTATTAAGCTAGTCACCACCTGCCTAATTATTGCAGGGTGACTTTACCTAACGTGGTAGTTCCTCTTTAAAGGGGAACTACCCCCCCGCAATAACTTTACATGAATGCAGTCTTCATCTGGCGACTAGCTGCTTAGTAGCGCTAGTCACCAGAAATATTACCGGGTTCCAAAGATTTCTCCGTTTTACCGATGCTCACAGGAGCAGGAAGCACAGACATCTCGTCACAGTGACGTCCGTACCCCTGCTCTGTCAGTCCCTTTTGGAGACGGCCATCACTATGAAAAACTTGGATGGGCTTAAACTATTTGTCTATTTCGTCTTTTTTATTTTTAACACCTCATCTCTGTTATATCCTACGAGACTTTTTTCTTTAATAATTTAAAATAAAAAGCCTATGTGCACAGAAATTAAACTCTTATAGCTTAATGATAGGGGAAATCAATTTCTAAATATAGAAAAGTTGGTTAACACCTTATCAACTGCTGACGTTCCATGGTTATCTACAGCCTCCCACCCCTGGACCATGTGGTCCGTAAGACATTAATATTCTTAATTTTGCTGCCTGCTTTGGCACTGGTACATTGCTTCATAAGCTAGTGATGGATCAACCTTCAGAAGCCATTAAAGGGGGGGGGGAGTATCATCTTGAGACAGTTATTTTTAAAACCACTTATTATGTTCAAGATTTATTCAAACAATATTGTGGCATACCACTGTGCTTGCCTTCCCCAGGTTATCAGGGCACTGTCTGGGCATTCTGCACTTAAAAGGAAAAAATTATATGAAGGGTCCATGTTTCTTTTGCCCCCTGAGACAGTGATGGAAAGGAGTGAGCCATGAGCATGCTTGTACAGGGCTTCACTTATATTAATGGTAACCAGTGGGACAACAGGACATGAGTAGGAGGTCTGAGATAAAAAAGTAGGAGCATGCCCAGTGCTGCCTCACAGTGCATCAGTGGCTTAAAGGGGCATAATCACCCCTATAAAAGTTTAATGCCATCCTGATATATCGCTAAGCTTTAATCATTGGTGTTTTTTCTTTAAATGCATACTTCCACTTTTGGAAATATACATTATTAAAATTGATCCTGTGCCTTACTTCCGGACAGACTGCGGTTACAGTTCCGTACTGTGGTCTGTCAATCTTCTGTTCCCTCCCAAACTATTGTCACATTCCTGCCTACACCGATGACGGAGGAGTTCTCCATGTAAACTGGTTGGACGCAACAATACTTGGGGAGGGAGCAGAAGAAGATTGACAGACTGTGGTGCAGAATATAAATTTCCAAAAGTGTTAAAAAAGAACAAAACAAAAAAAAAACACTGATTAAAGCTTTGCGCTATATCAGGATGCCAATTAGGTAAACTTGTATACGGGTGATAATGCCCCTTTAAAGGGGAACTATTCATACCATAGTAATAACTTCCTCTTAATTTGTTAGGTTTCTGAACCCTCAATAGCCAGTTATTTCTGTTTAGTGTTTTTATTTATATTTGATCTTTGATTTTAGTCTACTGCTAGTTATTTCATTGTCCAATCTGATAAGAACCAGAGTCCCTTTTGAGTCAATCAGGTCTATTGAAGCTCATTGTTGTGAGGCAGTATCACTTAAAGGCAGACTTCAGTAGAGATAACCGTACACAGCAAAGTACAGGTAGAATAAAAAAATATAAATTTGTGACTACTGTATAAAGAGAACCTACCTAAATTAAGAGCTACTCATTCCTAGGGCATAATCCCCCTAAACAATTATAGTAGGTCCCAAATCAAACTCAATGTGAGGAATAAGCTAGGCAATTTAATAATTTAATGTAGACCAATTCTAAACTCACTTTATTGTCAGATATAAATGCACATGTTGCTAAAACTTTGATTTGTATACCATAAAATGATGTTCAGTTGCATTCCTTGTAATGTGCACCTTATCAATTATATATATTAATTAATGATAAGGTAAAAAAAAAAAACAAAAACACAACAGCTCATAGTTTGTCTTCTCAGCTGGTCCAAGCTCTGATTCAAAATGACCAGCTGTAAGTTTTAACTGGCAAGATGAAGCTCAGTATGCCTCTTTTTGTGGAGCTTTTGAGATAGTTTATATACTTTACTCCTTATCATTTGAATTATTTGAACTATATATTTATTATTATAATTATCAATTAAAAGTCTGTGACCTCCATATTTTCTTGGGATGTAAACCCCCTCTAACCCATCTGTGCTCAAGTAGGAAAATCGTGATGTCGTGACCTGTTGGCATACCTGGGAACCTTAACAACAAACTGACCCTGACCTCTTTGAAATATTAACCCTTAAGGATCTGCATAGCGTAGATTATAGGGGATGTTTTCCTGCTTGTTGTAACCCACAAGATTTTCCAATAAGACTTCAATGAGTCTACAACATGCTATAACAGAGATATCACTGCAGACACATAAAAGACCAGCAGGACTTCTCCCTTTGCCATTCTGGTATAAATTGTGCCTGTTAAAGAAGATGTTAATTTATGTAGATCATACTGTAGGAAACTCTGAGCACTGTATCAGAGACTATGAGCTTTTGGTCATAACCCTGTGAGTTTCCAGGCATATCCCTGGTCCCCTACACTCATTTTTTCTAATACTGTGTCCCCATCTCTCTCACATTCATTGTGCTGGTCCACTAGTCTCAAGGTTTCCTATCCTCAACACCTCCTCCATTCTCTAGTGTTACACATGCCTGCCTACCTACTTATCTCAAACAACTTTCTTCATCATCTTCATTGTCCGACACTCACACTCGGTCTTCTTTGGTAACTCACATTCTTCCGGGTCAAGAGTAAAACATGTAAACTCAGCACTTGACACCTTCATACTGTCACAGTTCTTTAGCTCCAGCATCATGTGGCGGGGCTCTGCTGAGGGACTATTTCCAGGAGTGGCCCTCGGGCGTTACTTCCCACGTCTCTCTTTACTTGCGGCATGGTCGCGTCAGGTACCTTCCACGGCCAACCGTGTCCTTTCCCAATACGACGCAGTGGTTCAGAATGTCACAGGATACGATGCATCCTCCAGTCCATTGCGTCACTTTCAGGCACGTGTCAGTGGGAATGACGCAAAAGTCCTTTATACCTGTGGCAATTTGAGTCTCTTCCCTGCTACTTCATGTAGGGAGTTAAAAGGGCGATGGACTGTCAGTCCAGTTGCTCTTATGTTGATGTCAAGTGCAGTTCTTTAGTGTTGTCTCTTGATCTCCAGTGTATGACCTAGGCTTGTCTGACCATCCAACCTGGTGCTGACCTGTGGCTCTGTCTGACTATCCCCTCCGTGTTGCCACCTTATAGTGGACATCCAATCTGGTGCAGACCTGTGGCTCTGGCTGACTACCATCTGTACCGACTGCAGGCTTGAGTCAGGTATCCTCCTCGTTGCCTTCCGTTGGGGAGATCAGCTCCACTCTTACTGACTGCAGGCGTGAGTCAGTGGTATCTCCCTAGTTCGTTTTTGGTAGGAGTTCTCCAGTTCCTGTTCTAGTTTCCGGGTTCCAGCTGAGACTACCATTGGCCTAAGCCTAGTCTCTAGCAGTGAGGTCTCTTCAGGGCAGCCTACTATTGCTGGTAGTTGTTGTTGGCTTATCTTGCGACCCTCTGCACCTTCTTGTTTACTCTTTCGGTTATGTGTATATATATTTATTCTTGTTTTGAATAAAGGTGAATTTACTATATACCGTACTGACTCCTGAGTTATTCCTGGGTAATTGTGACACATACCCTGTTGTCTGGTTCCTATTACACATTTAGACTGCAGTGGCCATCTTTCATCAGGGCACCTGTGCAATTAGTTTGACTATAAGGTGAATGTAGTGGAGGTATTGTCATTGAAACACTGATGTGTTTAATTGTATTAATAGTGACTAAAATGTCTGTGGGTGAGTATTTATTAGAAGTGTATACATAGTTACTGATAGAGACAGTATTACTTTTAGGCGTATACCAAACTCACCAAACCAGAGAGTCAGCCTCTTTCCGTGGAGACCAGGTAATTCAGTCTGAAATCTGGAGTCCCCAGGGGAGATTCACAGCGTCCCCATGTGTCCGTCAGTTGGTGGTCTCTGAGGACGGGATTGAGAGCCACAGATCTAAAGCATTTTCATCTGGAATGAGAGTCACTGTCTCCTGTACATTAAATCCATTTATCACACCACGCATCAAAAGCATCCCATTTATATCAAGTGCAGCAATTCATTCATAGCCATTGATGAGTGCAGAGACTTCATTTGCGTTTAGGATTGACCAGTGAAGTGTGTTAACCCCCAAGGAAACCAAAGACAAATTGTCGGATGTTTTTCTAGTCGGTTGCAGCCTGTGAAGAATGAGATCTATTAAATGCACGGCAAGCTTCTGTTCCTGGGAAAAATTAGATTTCCAGCAGACGCACTAGTCCCGAGGCAAACAAGATTCTTTTAAGGTTCAGATACCTTTTATCCAACCCTCGTGTTTAACCAAGGAGAAAATCAGGGCCCAGCAGTCTCATGATATAAACTTTGTAACCCTTTGAGTGCCAAAGAGGTAGGCTTCCTATCTGAGTGTCAGAGAGGTAGGCTTCCTATCTGGCACCCAAAGGGTTAAAGAGTGGGGCGGTGTGAACTAAGGGCCCTGTGTTCAACATAAGAGGAAAGCTAGCTGCAAAAGTTGAAGGGGCATAAAGATTCCTCAAATTCACATTGATTTTATTGGGACCTTTAACCCCATGATTGCTAGATACATTTCCAATGCATGACTTGCAGCACATTTTGGAGAGTCTGTTGTAGTTGGTCTTCCCCATAGTTCCCCTCTTCTTTTGACCCTTAGAATTTTTGACATTTCTGACGATTTAGAGGATCATTTATCACAACTGTGTTTTTGAAATGCAGGATAGGCATCCGATTCTAAAAAATGATGGATTTAACCCTTTAAAGTGGAACTATCACACCAAATAAAGTCCCCTCCCAATAATTAGTCATATAGCGATACTCTTAGGAATAGTACTATTATCCATCATTATTAAGAAATTCTACTCCATCTGAGACTGACGGGCAGGCATCAGCGCAGACATCTTGGCTTAGAGACTGTACAATGGGGGAGAAAGTAAGGTTTTAACCGCTTAGATTCAAAAGATATCTCTGATGCTTTGCAAAACAAGTGTGCTGGCATCTTCTTTTGCAGTGAGTCAAAAGACTAATGTAAATGAGTATGAACTGTGGTGCATGTGTTTTGCCCCAGGATTTCTCCACGTTTTTTATATACACGACTCCTAGAATATTTAATCAAGCAAGGAAATTCTTAACACATTCAGCACCAGAGGTACGTGCAACACATTAAGAAGCACTGTGTTGCACATCACTTTGGCAGTCATAGGTTAAAAGGGATAGTAATGGCTGATTTTAACAAAATGTAATATTGTAGATAAATTAATGGCTGTAAGTCTGGTCTGTCAAACATGTATAGTTTTAGAGAGAGATGATTCTAAAGTTCCCATTTCACATATGTTAGTGCTTTAGTTGACAGCATGAGATCCTCGTCTCAGGACCGACCTGCGGCTCTTCAGAAGAGCCAAAATAGCGATATCTAAAAAGAAATACTTCACTGGAACGGTCTACAAAGTGTGCTTGCAAACCAGGTACACTTTGTAGACCGTTCCGATTAAGTATTTCTTTTTAGATAGCGCTATTTCAGCTCTGCTGAAGATCCGCCATCCGGTCGCACTACCAGAATCTCATGATGTCAGCTAGAGCACTGACGTCTGTGAAAGGGGGTGGGAGGGAGGAACTGTAGAAGCGTATATCTCTCAAACTGTACATGTTTGACAGACCGGATTTACATCAGTTAATATTTTTTTAATATCTACAATATTAAATTTTGTTAAAATCAGCCATTACTATCACTTTAAATCCTGAGGACAGGTTTAGGAACCTATAGCCCAGAGACTGTGGAATCCAGGGAAGGCAGAGAGTATAAGTTGAGATGAACAGTAGATCTCCAGCTGTTTTTGGACTGCAAAACTAGTCACTGGCCAGCAAAGAATGCTGGGAATTGTAGTATGATGGCATGAGGGCCACGAGTTGACCATATCTATACACAATGGGATGTATCACTCTTATAAAAGGCCAGATGTATGTTTGTCCGATGCAGTCATGTGTAGTAGAGACTGCCCAAACGCAGGATGCAGTCATGCGCAGTAGAGACTGCCCAAACGCAGGATGCAGTCATGCACAGTAGAAACTGCCCAAACGCAGGATCCAGTCATGCACAGTAGAGACTGCACAAATGCTGTTTGTTTGTCTGATGCAGGCATGCACATTAGACACTGCCCAAACGCACAGAATGCTGAGAGATGTAGTTGTGCGTGACTCAGTTTGGCCTGCGTACATGGGCTTTTACATTAGTAATGTAATAAACTGGGAGCCAAACTGTATATGTGATTAACCCTTTGAGTGCCAGAGGAGTACACAACACATTGCTTGCAGTGCATTGCGCACCCCTCTGGCACTCAAAGGGTTTAAAAAAATGTAACTGTAAAATAATCAGATAGTTTAGTGGAAAAAAGTGTATTTTGTAGTGTTTTAGCGCTGTAACAGAAGGAGTCACCTATACGTGTTTCCTTAATACAGCGGTCAGTTCTGTCTATTTACTGTGTTGTTGTTTTTTTGCATTTGAATTCTGCTGTAGTATATAGCTGAACAGTACATATTACCATGATAAGGGTTTCACGACCCAATAGGATTATGATCAGATCTCTCTCTCTCTCTATGGCTAATGTCATTCAAACTGATGAAGTCTGTAATTTGTGCAGAGTCGAAAACTAAAGCGGAACGTTCACTACACTAAAATAGCTATGCAAATGATTATTCCATTAGTGCTGTGCACACACGTACATTGTAGGTGCTCTTTGTGCCTGTGCTGTCAGTCCCTTCCGGTGCCTTAAGGCACAAATCACCAATCGTAGAGGTGAAGGGGACGGGCAGAGCAGACGCGGAGATGCCGGCTCTGCAAGATGTCTGTGCTGTTCACCGCTGCCTGTCTGCTTAGAAGGTTATATTTTTCATTAAAGCAGCAATTTTACTTGAAAATAACAATAAGTGTATGCATAGTGCGAATGTAATAATCATTTTTGGCGCTATGTTAGTGTAGTGAAAGTTCTGCTTAAAGTGATAGTAATACTTGAAAACGTTTAAATTTAATTCAATAGATGTTTTAAAAATACATTAATTGTGCCATTTTCGATTTCCCAAACCTTTATATTTTGGGAGATATAAGTCTGCAAAGTTTCCCCTTCCCTCCCCTTGTGCTGACGTCAGCTTTCAAACTCAGAGATGGAGATTGCAGTCCATAGACTGTCCTGCGGCTCTTCAGCAGAGCCGTGATCGCGGTAGTTACAAAGAAAAACTTCATTTGAACGGTCTACAACGTGTGCTTGCAAACCAGGCAAACCCCAAGGTCACAGGTTCCAGTCCCAGCAGGGTTGACTCGCCTTTCAACCTTCTGAGGTAGATAAAATGAGTACCATTAACTTGGGTAATAATATCTATACCACCAGGACATGCTTGAAAACAAGAGAAAATCTCAATGTATCCTTCCTAGTAAAATACTTTAATATTATTATTAATATTAATCCCCCAAAAAGATGAAATGTCCTGAAAAATATGGACATAATGTACCCCTTAATTAAGGTCCCACCCACATTATAACATGAATTGTGTTGTTTAGACTTTCCCACACTGTTCTTTCTTAGTACTCTGTGGACAATAATCAAGGATGTTCCCAGGTTCCCAGCTACAATGTAATTCAGATTTAGTTGTAGTAATTTCAGCAGCTTCTCCTTTCTATTTTATTTGTGATTGAGGGATGGGCAGCCTCTTCAGCTGTTGAACTACAAGTCCCTTCATCCTCAGCCAACCAAAGCCTGGCTGAGAATGATTAGAGTTGGTTTTCAAAAGCTGGTGATCCCAGGTTGCACTGCCTCTCTGTAGCATGGAAGTGAAAGCGATCTGATGTTCATCCTCACCTGTTTATTATGTTAATTCAGGTTCTACATGGTCAGCTACTGTGAGCGGAGTCACCGGATAGCAGTGGGAGCACGGCACGGCTCAGTGGCCCTCTACGACATACGCACTGGAAAATGCCAGGTAAATAAATCTAATTCATTCCACTCCATAAAATGGTCACATTTATTGAAAGGAAACAGTCAGGATTTGCACCCGTTAGCATGCTGAACTGCTGAAACATTATGGATAATGCAATTAGGATCAATATTTTAATGAAGAATGTACACAGAGTGTGTTAGAAGATCAGAGGACATGTCATCGGACTGTGAGTAAGAGATTAAAATAGCTGCTACTCTGCAAAAATGCTTTTACGTTTTCCCATACTCCAGTATGTAAATGTGTAACCTATTACATTAAATGCTATGTCGGTGTTAAGAGTTTAACCCCTTAAGGACCGACCGCGCGCACACATGGCGGTCACTTAAGGACCAGGGACCTTTTTTTTTTCCGAATCCGATTCTGGACTCCCCCAAACTGTGTGCAGTGCCGCGGGGAGCCCAGAATTCCTGGGTCCTTAAGGGTATAACAACCCATGACAGTCCCTTAACGACCCATGACGGTCCAGGACCATCATGGGTAGAATCCCGTTAAGGACCCATGACAGCCGTAGCAAATAGGTCAGTACACGGTATGCAGAGAAATCACTAACAATAGAAATTCAGTGGAGCACAAAATAACTGAATTGCCGGTACTCAGGACTATATATATGACAATTGTACATTACCTTCCCACTCACTGACCCTGTTTAGCAATGCATTACCCACCTATCCTAGCACTGACTTCCTGTCTTATCTGTACATTACCTCCCCACTCGCTGACAGTGTTCAGCAATGCATTCCCTTACGCCCCTTGCACTGACTTCGTGTCTTATCATTACATTAGCTCCCCATTCACTGACACTTTTTAGCAATGCATTACCCACCTCCCCTAGCACTGACTTCCTGTTTTATTTGTACATAGGATTGCCACCCGGCCGGTATTTTACCGGCACAGCCGGTAATTAGCGCACTGGAGCCAGTGCCAGTATAACTAATATACCGGCAATTGAAAAGCAGGCATTTGTGTGCGTCCACCCAGGCAGGGGGAAAATGCTAGATATGAACCATGCCTGACTCATCCTCATTGGAGGAGGGAGGCAAGTACTAACCAGTGGGAAGTTTGACAGGCGTGGTTTGAGAGAGGTGAATCTCCGGCAGACTCAGTGGCTCAGCATTCCCTGTCAGTTTTGTGGCTGGAGCAGCTGTGCTGCCAGAGGTCCAAAGATTGGGCGGCATGCTGCGCTGTGGCTTCTGATTGGCTGCTGAGCTACAGGGCAGGTATGTGCGTAAGAGAAGGGTGGGTTGTAATGTCGGACGCAGGTTCTGGTGTCTCGGTGGTTGCCCTCTCTGGGCTTTCTTGGGCACCTCTATGGGGGAGACCCGGGAATATGTGTGGGCTTTGGCAATGTGTAATAACGAGTGCCTTCGGTGAGGATGAGTAGAAAGCATCTCGTATGGATTGAATAGTGATTTAGTAGTAGGCTGGTGGGATAGAGATTATATGAGTAGGGGCCCTAGTTCTGGACCACAAGCTAGAGAAGAGGGGAGTGGGGACCCCTAGTCTTGTATTATCATGGGCCAGGAGTATACATAAGAGGAGCCCATAGTCCTGTGTAATCTGGGGGATAGGGAACCCCTAGTCCTGCACTATCCAGTGTGTAGAGGGCCCCTGCTGCTATAGCAAGAGTCAGAGAATATAGTGGGGAGGCCAGAAGTCCTACCTATTGGGAGTCAGAGAATATAGTGGGGAGGCCAGAAGTCCTACCTATTGGGAGTCAGAGAATATAGACAAGAATGGGGCCTAAAGTAATAAATATAAATATCAGAATAGAGAGTGGAGCCCAGAGTCACATTATTTCGGAGTCCCAGGTCTTACATATCAAGGAGTCAGGTGGACATAGAGTAGTTGCGTTGTCACACGTGATATATGTTATATACTGTATAAAAGGAGGGAACCCCAAAGTCCAGTGTATCGTGGATCAGAAAAGAGGGGGGAAGTACAGCTGAGTGAATCACAGAGTGATAGGATCATATGTATGAAGGCAAAGTGGATCAATTTTGGGGCAGATCAAGTGCATCACAGGGGTCTGCCAGATTTACCATTGATGTAAATGAGGCTTTTGACCCCATGGAT
Source organism: Rhinophrynus dorsalis (assembly GCA_037306005.1). NCBI lineage: Eukaryota > Metazoa > Chordata > Amphibia > Anura > Rhinophrynidae > Rhinophrynus > Rhinophrynus dorsalis. The sequence continues at coordinate 660,327,498 of CM074718.1, read as the reverse complement.
GCTAGAGAGATCTCACTTAACCCTCTGAGTGCCAGATGCGTAACACATTCCTTTGTAACGTGTTGCCTACTACTCTGGCATTTTTTAGTGTAAGAGTACCATTTAAATCACTGGGAATGTGTATTTGTCTCATATAGCAAAGTCCCTGTGTCCCAGAATTGTTCCACTGTTGCTTTAAAAGGATGGACCATATTATATGGAGCTGAGGCTTATTGTAGAGGAGCCTCCAAATCAGGAGTCCGGATATGGTTGCCATCCGGCCGGTATTTTACCGCTCTCCACTAAGCCACTAACACTGTGAGTGTGTATTTTATTTCCTTAACTACTACTGTGCTTCAAAGATCCTGGCACCCGGTACCTGTAATGAGGAACCTGTAGGGTCATGAGTGGTTCTGCCCCTTTTGTGGCTTCTCCCTTTTGTGGCTCCTCCCTCACCAACCCACAGCTATGCCAGTATTTTTTTGAGGAAAAGGTGGCAACCCTATTTGTACATTACCTCCCCATTCACTGGCACTGCTTAGCAATGCATTACCCACCTCCCCTAGCACTGACTTCCTGTCATGTCTGTACATTACCTCACCACACACTGAAAATGTTCAGCAATGCATTACCTTCCTCCCCCAGCACTGACTTCCTGTCTTATCCCTACATTAACTCCACATTCACTGACACTGTTCAGCAATTAATTACCTACCTCCCCTAGCATTGGCTTCTTCCTGTCTTATCTCTGCTTACCTCCTCATTCACTGATGCTACTCAGCAATGCATTACCCACTTCCCATAGCAATTACTTCCTGTCTTATCTGTACATTACCTCCCCCACTCACTGACACTTAACTCTTTCAGTGCTAGTGGAGGGGGGTTCAGTGCAATGCAGAGCAGTATCAGTTGGGGAGGTAATATAAGGTTAAGGCAGAAAGTGCCTGAGTGGCATGTCTTAATTAACATAATATTAAACATCTTAATAACTCAAAAACACACAGACCATTTCAAATCACACAATAAGAGATAAGTTTGGCCTTGAACATAACTGATTAGCATAAAGTGTCACTCCATGCCACTACAGCATCAAGGGTAACGTCGCAAAAACTATTTATTTTGCAGAAAAATTACTAATGCAACATATTAGCAGATTTTAATCCTTTGAGAGCCAGAGTTATCCGTATTCCTCTCTGGCACTCAAAGGATTAATTAACTATAAAACAAACTAAACATGTCTTATGTGACAGCTTTAACCTCTCTTAAAAAATTAAGAACCTGGCTTTGAATGTTTGATATGATTCAAATACCAGCTCTGTAGTGGTATTGCAGGGAGAAGGACAACCTTTGGTGCTCTAAAGACTGCTTGGGGATAGTTGAAGTTGTGGTCCCAACATCTGGCATGTCAAAGGTCGCCTGTTCTGTATTTATTGGAAATAAAATGATTTGTTCGGTGCTGATATAGCAAATGTTGTAACAGCCACAGTCAAAATGCAGCGTTCAGAGCAGACTGACATTGCTACTGCCCTTTGTACAAGCCTAATGCATTGTTCAGTCAGCCTGAATCTGCTGGAACATTACCCTTTACACTGCCAAGGATAGTTGCCACCCCAGGCCAACTTAATTTGTTTAAACAGTGCCCTCCATTTGTTACTTTTGTGTACAAGTTTGTAGAAAACTACACAAACTATTGATTTTGTTACTGCTCTTGAATATAGTGTGTTTATAATGTAACCAGTATATGATGTTGGAATTTCCGTTTTACATTTGTTGCGTTAAAAGTTTACATTTTAGGGTTTTTGTGGCAGATTCCTCTATAAAACTTGCTTAACCCTTTAACCCTTTTGGTGCCAGAGTGACATTGAAAGGGTTAAAGTAGAAACCATGTAATAGTGTAAAAGAGATTTCAAAATCACCCACAGTTATGTTTGCATTTTTTTTTTTTAATTTAAAACAATAGTTTGGGAAATATTTAGTTTATTTCTTAATTTATGCAAATGAGCACTAATAAGGATGCAATGGTCAAAAAGTCATGATAATGAAAAAAATTGTTGGATCGCGAGATGATAAACGGAGGACAATATTTTCAGAAGTAAATCTGTCACATTTGAAAATGTGCTGTAAGAATTAAAAATGGCGGTAAGATCAGCTTAAAACAGAACTTTCACATATTAATAAGTCACCATGCAACCATTAAGCATATGGCCAAATCAATCAGAGCCCAAATGCAGAGCAAAAAGAAGGCAAAACACAAAATTAAAGTGTATACCCCCTTTGTATACTCTGCAATATGAGCTCCACAATGCTGTGTGCGCTACCTCCAACAGATTTTAAAGACTATATGTATAGGAAATTAAAGGATAACAGTCTAATATGAAGTCCCAAAAGCAGTGGTTATCTAACCACAATCAGCTCTCCTCCGGACTTCTAGCACTTTTCGGCCCCCGCTGCTGTCTCTTCGGCCACCCGGTCACGTGGCCCACACCTTGGAACTTCCTCCTGGTAATATACACGAAACAAAGAGAGAGAGACAGCGAGATGGCACCTCTAAGTGCAGACGTACAGACTGGTAATTCTCCCACTTAGCTTTCCCCTCAAGATGGGTACTTACTACTGTATTTTTATATGATCTCCAATAAAGGAGTTTTTTAACTTGTTGGCTACCGTTAAAATTCTGGATCCAGTGACCTATTCTCCGTGAGAAGGAGTTGGAAGCACAAGAAGGACCGAAAGCGGTGGATTTGCCAAATTGTTACGTGCTTTTGTGCTTAGAGGCTGGCGTAGCCTCATTGGATAGTAAGTACCCATCATGAGGGGAAAGCTAAGTGGGATAATTACTAGTCTGTACGTCTGCTCTTAGAGGCGCCATGGCGCCGTCTCTCTCTCTTTGTTTCGTGTATATTATCAAGCATATGTCGACTAGCTTGAAAATACATATCTTATCTATAAAAAGTGGCAGATTCTATCAGAGGAGGACTGGAGAGAAATTTGGTCTCTCACAGCCTCATCTTCTATTTCCTCCCAAGTTCTAGAATCCATCTACAAATTCCTGTACAGATGGTATTATACGCCAGTTAAGCTTCGACGCATCCTTAACTCTGGTAATTCTACCTGCTGGAGATGCCTGGCACATGAGGGTACTTTCCTCCATATATGGTGGTCTTGCCCCAAAATTCTCCGGTTTTGGTCTTCATGCCTAGAACAGATAGAAAACTTACTTGACATCTCCCTACTGAAAACTCCCCAGTTGGTCCTTTTCTTCTTGGGATTGTCTGTCATTCCGTCACACAAACGTCGGATTTTGCTAATATTATTATCTGCGGCTAAGTCATTGATCCCAGCCCACTGGAAAGATGTTGAGCCCCCATCATTAGCAGAATGGCACTCGAGAGCTCGAGATCACTTGATTCTCACGAGAATAGCGAGGATCAAACAGGGCCTAGATGTTAGCTACCTATCCACTTTTATTACGTCCTGGAAATAGGATATGTACGCTCAGGGATTATTTGATTCTATTTGTCTCTATTTGACTCTCTTTTCTCTAGTGGTTTCTTGCTAACCGTCCCGAGGCCGATCTCCCTCTCTCTTTATCCTAATCTCCCTCTCTTTCTTCTACTCTCCCTCTCACACTGTTACTATTCTATGTCTCCCCCTTTTTTTTTTTTTTTTTCTTTTCTTTGTTTCTTTCTTCACTTCTATCATCTCTCCCTCTTTCTATCTCTTGATATCAGGATAAATTAAAATTAGGACGACAGTCCCCTGTAGCAACTTGAATTATATTTCTCCTCCAGTTGCACTGAATTACTTACTTACTTGTTTTTATTTGTACTATGTATTATGGAGACGCATGATTGTATCCTGTCGTTTTCTTTTTCTCTCAATAAAAATAAATATAAAAAAAAAAAAAGTGGCAGATTCTAAAGAAATGGAAGGCAGGTAACAGTGCAGACATCTTGTCTGCATGCCTGCAGTCCCTGTCTTCTGTAAAGCATTGCAGCGTGCCACATGGTAACTGGAAGGGACTGACGGCGCAGGAGCGCAGACTGCATGAACCTGGACGTCAGTCTCCGAAGATTAAAGATGTCTTTAAAATCTGCCACTTGAGATAGGTAAGACATGAAAAGTCATGGCCAAAGGTTTTGAGAAAGACACAAATATTAATTTTCACAAAGTCTGCTGCCTCAGTTTAGTTGATGGCAATTTGCACATACTCCAGAATGTTATGACGAGTGATCAGATGAATTGTAATCAATTGCAAAGTCCCTCTTTGCCATGAAAATGAACTTAATCCCAAAAAAACATTTCTACTGCATTTCAGCCCTGCCCCAAAAGGACCAGCTGACATCATGTCAGTGATTCTCTCATTAACACAGGTAAGAGTGCTGACGTGGACAATTCTGGATATCACTCTGTTATGCTGATTGAATTAGAACAGTGGTTCTCAACCTGTGGGTCGGGACCCCTTTGGGGGTCGAATGACGATTTGCCAGGGGTCGCCTAAAACCATCAGATATTTATATTTCAGTTCATAAGAGTAACAAAATTACAGCAATGAAGGAGCAACGAAAATAATTTTACTGTTAGGGGTTGCCACAACTTGGGAAATTTTATCAGAGGGTCGCGGCACTAGAAAGGTTGTGAACCGCTGAATTAGAATAACAGACCGGAATCTTTAAAAGGAGGGTGGTGCTTGAAAGCATTGTTCTTCCTCTGTTAACCATGGTTACCTGCAAGGAAATACATGCTGTCATCATTGCTTTGCACAAAAAGGCCTTCACAGGCAAGGATATTGCTGCTAGTAAGATTGCACCTAAATCAACCATTTATCGGATCATCAAGAACTTCAAGGAGACAGGTTCAGTTGTTATGAAGAATGCGTCATGGTGCCCAAGAAAGTCCAGCAAGCACCAGGACCGTCTCCTAAAGTTGATTCTGCTGCGGGATCAGGGCACCACCAGTGCAGAGCTTGCTCAGGAATGGCAGCAGGCAGGTGTGAGTGAATCAGCACACACAGTGAGGCAAAGAATTTTGGAGGATGGCCTGGTGTCAAGATGGGCAGCAAACAAGCCACTCCCCTCCAGGAAAAACATCAGGGACAGACTGATATTCTGTAAAAGGTACAGGGATTGGCATGCTGAGGACTGGGGTAAAGTCATTTTCTCTGATGAATCCCCTTTCCGATTGTTTGGGGCATCCGGAAAAAGGATTATCCGGAGAAGACAAGGTGAGCGCTACCATCAGTCCTGTGTCATGCCAACAGTAAAGCATCCTGAGACCATTCATGTGTGGGGTTGCTTCTCAGCCAAGGGAGTGGGCTCACTCACAGTTTTGTCTAAGAACACAGCCATGAATAAAGAATGGTACCTAAACATCCTTCAAGAGCAACTTCTCCCAACCATCCAAGAACAGTTTGGTGACGAACAATGCCTTTTCCAGCATGATGGAGCACCTTGCCATAAGACGAAAGTGATAACTAAGTGGCTCGGGGAACAAAACATCAAAATTTTGGGTCCATGGCCAGGAAACTCCCCAGACCTTAATCCCATTGAGAATTTGTGGTCAATCAACAAATTCTGACAAACTCCAAGCATTGATTATGCAAGAATGGGCTACCATCAGTCAGGATGTGGCCCAGAAGTTAATTGACAGCATGCCAGGGCGGATTGCAGAGGTCTTTAAAAAGAAGGGTCAACACTGCAAATATTGACTCTTTGCATAAACCTACTGTAATTGTCAATAAAAGCCTTTGTAATTACACTTCAGTATACCATAGTAACATCTGACAATAATATCTAAGAACACTGAAGCAGCAAACTTTGTGAAGACCAATTCTTGTGTCATTCTCAAATCTTTTGGCCACGACTGTATTTTCAGGCTAGTCGCCATATGCTTAATGGTTGCATGGCGACTTATTAATAGATGAAAGTTCCGCTTTAATGAATATTGCCCTTAAAAATTCTGACATTAAAAATGTCTTAACTTTTTCTTTAACATGAACATTTTCAAGGAAATAAAGACTTCTCACATCTATCTGCAAATAGTACTTTTTGTCTACTCCAAAGTTTAAACCATGTGTATTTTGTTAGGAAAAAAGTGACATTAATTAGGCAAAAAAATGACAGTTAAAATAACATTTATTTTATTCTGAAAACCCCTTACAATATAACAGTAGATTAAACCACACCTACTTTTAAAGGGCTAGTGTTGTGTCATTTAAATATATCATGTAGCTAATTAAAAAATAAACCTAACGATGCTCTATCTGACCGCAGGAGAATCTGGTCCCGGGACCGGCGGAGGCTCTTCAGCAGAGCCGCAGTAGCGATATTTAAAAAGATCACTTTGTAGACCATTCCAATGACGTAGTTCTTTTTAAATATCACTACTGCGGCTCTGCTGAAGAGCTTCCGCCGGTCCCGGGACCAGATTCTCCTGCAGTCAACTTGGAGCGCTGACATTAGGGAATGGGGAGGGAGGGAGGAACTTTAAAACGTTATATCTCTCATACCATAAAGGTTTGAGAGAGGAATTGCATTGTTAGATTTATTTTTTTTAATAGTTACAAGATTTTTTTTTTTTAAATCACACAATACCATCCCTTTAAGACTGCATTTTGCTTTAAACTCAGATTGGGGATTTGAATAGGTTTGAGAGATTGCAATGGCATCTATTGATTTCTTTTTTGAATATCTACAATATAACTTTTTATTAATATAAGACATTACTACCCCTTGAAAGAGTACTCAAGCAATTCTGGTGCAAGTCAACTGTACCATAGAGGAAAAACATAAATCCCGTTTGGTTTAGATACACAAAAACAACAAAAGAGGGTGCCTCATAGGGTAGTAACATCCAGTGGATTGCTAGATACAAAATAAGTCAAAATAGTCACAAGTAGATTTGTTGCCCAACTAATGACAATATTTAGCAATTCAGAGACGTGTGCAGGATAATCACAGCCACCCACACATATTATTCAGATCAGTTGTACTCAGCCTGTTCTCTGAAACAACAAAATGTTGACTTTTTTGATGAGATCGCAGGTAACGTTTCCTTCTGGTGACTGCTCCATGCAGATCATGCTTGCACAAGCAACTGGTGCACCACTATGCACTTGGCAGCTATACTTCCCTGCAGGTCCTTTTCAATGATGTGAGGATTATGCTTTGCATTCCTGACCGTTCTACATGCAGTTTTATCATAGACTTTTCTTAACTGCTATTGCAGTTTTTCCACCCTAATTAAGGTAAATGTAGCGAAGTAAAAAGAAATATATATAGGAAAAAAGTAACATCACTACTACTTTGTTCTATAAGGTGATAAACCTTACCGATTATACCTTATGCGTAAGGGTGGTGCCCTGTAGCAATAATGAGATACAGAGAACCTAGGAAAGTAACAGAAGACTACTTCTCGGCACTCAAACCTTTATTTAAACATGTGTAGACTCCTGCTGGCACGGAACCTGATTAATGTTTGTGTATACTTTTCATATAAATATTTTAAACAAGTACTTTTATTAAAAAAGAAAGAAACGTATTGTAATTGAACAAGGCAGTCCAAAATATTATCTGGGACACTAGACTGTATATATAGACTATAATAAAATACAGAAATCATGCTACAGCTATCCAGTTAAAGGGAATGATATCAATTAAAGGGATGATCTGGCTCCCAAAAAACAGCGCTCACTTTTCTAATAATCAGTGCACCAGAAATAGTAAACCCTAACTGCCAGGTCCACTAGTCATAACTATAGCCGCATACTGTCAGTGGTACAAAGAAAGTCGGCGCTAAAGATATTTTCCATTTAGGGGGACCCAGTCGGTTGGCATTAGTACAAAGTCGGCCGTTGCGTAAACCCCTCGGCAGACTAAAGATGGACTATATCGGAGAGTTGAATTAAAAATGGCGCAACACAAGCGCTTGACAGTATAACGAGCATAAGCTGTCATTAGCAAAACCCGATTCCTTATATTCAATTTCTATCCATTGCTAAGCTGAGTTAGGTTATAAATAGATTACTTCTACTGATCTAGATTCTGGCCCTGAGTACAATAGGACTGTCATGTCGAATAGCCTAATGCGTTTCGCCCACTAAATGGGCTTTTTCTGAGGTAAATGTAGATTGACTGTTAGGAGGGTTATTGTTTGTTGCATACAGCTGTCAGAAGCAGATTCTGGTAGCTTGACCAGATGTGGCTCTTCAGCAGCACCGATATAACGATATCTAAAGATAAATACTTCATCAGAATGGTCTACAATGTACGCTTGCAAACCAGGCACACCTTGTAGACCATTCCAATGAAGTATTTATCTTTAGATATAATTATATCAGCGATGCTGAAGAGCCGCCGCCTGATCCAGGAACCAGAATCTGCTTCTGACAGCTTTACAGCTCGTCACGCAGAAAGGGGAGGGAGCGGAGAACTTTATTTTCCTATATCTCTCAAATCATAACGGTTTGAGAGATACCAATAAGTGCAAGTACTCTCTTTTAATTGTATCTACCATATAGTTAATACTTTTTTTCTGCCATTACTTTCCCTTTAAGCACTACAAAACTATAAAGATTTTTTCTGGGACATTACTGTCCCTTTAATAGCTGCATTTAAATAAGAAAATGTTGGGCAATTTGATGTTCTGTATAGTGCAGTTGCTTGCTCCTGCATTACCGTGGTTGTCTTTGTACACTTTGTCCCCTAGAAGCGAAATGAGCGGCTACCTTTGTGCATTTACAGAGGGACAAAGAAAAATGGAAAGAAAAGGCAGCAACATGTTATGAACTCTCTTTGTCACCACTAAACCCCCTTTTGTTTACTGTTGTTGGAATCTGTGCAGTCTCTTCACACCCAGGGAGCAATTTCCCAACAAGCTAAAATATTTTGTAGAATCCAGAATATAAAGCAGCATCAAATGCGTTCTCTTTGTCAAGTCTAAGGATTAGTTAAGGCAATTTAAGAATATTGATTTGACCTCCTTAGTCCACTGACCATTGCACATTATCCGTAGCTTGTAAATTTGGGATAAACCCCACCTGCACATAATTGATAGTGAAAGAAAAAAAAAAATAAGTCTATTAGCTAAAGCTTCTGGTGGAGGTTTATGATTCATCATTATTGATAGAGTTTAGTTACCATAAACCGAGATGTAATTAGCCCGTGTTTGTACTCATCACAGTAATGATTTTAGGGCCAAAAGCACCATAGGAGGGAATGAAAACGCCCACTTATTTAAATTTGGTTTTTAACCACTTGAATGCTGGTAAGAGACTCCTCTTGCTTTCTGGTGATTAAAAGGACCATTTAGTCAATAGAGATGTTCATCTTTGCCATACAATGCAATTATTTTGCTCCAAAATTGCACCTCTTTGGTCGATTGAATAGCGTCTTAAGTCTTTTAAAAGGAAACCATTTTTTTTCCTTTAACCCTTTGAATGTCAGAGGGGTGCACAACACATTGCTTTGCAATGCTTTGCGCACCCCTCTGGCATTCAAAGGGTTAAACATTGCTTAAAGCGGAACTACCATGTCACAAAATGTTTAGTTTAACTAAGTCCCCTCCTGGCGACTAACTGCTTAGTACCGCTAGTCGTCAGAATTATTAGCTGATTTAATAGATATATGCTTTATTCCCCAGCTGTCAGTAGCACGGACATGTTGCCAGAATGACGTTCCCGCGCCTGCGCTGTCAGTCCCAGCCGGGTCTAGGAGGCATTGCTAGGAGCCATTCGGCTCCGGCTGGGACAGACAGCGCAGGCCCACGGACGTCATTCTGGCAAGATGTCCATGCTCCGTGCTCCTGACAGCTGGAGAATAAAGCATAAATCTATTAAATCAGGTAATAATTCTGGCGACTAGCGCTACTAAGCAGCTAGTCGCCAGAAGGGGACTTAGTTAAGCATTTTGTGACATGGTAGTTCCGCTTTAAAATAATGGGTTTTTTTGCTTTTTCATGGCGATCACACAAAAAGAACAGACAAGGCTGATAAATGAACCCGTTATAGACCAGCAGTACAGGGAAGTTACCTTCTCACAAGGACAGTTTTGATCCTTTCCGATGCACCGGTACACGTGATCTGTTATGTGTACCGGCGCTCCAAGCAGGGGTCTTGGAATGTTTTAACCTATTGTTGATTGAAAACAGGGTTGTATGCAATTTTGGTACACACTGTACCATATGGGATACATTAAACCCCCATTGATTTAAACAGACACTAACACAAACATGATCTGTAGGTATACACACTTGTTCTCCATGCTTGCCTTTGTGAAAATTCTCTATTTTCAGAGGCCTATAATATAGTCTTACACGTGCTCTGTGAGGGCTCCCATTTCTGTTTTTTCAAGGGCTTCCATTATCATAGCTATCTAGATAGGATGTTAAGACAAGAGGCCATAGTCTAAAACTAGAGGGACAGAGGTTTAGATAAAATGTAAAATAGGTTTGCTTCACTGAGATGGTAGTAGATAAGTGAAATAACCTACCTTCAGAAGTGGTAGAGATTAATACAGTGATGGAATGTAAGCATGCATGGGATAGGCAAAAGGCTGGCTTGGACATAAGACAGGACCAAGGGCCAAGTAAGGTTTAAGGTTTTTACAGCAGGAGAATGGGCGGACTAGATGGGCCAAATGGTTCTTATCTGCCGTCAGATTCTATGTTTCTATGCTTAGATTGTTCTGCATTGTCTTTAAAATGACTGCTGTAAGATGACAGCCTTTCTAAATAGAAAAGCAGTGGGAATTAATCTCAATACATTAGCAGTATTACCTCCACAAAAACAACTATCCAAAGTTTGTCTGTATAGGATAGTCTAATTAAAAATGCACATTTAGGATTAGGTTTTAGGTATCTAACATAAATAACTCTGTTTTACAGATGTTCATACCTGTGAACTCTCCGGATGACACTGAAACTTTACCCACTTCTGCTCCTTCCCATCCTGTTCCTCCCACTTCTCCTCCTTCCCCACCCAGTTCCCCCCACTTGCTGTCCACTTTTGTGATGCCCCTGTAAGCCCCACCTCCACTCATGGGTAAGCCCCACCCCTTTTTTGCCATGTTTCACTGCAGTTTTATCCCCCAGCAGCACCAAAGGAGTCCCCTCTGGGGACTCCAGAAGAGAGAGTTCCCAGGCATGCAGGCGTTAGCCGAAAATACATGGTATTTCAAATATATATAACCCAGTTTCATGTTTAGGTGCCTTAAACTTTTAAGTGCCAGAGGGGAGCAAACTCATAAGTTGTATACATCTTTGGCACTCAGAGTTAAACTGGGCACGGTCCCTTAAAGACTATTTTAGGAATTTTGAAAGAGCTAACAAAATAATTTGTATGTTACATTTGGCATTTTTATTTAGGAAACTAGTTTTTGAGTTAAGATGTATAGGTTATTCCAATTAAGGCATGCCGTGTAGGCATTTTCTGTCTTTACCCTAGATTATCTCCCCATACTTATTGTCACTTATTCCTTTCAGTGTTACAGGAGACGGGCAATGTATTCCTGAATAGTGTCAGTGAGTAGGTGGGGAAATGTGGAGCTAAGACAGGAAGTGACTGCACAGCATGCTTTAATTAACATATTCTATATATCTGAATAACTCAAAAATGAATGTTCTAAATAAAAAAATGACTAATACTTTATATAAGTGATTTTGAAAGCTCTTTCAAAATCGCTAACGTTTTTAGGTTATAATGTTTTTTTTTTTTTTTTTTTTAAATGGGTCTTTTAGCACCTTGAATGCTAAAAAGTATTGCAATCCAAGGTGCCCCATTTCTGAGATATTTATATTAAAGGGATAGTAACACATTTAACAGAGCTGCATCTTGTAGCCCTTTAAAAAAGAAATTAAATGCCCCAGTGGCATCTCTCAAACCTTTATGGTTTGAGAGATATCCACTTTCAAAGATCCCCCCTCCCTGACTTCAGCGCTGTAGCTGACCGCAGGGGAATCCGGTCCCTGGGCAAGTGGAGGCTTTTCATCAGAGCCGAGATTGCGTTATTGCAAAAGAAATCCTTGGTGCTTGGTTTGTTTCAGTGAAGGCTTTCATTCTCATTAACGCAATCTCGGCTCTGCTGCAGAGCCTCTTCCAGTCCTGGGAACAGATTCCCCTGCAGTCAGCGAGAGGGGATCTTTGAAAGCAGATATCTCTCAAACCTTTATGGTACTGGTGGCATTTAATTTCTTTTTTAAAGGGCTACAAGATGCAGAGTTGCTAAATGTAAGTGTCACTATCCTTTTAAAGTTGTGGTGCTTCACAGAATTTTCCCACACTGAAAAGTTCTGAATTCATTAACATGCACTGGGCCGTCTTCAGAATGCAAAACATTCTAATATAATAATATTATTATTATTTCTATCCTTTATTTATAAACCGCCAACTTCATCTGCAGCACTATGCAATAGGTAATAGATATACAGAAATATAAAGCAGTACGGACAGAACATAGATTAAAGGAGAAGAAGACACTACTCTTGAGAGCGACACATTGTACATTTTATTGCACATACAGTGTATTGCGGATGTAATCAATCTTTGGTCCTCCATCTATTGAAGATTACAACTCCAACCAGCTGTTATACATAGGGGTGCACCGAAATTTCGGAAGCCAAAATGTTTCAGCCGCAAATGGCATTTTCAGCAAAAAGCCGAAATAAAAAAAATGTCCAAAAATCAGTGGAGGCTTCACCGCAGCCATCTTGGGGTTTTTTTTTCCAATGTTCATGCGTTGCCTGCTCCGTTGCCTGTCAGTCTCACACTGTCAGGTCTCACACCGTGCCTCACACTGTCAGGTTCGGAGACTCTGCCCAGTGTGAGGCACGCCTGCAAAAAGTCATGTGACCTGATCCTTATTCTCGGCCGAGCGCATCATTGCTTACACACATCGGATCGCTAGGGAAGATGTGTGTCAGGCGCGATAAGCAGTTTTCTGATGTAACCCTTTAAGATCTAAAAGCGTTCAATTACTTAGCTCTAAATAGTCTATTATTGTAGAAGTATTACTTGCGCTACATTTGCAATATAGCTGCTGTACAATACAGAGCAGAACACTGTTAACCCTTTATTCTGCGCTGTATTGTAAAGTAGCTATATTGTGAATGGGGTGCAAGTAATACTTCTATAATAATGGAGGCTATTCAGTGCTAAGTAATTTAACCCTTTTACTCCCACATTGTTCTTCAATTTAATTTATTGTAAAGTAGCTATATCGCAAATGGGGTGCAATTAATACTTCTATAATAACAGAGACTATTTAAAGCTAAGTAATTTAACCCTTTTAGTCCCACATTGGTCTTCAATTTATTGTAAAGTTTATCAGTTGTGAATGGGGAGCGAATAATACTTCTATAATCACAGAGGCTATTTAGTGTTAAGTAATTTATTTTATTATATTGGTATTGGCTTGTAGTTTTTCAATTCAGATTATTATTTTTTAAGTTCATGAAATTAATTAAAAATAGTAATATAATACAATTATCCCAAAAACTAGTTTAACCCCTTAAGGACCATTGACGTGCCAGGACTATCACGGCGGTCCGGCATTTAAGGACCAGTGACGGTCCTGGCACGTCATGGAGTTCCGGGCTCCCGTCGCGGCTGCATGCTGCACCGGAAGTCCTGAACCGGAAGTCAATAAAAAAAAAGAAGAAACCCCGTGGTCCTCAAGTGCAAGCAGAACGTGTGCGCGCCGGTCCTTAAGGGGTTAAAAAAGGTGGGTGGGAAAAAAAAAAAGTCAGTTTCAGTTTTCGGTCAAGTGTATCCCGAAGTTTCGTTTTTGGTTTCAGTTCAGGATTTTCATTTCAGTGCACCCCTATATACAGTTGTAACCCCCCAACAGCTAGCTTCCCAAAGATTGGCAGTCCATGGTGTATGGTATTAAACTGGGTGCAGTATAGCTCAAAATTAAAATGACCCAAAGTGAGTCTCCAACAGATGGAGGACAAATGTTAGAACTACAAGATCTTTTATGGTCTTTGAACGATTGATCAGTTGCGTGAAGAGAATTAGTGTTTTTGTTTTCAATTAATCAGGATTAGTGCAAATTAGTGATAGTGCTTAAATATGAAGGAAGGGACAATGAATGAGGGAATTCTCCATGTATCCCTAATTAAAAACACAAAAGGATAAATAAGAAACCAGTCTATAGCATACACATTTGCTTTTAATTCCCAAATTAGGGGAACCCTGCAGTGAGTGGGAGGGGAACTGCACACCCAGTCACTGCAGGTGTTCCCCTGATAGCAGTCCACTGGGATCCTAGGAAGGTCGAAAGCTGAAATCTGTTAACCCTTTGAGTGTCAGAGGGGTATGCAAAGCATAGGTTTGCAATGCGTTGCATACCCTCCTGGTACTCAAATAGTTAAAGAGCACAACAGGTAAGCCATGAGATTTAAAAATATAACTTGGGACTTGCCTTATTTTAGGGTGCATTGACGGTACTTGTAAGATTGAACATATTTTGGGCAAATTACAAACCTACCAAGATTTCAAATGGCCAAAGAGGGACAGTTTAGATGTAGGTGGTGTTAATGGGGGTGGTGCATTACTAAGAATTTTTATGTTATTTAATGACCTATTGACATCTCTATGTGGAGCTGAATAAATGATTTAGGACAAGAACAAAGTATTTTATTTACAAAGACTTAATTATAAACATATATACTGAAGTTTATACAAATAATAATGTTTTATTGCTGCGGAGCAATGTGATACACTTACATACACACACCACACAGTCTGATCTCTTAAACACAGGGAGTGAAAGGGTGGGAAAGAGGGTCAGAGGGATTTGGGTCTCAAAGAACTACCTTCATATAAATTGGAAAAGCAAGTTTATAACATATTTGGGGCTTATGCACGTACCTAGGAACTTTCACAATGAGCTGCACATGAGATCTTGGAATTTTTAACCCCTAAAGTTCTGAAGAGAGTAGATTCTAGTTGATATGGAGCATTCCAAAGGTGCTCTTTTCAGTCCCCAAGGAAATCATAATCCTTTGAGAGACGGAGGGGTATCACACTGGATACTTCTCTGGCACTCAAAAGGTTAACACGATACCACCTAGAGAAAGGTCACTGCTCGCGCACTCTCAAAACAAGCAGGATGTCTACCTCTGCCTGTCTGGTACAAATGGCACCAACTGAGCAGTCAGTTAGTGCAGGTTATATAGTAGGTAACACTGAGCTCTCACTGCATCAAAACCCTGAGAGTCCCCAGGTATGCTTGTGCACTTAAGACATCATCATCATCATCATCATGTATAATAATTCGCTAGGATGTTTGTCAGAAGCCGCCATGCACAGTAGAGATTGCCCACGTTTGACAGTCTCTACTGCGCATGATTCATTGAATGAGTGAGGCGACGCAAGACTGCATTGTGTGGAGCAGTGAGGTAGTGGCTGCTTAACCCTTTGAGTGCTAGAGGGGTACGCAACACATTGCAAAGTAATGCATTGCATACCCCTCTGGCACTCAAAGGGTTCTGGACCATGGCCCGTGTACACGGGCTTTTACACTAGTATGTATGCATATACTGGCTCTGAATATGTGACACTTAAGAGTTTGAAGCCTGTTCAGTTTATATGAAAAGGTCCCATTAAGTCCCATGTGCTGTTTTTTTTTTCAGTAGGATGGGGAAGCCATCTTGCACTCCTTACTCCATGCTTTACCTTGTGCAGCCTCCTGACCTAGAAGTGTGGAATGAACGGAAAATGGCTTCCCCCAGTCAACTGAGAATAGAAACTGCAATGTTGTATACCTTCATTTCTCTGAAGCAATATATATAATGTATGTTATATGGAGGGCGTTGCTAGATATGAGGGATATAAAGCCCTTTGTCTTCTTGGCAGGATGAGGCATATAGTGGTACCAGCCCCCTACTAATACTTGTGTAATTGGGATGTGCATTAGGTTGGCCCATGCCCTTTGGGAGCCGAGCAACTCCCCTGTTACAGCATATTTGTAAATACAAAAGCATTGTGCATTTTAGCATTAACATACTTTTAAACTTTTGAGTGTCAGAAGGGTACGCAACGCATTGGTACTCAAAGGGTTAAGCATCTTTATGTAGGCATTTTCATAGGAACCATAATCTCATTTTATAAAATATGCACATTAACCAGTTACAGGGCATGTCAAAGCATTGCTTCTGGCTCTCAAAGGGTTAAGTGCTGTATACACAAAACGCCAAATGTGGAACAGTTATGTGGAAAAACAACTGCAACATAGTGAATACCGGCAATTAAAAATTCTCATTGATTACAATGGGGCATTTAACCCCTTGAATGCTAGAGCGGTCTCCAAACCGTTGTAGACTTATCTAATGTTCAAGACGTTAAAGGCACATTTAAATAAGAATTTCTGTTCCCTGCAGTACGGTTGGCTTCCCCCATAATTGCACAACATTTACATTTTTAGAATTAGTTGATGCAACATTCCCTAATTTTTCAGTAAAACCATCAAAATTCCTCCATTTCATTGAGGCCTCTATGCAACATTACAGAAATGATTTAAACTGCAGACACAGAAAAAAACTCAATAATGTAGTCCCCGCTCCCATTCATAGGCACTGGTATTTTTTCAAAGCGCATTTCTAAAAGTATTGGGAAAATGGGTGAGATAAGATACAGTAGTACTTCAGTTTGTCTGCAACAGCAAGGGCAAACACAGCCAGAGGGAAGATTGTCATTGCAGATTCAGACACGTACATGTGTTGCAGTCAGCACTTAACCAGGCTTTTTATCAACACCTCTGACCTTCCCAACCACTTCAGAAAAATGTCTGCTAATACAGGGGCATGCTTTGCTTATATGGAGATACACAAAGTGGAAAAGATTTATTGATTTAGAGGTTTAACCCTGTTTTTATGTTTTGTTTTTCTTTTACTTCTCAGTAGTCCCAAAGCAATTATGTGAGCTAATATTGTATATTGCTTGCTCTGAGCTTTATATCTATATATATAAAATCATCTTTAGCCTTTGTCAGCCCTCTACAGTATGGAGGCCTCCTCAGCAAGTTGCCAACGATTCCAGTCTTGTGCTTTTGTTGCAACTGTGCGCCAACATATTTTTTAATTTCAGTAACCCATCTGGTCTCCTTCTTGGGCATTTAGTGGAATCCATTCCAAAATTTGTTTGTTCCACCTACTGTCAGGTCTGCTTGATATGTGACCTGCCCATTTCCATTTTAGGCACGTTAATGATGTCATTAAGCTTTATTCACTGACAAATCCATGGACGTGTTTTTCGGTCTCTTTGTGTTATGTTAAGTATTTGACATTACATACTTCCATACCTGGGAACTCAGGGTTTTGGCCCGAATTTCAGGGTCTCAGGGTGAAGAACCAAAATCTCAGAGTTCAGTGCTACCTGTAATATATTCTGTTCCAGTTAAATGCTTCTTAAAGTGTTAGTAATGTCCAAAAAAAGTTTTTTGCATTTAGAAGAGCTTAAAAAGCTGAGCTAAATGCAAAAAAACGTATCTCTCAAACCGCTATGATTTAGGGGCTTGAGAAGTGCCGCGATCTCGTTACTTACAAAGAATCCCTTCATTGAAATGGTCTAAAACGTGTGCCTGGTGTTCAGGCACACATTTTAGACCATTCCAATGAAGGGATTCCTTGTAAGTAACGAGATCGCGGCACTTCTCAAGCGCCTCTGTGTCGACCGACACGGATCTCCTGCTGACAGCTTTACAGATGTCAGTAAGAAACAGCGAACTTTAAATACCTGTATCTCTTAAACCATAGCGATTTGAGAGATACGTTTTTTTGCATTTAGCTCAGCTTTTTAAGCTCTTCTAAATGCAATGTTGGACATTACTAACACTTTAAGTCTCTAAATTGGTACCACTTGTACCAGGAAGGCAGAGGGAGAAGTCCTGATTGATTTGTGTGTGTTCATGCAGTGATATCTGTAAGTTGCTGTGCATTAATGGCTCCTTGAATGCTGATTGGAGCTACTCTAGATTACTGCGATCAGGGATGTATCGCGGATAATCTATATTATGGGAAATTTTAAGGGTTAATATTTACACAATCTCAGGGTCAGCTCATTTTGAAAGTTCCCAGGTATGCATACTTCTCTGTATATCCTTAATTTTTTATGGCTTTGGCATTCAGTCTCCATGTTTCACAGCCACACATAAGAACCGGGAGGACACATTGGTCAAATTTGTTAAACATGACTTGTGTTCTGTTGATATTCTTCTTCAGACCAAAATGTTTATTTTCCTGTTGTAGATCTTCAGTGCTTTCTTCCAGTTCTATAGGACTACTGTCAAAGAGTATAATATCATCTGCAAAACATTAAGTGATGTGTTTAATCTCCATTGAGTTTAAGCCCTTTTTGGTCCCAGTTTAGTTAAAGGAACATTTCTTCTAAACAAGCAGAAAATAGTTTTGGGGAGATTGTGTCTCTGTGTCGGATGCCTTTTTCTATGCTGATCTGGACTTTATCTTTGTTGACCTGTATTGATGCAGTTGCATTTTCATATATTGACTGTAGGATATTGATGTAAGTTCTCTCTGTTTCTTCGTTGATCAGATTATTGCTTGCTTTTTCACTGAGTCAAAGGCCTTTTTCATAGTCAGTGAAGGCTATGCATAATGCAAGGTTGTAGTCATTATGTCACTCTGTAATGTGTCACACTGTCTGGATGTGGTCCATTGTAATGAAACATTTCTGGAATCTTGATTGTTCTGTAGGTTGTATTGTATCAAGTATTGTGTCCATTCTTCTTGATATTACCTTTGTGAAAACCTTGCAGACCACTGGCAACAGGATTATTTGGTCGTGAGTTTTTTAGATCCACCTTATCACCTTTTTTGTGCAGCAAGATGACTTCTGAATTTGTCCGTGTTGCAGGCACTTTGCTGAGTAGTAGGCATTTTGAAAATAGTTTAGCTAGGGTTGACCTTTGCAAAGAAACATAAAGAAACGTGGAGCAATTCTTGGGCAAACCAACTGTAGCATAGGGAACAAATAACAGTTTTGAAACATTTCTTTACTTTAAATTGGGCTATTATCCCCTTGAATATGAGAGAGGGTCCTAAAACATTTGGAACAAATAAAAATCCCTATTGAATGCTTCATAATGTGTTGGAGTCCACCCCATTTAAAAGAGGTAGTAAACTTTTTATGTTATAGAGCTTTTCCTGCTGAGTAAAAGAAGGACACTCCCACAGTTATCAGTTGTTTTAGTCACATGTTATAAGAGTTCAAATAATCCAGAAGTGAATTACTGTGTGATTACTTCCTGAAAGTTCTAAGTGACAGGAAGTGACTCATCAATTTTTCTCACATTCTTTGGAGAACTATTTGTCATTGACTTTCCTCTGAAATAAAATGTAACAGAATAACTAATTGGAATTTGACCACTAAAGGGCACTGTTAATGTAAATAAAAACAATATGGGTTTAAACCCTAATAACTCTGGAAATATGCATGTCTCAGCAGTGGGAGTCAGTTTTACTCAACAGGAAAAACCCTATAACATATATTTTTTTTTCATAACAAAAGTTTACTGCTTCTTTAAGACAATGGGAATTTGTATTTCTCCCCAATGTTGCAGTTGGTTCGCCCCAAAATTGCTCCACATTTCTTGTGCATATGACCCTGTATATTTTTATTTATTTTTTAGGTAAACTGTTGACTAAAAGGAATATAATAAAAAACTTATTTAACTGTAACAAGCTCCCTCTATCACTTACTGACATTTATTCTATTTTATTTTTCCTCCACTTACAAAGAATTACTAGACTTGTGCGATTCGGTTTGGCTAATTTCAGAATTTGGACGAATAAGGAGTATTCAGCATCATTCGGACCTTCCGAAAGCCAAGGTCCGCCCAAAAAAAAAAATCAGAATCTGAAACGGACCTAGTCCGAAATTTCGGTACAAATATCGGAAATTCAGACGGAGCTTTCCCAGCCTGAAACCGCTACAGTGTTGCTAATAAAAATAGACGGCATGGCGCTTTCCCGCCGAAAAGTATTACAATGTTGCTACATGCTGCTAAAAATAGATCTGGTAAAACAGGTGCTTTACAGTTCATGCAAAGTGCAGATATTAAGCACATACACAAGCAATTTTGGCATTTTTTCTATGTGTGTGTTCAACCATAATTCCTATCTTTCTCATTTATTGCACAAACACCTATTATATACCATTTTTTAAAGGGCAGAAAAGGGCTTTAATTTGATGTGACATATATAAGTGTGTAGGGGGTTATAAAATACCCCTTCCTGTCTCATTAGAGATTTAATGTTATTATTAATTTAGTTTAATATATTTTTTTATTTTTATTTGTTTAATTTTTTATTGAATATTTAAATTTTTTTTTACATTTGGCCAAATAATTCGGACTGTTGATGAATTTCATCTGTGTCGAACAGGTCCGGTCTGAAATTCGGGTCCTCCGAATGGGGAAAAAAAAAAAAATTCCCGAAATCGAATTTTACCGAAATTTTTTGCCGTGCACAAGTCTAATAATCATACCTGGGAACTTTCAAGATGAGCTGACCCTGAGATCTTTGAAATATTAACCCTTAAAGCTTCCTATAATGTAGATTTTATGCAATATGTGCCTGCTTGCTCTAACACAGAGGTGCTCCGGTCCGTGTGCAAGGGACCTTTAACATGCACCAGTTTGGATAACTCACTGTCTGAACACAAACAAGACAAGCAGGACATCTCCCACTGTCTTTCTGGTACTAATGGCACCAGTTTAGAGGCTAAGGAAACATTTAATTGGGGAAATTCATATAGTAGGTGACACAGACCTCTCTCACCCTGAGAATTTGGCCCTTCACCCTGAGACCCTGAGATTTGGGTCAAAACCCTGAGAGTTCCCAGGTATGCTAATAATTACTAAAGATTTCACAAAACTGAATCCTTAAGGAGGTCATATTTCTTAACCCTTTGAGTGCCAGAGAGGTATCCAGTGCATTTTGTTGCAATGCGTTGGATACCACTCTTGCACTCAAAGGGTTAATAATAACCTCCTTCTTACCTTACTATGGCTAGGAGATCCTAATGACCCTTATGCACTCTAACCTTGTGCCTTTGTTCAAGAGATAATATCCGTTCTGGTTGTCAGGCAGCAATTTTAAGGTTCACTATCACAATGTCACCCTGAAATTGGTGACCAACCCACAGGCACTTTAAATATGGCGCCAGGTTAAAAATGACAACAAAAGAATCTCACCTGCATGACAAGGGCGACATAGAAAACAGGCAAAAAGTGCACCAAGCTGACACAAATTAGCGAATGAGATTTACATGCAGCAGAAGCAGAGGAGCATGCGTGACTGTTATGCCCCATCGGACACTCATACTTACACTGTCCTTTAACCCTTTTAGTGCTACATCACAGTGTTTGCAGTCACGCTAAGGAGGCATCACAATCACGCCGAAGGGGCATGACAGTCACGCTTGCCCCTCTACTTCTGCTGCATGTAAATCTCATTCTCTAATTCAGCTCAGCTTGGTATACATTTTGCCCATTTTCTTTCTTGCGCATGTTGCCCTTGTCATGCGAGCAAGATTCTTATGTCGCCATTTTCAACTTGGCAACATATTTAATACGCCCATGGGTTGGTCGCCAAAATGAGGGTGACATTTTGATAGGATACACAGTTTTAAGAACCCCCTGAGGCTCCCTACAGAACTGTGAATGGAGGACCCCAAGTATAGATAAATATGCAGAATCCTCTTTTTGTTAACTTCCTTTTCTTTGTATTTTTGTATTGCGCACCCAGAACGGCCTTTCTCCTCCCTGACCATCTGACCACAGGAATAAACCGGTTTCTTTGTGTAAAATTTGGACTGTTGAGAACCCAAGGGGAGGTCCCCTAAACAGGAGCGCACCCCCAGAGAACTCCAGATGTGACCATGCATTAAAATGCTCCTTATGTCATGTCCATGGAGGCAGACATCACAGTTGCTAGCAAGGCTACTGGACACAAACATCATCCACTGCATATGGTTACCTTAACCCTTTGAGAAACAGAGAGATGCACAATGCATTGTTCCGCTCTGGTCCTTATAGTAGGCTCATGGACTCTACCTGCTTCAGTTTAATAAACTGCTAGTTATTGTGGTGTTCAGCTCCATGATAGCCTGGACTGAGTGGACATCTTGGGGAAGATTCACTTAGCGGTGATAAAGTGGAGATGACTTCTTCAGTGATATCACTTATCCAATTCCTATGTTATTCTATGGAGCCTATGCATTAAGATCTCCAAAGTTGAAGAAATCTTAGTGCATAGAACAACATAGGAACTAGAGAAGTGATATCACTGGAGAATTCATCTCCACTTTATCACCACTTTTTCTTTATCTTGAACAAAAAGACTCAGAGGCACAATAATAGGGACCAGTAATATTTCCTGGCCGTTGTAAGGTAAATGAGGGGACTATTATTCGGACTTGTTACTTCTCCTTTAATTCATAAGCTGACTACTTGTAGATTGTTTATGTTGGCTTTTCCAGGATGCAATTTGTCAACCGATGTAAGTAAGTGTTCTTGTATGTGGAAATGTGTTCAGTATACTCTTGTATATGTAAGGCCAGTAGCATAGTGAGCCTTCCTATTAACACAAATCCCCGATGACTTCTCCAGTGGAGCTACAAGTGCATTAATATAGGTCAATAGAGACAGTAAAGGTTAAGTTGTGTAGACAAATGTGTCAGACCTTCCCCAGAAATCAGATGAAAATATACATATACATTGTGTAGTTCTTTTACCTCCTGAGGACCAGTTGGATGTCAGCATATTGCACTGCAATGGGTTCTGCCCTCCTCTGTACTCAATGGGTTAAACCATTTAGATGCAATGGAAGAAAGAAAACTGTATATGCAATGGAAGTAAATCGTGTAAGAGGCCCAGAACATTAGTGGATAAAGTCCAGATATGGACATATATACATATTAATATGGAGAAATACCAGAATAAAGAAATATACATTGTTATTCTCTTTTTACCCTGTGTCTGCCAAAGGGGTGCGCAACGCATCATCTGTCACTTTAATTGCGAAGCAATGCCTTGTCTACCCCTCCGGCGCTCTAAGGGTTAACTCTTTGAGTGCTGGACAGGTAGCCAGCATATTACTTTGCAATGTGTTGGATACCTCTCTGGCACTCAGTCATTACAATACATTGAATTAATTTTATAGGGTATTAAATAGAGACTGCCTAAATGTTCTACTAGCCAGTTATTTGTAATATGAATAGATTTGAGAAGTGAACCGTTTGTTTGTGGCATAGAGTGGCATTTTATGCTAATTAGTTTATGTTCTCCGCCAATCTTACCACACATTGCACTATGAGTTAACCTAGATATAGGGTGAATGCCATACCTGGGGACTCTCCGGTTTTGCCCAGAGACTCCAGATTTCAAACTGAATTACCAGGTCTCCGGGGCAGTGTGTGAATCTCCGGGTGGGCAGAGTTTAAGTAGAAACTCTGCCCACTTGTGCTCAGTCCCGCCCGGTTCCTCCCACTCCCCGCCCTCTTACCCTCCATTCCAAGGTATTTTGCAGTTGTTGTTGTTTTTTTTTTTTTTTTAAGCCCCACCCCTTTTATGACACAAATCGCGTCATTTTCCTCCCCCGGTCGGCACTGACAGGGTTACCCTCCGGGTAGCCCTGCTTCAAAAGTTCCCAGGTATGGTGAATGCCCTAAAGGTTGATAAGCAGGAGATAACTCCTTCTCCAGTGATATCACGCCTCCAGTTTCTTTGTTATTCTATGGAGCCTATGCACTAAGATTAGTCAAGAGGCAGAGATCTTATGGTGCGATGCAGGAAATGTGCACAATCTCTATTTCCCGTGTGAAAACCACTAGGGAATAGGTTTGTGCATGATTTTGTTGAATTGCGCACGAAAATTCAAGAATAGCGAACGGCTGCATATATTTTTTTGTGGGCGTGGCTAAGATTAACAAATCTGTGTGAGTGGAATACGGAATGCGCCTAATGCAAGAACTGCTATTGTGAATAAATATATACGTCTCTCATAAAATGGAATTTTTTATGTGCAATTCAGGAAGCATTCGGTATTTACCTTCCTGGAGTAGAACATGCGCAAAATCTATCTGCGCACAAAAATGCCTTTATCCAGTGCAAACGTTTCTTGCATCGCGCCAGTAGTGACTACACAGGATAACCTAGGAAATGGAGAAGTGATGTCACTGGAGAAATGATCTCCTGTTTTATCACAACTTTATATTCCCCGTAGAGCCCAAAGAATCATTTTTATTAACAAAACAAGGGATAAGTTTGGCCTCATACTGAACTAGCCAAACTATACCACCAAAATATAAAGGGTTAATTTCACAAAAATCTATTTATTGTACAGAAAAAATTGTTACTATAACATATACACAGATTTAAATTATCTGTAATACAAACTAAATGTGCATTAACCCTTTGAGTGCGTACACCTCTGGCACTCAAAGGGTTAAGGTGACAGGTCCACTGTAAAGAGTCATGGTAATTAGATTTATGCTAATTGGATGTATTGTGCACCTCTCATATATTGAAAAGCGGATGGTTATGAAGCAATGGTATATACTTACAAAGGCAAAGAATTGCTCCATTTTTGTATTAAACATATGACTTAATGACTTATGACTTTAAAAGTGGGAGTTTTATATTTGTTGCTTTCAGTGCAGTTATTTTGACCCAGAATTGGCTCCTGTTTAGCTTACTGAATATGGCCCATAGATGATGTATGTTATGTTTATTTGTAGTATCTATAGTGCATAACTCCCAGGTTATCCTTTGAAATTATTAAAGTAAAATCTCAGGTATAATACACACTTGTTTGTTTACCTTATGTGAGGTGGGGTGTATTTATTACATGCAAGAAAAAAATGTAAATGCAGATGTCTGATCTCTCCTCTGTCTCTCTCCATTCACCCACATCAAAAACCCTTTGAGTTGCCTACCCCTCTGGCACTCAAAGGGATAAGGTACAGTATTTGCACCCACCTTCCCCCATTGTTCTCCCTCTACCCACCTCTATCAGACAGACCCCTCTGCAGGCAGGCATGTGATCCTTCAGCTTCCTCTATAGTTCCCTGTCAGGACCTGAATCACCATGTCGGGTCCTGAATCGCCCTGCTGGGTCCTAAATCGCCCTGCTGGGTCCTGACAGTGTACTTCCCTAGCTTCAGTGCACAGAGACCTGACACGGCAATATAGAAGAAGCAGACAACTAATACAAATATGTCACCCACTGATTGGATCTCCTGACTGACTTCAGAGGGGGTCATCCTGATGGAGGTGCATTTCAATTTTTTGTGTGTGTAGAGGGAGGTAAAGGGAGAGAAATCATGGGCACATATCATACACATTAACTTTATGTTTTCCTTAAAACAATATTTTACTGTAGGTAAATAACACTTTTTAACTCTTTGAGTGGCAGAGAAGTATCCAATGCATTGAAACGCAATACATTGGATACCTCTCAGGCACTCAAAGGGTTAAACCTTACAGATAAAAATGCTTCGTTTTGGACTAAGTCCAATAATCTCAGCGGTAAAGTAACCAAAATAATTCTGATGTAAAATAGATTCAGTACCTATTGATTTAGTCGGATAATTGCTGTAGTACATCAGTCACTTGTTATTCAGTTCTAAGGATTGGAATATAGTCCTTAAAATGTAATTTAAGTCCTGATTTGATTTAAATCCCTGACATTTATCTCCTTTTTCCAGCCATACTCAAACTATGCAGAAAAAAAAGCTGTGCATGCTTTCAGAATAGGCTAAATTAGATTTAGTGATAACATTCCATTTAATTGGAATGGTGTGACGGTTCTCAGTTCTTAGTAAATTAATTACTAGGAGAATTTCTTATACACATCTAAAGAAACCTATTGAAGAGTCAGTAAGCACGGGGGAGGTGAGAAAGGGGGAATCCTGGCTGTATGAACACTCACTTGTACACACTCACTTGCACGCAGTCACTTGTACACACTCACTTGCACGAAGTCACTTGCACACACTCACTTGCACACAGTCAAAGAAACAAGAAGAGCAATTTTAGAGCAAGCTAACTCATAGGGACAAATAAAAATTTCCACTTATTTAAATAGGGATTTTAACCTTTTGAATGCTAGAAAGGCCTTCAGTGCATTGCTTCTCAATATTGTGAAGTTTTTTGCCCCCGATTTGCTCCTCTTGACAAATATATATATATATCTTTAACCTTTAAGAACCAGATGGTTGTGCAACGCATTGCTCCGCCCTCTGGTCCTTAAAGGGATAGTAATGTTTCACAAAAAAAGCAGCTCCAATTAATCTTCATAGTACTTGGGCTGTGGAGTTATTTCAATACTGTCAGAGTTGTAGTTCAAGAGTAATTGAATGATAATGTATCCCATTCCCGCCCCTTTTACTGATGTAACACTGCTCACCTCAGAGCAGCAAGACTGTCCTGATGGATCGCAGAGAGGGACAGTCTTCAGTGAGCATAAGGGAAATACCAGTCAAGGGGACAGGGTTTTCCTTATGCTCACAGTAAGAAGATTGTCCCTTGCTGCGACTTGTCCGGTCAAGAGACCAGATTCCACGTTTGAGGGGAGGTGGCTTACACTAGGTAGAAGGGGCGGGAGGGGATACTTTATCATTCAGATACTCTTGAACTACAACTCTGACAGTATTGAAGTAACACTCTATGGCCTAATGCTATGAAAATTAATTGGAGCTGTTTTTTTGTGAAACATTAATATCCCTTTAAAGGATTAAAGCAACAGGCCTTACACAGGAGAAAGGCCATAGGGGACAAATAAAGTGTTCACATATTTAACCAGGGCTTACAACACCTTGATTTGCTTTAAGAGGCCTTCAACATAGTGCAAAACAATGCAGACCATATGAAGGCTGTTTCTGTTGGACTACAGCTTCCATCATCATAGAATGTGAGTTGTCATCCAGGCAGGGCAATGAGACCTTTCTACAAACAAGGCAGGTGCTCAGTGGAGCAGCTACAGGGAAGTTTCCCTTTTCCCCATTGTCATCTTTTTTTAAATAAAATACATTAAATTATTAATGTAGAATCTGTATTTACACAAATATACTGTTAAACCTTTGGGTGCTGGGGGTGTGCAGTGCATTGCCCCTTTGGTACTCAAGAGGATAATAGGGGTTCAGGTTGTACCAGTGTTTGATTTTTTTTTTTTTGGGGGGATGCCCGATTGAAGTTGGACCTGTCACCTCAAATTCAAGTCTTAATATAGTTGTTGAAGCTGCAAAAAGACATGTGTCCATCAAGTCCAGCCCATGCCATATCAGCCCTGTTGACTCAGAGGAAGGCAAAAAAAATTGAAGCCATTTCTAATTAAGCCCCAGGTGGTTAAAAAAAATTCCTTCCTAACTCGAAATGGCAGTCACATAGTTCACTGGATCAACATCCCATGTGCCTTGAAGCCAACTGTCATAATTCTCAATATTGTTCTGTGCTAGACAGGCATCCATTGCTTTTTTAAAGCATTTGAAAACATCATTCGATACTCCCTATGCATCTTGTTAGCCAAAAGACCAGAAGATGCGTAGTTTTGGAGATAATTATACTTTTATTTCTGAAAATCCATTTGTCTAATGAAATGCTCATTGAAGCAGAGAGCTTCATTATCGTACAGTGTCGCACTGAAAGAGACCATCACTTCTCAGAAACAAAAGTATCAATGTCTCCTAAAGTAGGTATCTGCTGATCTTTTGGCTAATGTAATACATAGTAAGTGTTGAATGGTGTGTTTGAAATGCACACTTCAATTCAAGGTGACAGTCCACTTGTAGGTTCTTTTAGGGTACCATGCAATCCCCTCCCAAATCTGTTCACATGGGTTAAGTATCACCTTTAAACATGAAAAGGTATCAGTCATTGACCTGTTTTTCACTCAGATCTGTTCACTTTGGGACTTGAAGGTCAAATAATACATTCAAAAATGTCCAGCATCTGACACTAATATTACTATGAATTCTCAGTTCAGATATATATTTAGTTGTCCAATAAAGTGTTCTCTAAGAATAAATTTGTTGTAACAGGACTGTACAGGTTTTAAGGATATTGAGGTTTATGTACCGAGAAGAGCTGCAGTAATTATGAGGGAAGCCAAATTCAGCTTATAAGAGAAATAATAATGCCCATTGATTTTAAATGGAGCTTAGGAACGCTTGAACTCTACAGATCTCCAATGCATTGATTTGCAGCATATCACAGATCTTTCTAGCATTCAAGGTATAAATGCCCTATTTAAATAATTTGGGATTTTGGGGATTTATCCCTATAGTATAGCTTGTTTACTGAAGAATTCCACCAGATTGTCTTAGAACATAAGCCTTATTGAACCATGGACAGAGATGATCCAGATGTGCAGATACTGACACTGACCACACTGTTGGACTGTTGGGTGGACCTCTCTGGCTTCCAGAATGTGAACACTGTATCAATATGAAATGTAGCAGACTGCTAGTTTGTGTTATAAATGCAATAGACTTCAGGGTCTATATATAAAAATAATATATGGTAGTGTGAATACACTCCGCAGCTCTAGAACTATATATAATAACACATTCAAGATACAAATAAAATATTCCCACCCCCTTAACCCCCTAAGGACCAGTGACGTGCCAGGACCATCACTGGTAAACTAGCCTAATGGACCGATGACCATCCTGGCACCTCATGTACTTGTGGGGTCTGAAATTGACTGCTCCAAGATCAAAGTGGTCTCTCTTGGACCCATGTTTGGCACGCTGGTACACGTCATCAGTCACCTGTGACGGCGCTCCGACTACGATCAAAGTGGTCCTTAAGGGAATTTCACTTCCCAGACTGCTTGTCGTTAAAGGGTTAAGCTCAATACTAATACTAGTTAGAGTTGTTAAGTTAACTTTAAGGGCCTTATGCAGAATACAACAGATGAGCAATTCTGGAGCGAACCAACGGCACAGTAAGGAACAAATAAAAATTAGCGATTTAAATGGGTCTTTTATTCCCTTAAATGCTAGAGAGGTATCCAGTGCATTGCTTCACAATGCAATGGAAGCGTTCCTAACATTCAAGGGGTTAAAATCAAGTTTAAATCAATGGTGCAGTTAGTTTGTTCTGTAGCTGCTCATGTTTTGCATAAAAACATACTATATTAGGTTTCAGTTCCAAGTAGTAATTATCAGGAAACTGTCGCTTATATATCTTTGTTTTTTCATTTAGTGCGTTTAACCTATAATCTGATTATAAGAGTAATTTACTTGAAAATCAAACCACTGAAAAAATTGTAACTTTCCACATGTCCTCTGGGAGTCACCAAACCACACATACATAGACATAGTCTGACACCGCTGTCTGTTCTTCTGTCCATTTGTATCACAGAACCACATATACACCGACTGCCACCTCAGCCTTGTTCCTCTGTCCACTGGTAGTCACCAAACCACACATACCAGCTGCCACGCCAGCCTTGTGCCACTGTCCGCATGTAATCACAGAACCTCACATATATTGTTTGTGACCCTAGCTTTATTTCACTGTCTACTGGTAGTCACAGAACCACACTGTGATACGAGTGTTCCACTGTCCATTTATAGTCACAGAACCACACATACACTATCTGACACCCCAGCTTTATTCCACAGCTGGTAGTGACAGCATGACACATACACCATCTAACACCCCAGCTTTATTCCACTGATGGTAGTGACAGAATGACACATACACTATCTGACACCCCAGCTTTATTCCACTGCTGGTAGTGACAGAACGACACATACACTGTCTGTCACCTGGGCCTTCTTCCACTGGTATTCACAGAATCACTTATGCACTGACTGCCACCCCAGCCATGTTCTCCTGTCCACCATTATTTATCTTTGTTCTGTGAAGCCATTTGCATTTCTTCATGGAAACACGAGGCTCCACTGAACACTGAGAATCACTGCACTGAGTTTCTGTTAGTAGGCCATCACACAGATTTTGATGTACTTTCTAAAACGGTGATATTTTGAATTCTGAAAGGAATAATTTGAATAGTTATACTGCTATATGCTTGAAATTCATCTTCTTGGAGGATCTAACATTGATTCCATTTTGGTTGCTTTCCTACAGTCATAAAAGCGTATTGTGGGAAGTATAACATGGTAGTGTCCTTCCCATGGCTCTATTGATTTGCCCTTCAGCTGTTTGCAGTGCATAGAGAACCTAGGGCCTTGTTGTTGATTATCTCTACACAATGTCTCTGTGAGCATTATTGACCCATTGCAGCTTACTGCCTGTGGCTCTTGATTTTTCACACCGTCTCCATGGCACTCATAATAAAACATACTATGTTATTGCAACTCCACTCTGGAAAAGCCAACTTGTATCGCTGGCAAACAAGTGAAGCATTTCTACAGAACATTTATTGTTTGCAGCCCTGAGTGCTGCAGTCATTTTTAGTATCTTCATTACTTTGCCAGGTCAGAGTCTTCAGGTGCACTTTTTCTGTGAAATTGGCTTATTTTCAAGTTAATTTAACTCCTTGGTTAAAAAAAATGTATTCTAGCTCAGGTCAATTTAGGAAACTATTTAGCAACAATGTTTATTTATTGACAGGGCACAAACTCCCCATGGTAATGTTAACCTTTTAAGTCACGGAGGGGTACGCATCGCATTGCTACGCAGTTCACTGTGCACCACTCTGGTTTTTAACTGGTTAAGTAGGCTTATGCACTCATGCCTGCTTTAGTGTGGAAAAACTGCCAGAAGCTGTCATGTGTGACTCCATCGATATGACATCCAGGACTCATTAACCCCCTTAACCCCTTAACGACCCTTGACGGTCATAGTACGTCAAGGGTCGATTTGACTTAACGATCGATGACGTACTATGACCGTCATCGAGTTCCGGGCTCCCCCCGCGGCTGCACGCCGTTCGGGGAGTCCGGAACGCAACGGAGCAATAAAAAAAAATTGGTCCGTGGTCGTTCAGTCGTGTCCGCGTCCGGATTCCCCGGTCGTTAAGGGGTTAAGGACCCGTGATGTGCCAGGACCATCATGGGTAAACCAGTCGTAAGGAAGAGTGACGGTCCTGGCACGTCATAGAATTCAGAGTTCCCTGCCTGGCTGCACGCCGTTCTGGGAGCCCTGAATCGGATGCAATGAAAAAAAAAAAATACTCTGTGATCCTTAAGTGCCCACCGCCAGCGCATGCGTCCAGTCCTTAAGGGGTTAAGGCACAAGAGCAAAATGCTTAGAGGCCATTAGAATTTTCTGACCATATGAAGGTAAATCATACTTTTCCTGAACTCTCTAGACTTCCAATTCAGGAAAAAAAACAAAAATATGTCAAAACTAATTAATATTTTATTAGTGTTTTTTTGGGGTGGGGGACCTTATCCTATATAATAATCTGCTACGATGTTTGTCACGATGCAGTCATGCGCAGTAGAAACAGCCCACTATGAATTCTCAGTTCAGATATATCTTTAGTTGTCCAATAAAGTGTTCTCTAAGAATGCATTTGTTGTAACAGGACTCTACAGGATTTAAGGATATTGAGGTTTATGTACCGAGAAGAGCTGCAGTAATTATGAGGGACGCCAAATTCAGCTTATAAGAGAAATAATGATGACCGTTGATTTTAAATGGAGCTTAGGAACTCTACAGATCTCCAATGCATTGATTTGCAATGTATCACAGATCTTTCTAGCATTCAAGGTGTAAATGCCCTATTTAAATAATTTGGGATTTTGGGGATTTATCCCTATAGTATAGCTTGTTTACTGAAGAATTCATCCAGATTGTCTTAGAACATAAGCCTTATTGAACCATGGGCAGATATGGTCCAGATGTGAAGATACTGACACTGACCACACTGTTGGGTGGACCTCTCTGGCTTCCAGAATGTGAACATTGTATCAATATGAAATGTAGCAGACTGAGCATGACTGCATCTCATGAGTGAAGCGACGCAAGACTGCATTGTGTGGAGCAGTGAGGTAGCGGCCTCTTAACCCTTTGAGTGCCAGAGTGGTACACTGCGTACCCCTCTGGCACCCAAAGGCTTAACATTACCCGGATCTTGGCCCGTGTACACGGGCTTTTACGCTAGTTTTGTATATTTAGCACAATAGATTGATTTTCACCATTAGATTCATGCAGTGTGGCACAGTATATGTTACTGTATTCTAATTTTTGGAGGGATTTCATCAAGCGGTAGTAGTTATACCTTTTGGTATTTGTCAGTGATCAATCTTATTCTCTGCTTTAAATTTATTGGTACATAGAAATACACACATACACACTTTCTATGAGTGTGTGTGTGTGTGTATCTGCTCCCCATTGTTTTCAGTGGGACCTGCCAGCTTGAATTTGGCACATAGGAATGGTGGATCTATCTGGTACTTGCTCTTGATGAACAAGCAAGTGCCAGATATGATCCAACATTGATGTACTGCCAAATGGCTATATCTGTATGGAATACCTCTTTGTTGATTGATGAATCCCACCAGTCTGCTGCCTTTCAGCTCTTGTTGGGCTACAGCTTCTCCAGTCCTGAGCTGTCCATTTTCCAGGTGAGGATGGTGGTGATACGAGTTATACTCAAACAACTGTTGGAGGGCAGCAGCTTGTCCATCCCTGCTAATAAAAAAAAACAGCTAAGTGGACCAGTCACTTCTCTTTTGGAATTGATAATTATACCTAGAATGGCCACTACTTCTCATTCCAGATCTCTCTTCGTGTGCCAGCATGTGTAGGGATGTATTAATATTCAAATAAATAATATGGCTTTCAAGGAATTTTGGATTATGACAAAACTTAAAAAAATGTATTTTCTTCTTTGAAATGTTGAAGTCCTACGGCTACATTTATCATTCAGTTGCTGCAGTCCTAGGACTACATATATCATTCGGTTGGTGGCTTCACAAGGTTAATTTTTTTAATTTTATGGCCTCCAGTTCATTATTTATAAAGTTCCTCTTGGCAATTGTTAATCAGATAGCAGGAACTGCGGACAAGTCCAGATTTATCACTAACTGCTAAATGACCATTGGGGAGGGGTTGCTGACACTTTAGAGGTGTTGGTGATTATGTCCACTTGCGTGCATATGCTGTAGGGATATTTATGAAGTAGCAGCAACTGCTTTAATTATTATATCTGTAAAATAAAATCCTATTGGAAGGCTTTGTCTCCAAAATAAAATATTTTTTTTAAATAATGAATTGGGATCCTAGACTAAAAAATTTTTTTCTGTAAAATATTTTGTGTAGGCTAAGTTTATGGTAATACTAGATTGATAGTAATCATGTATATTTAGGCTGTGTTTAAAGTAAGAAGAGAGACAAAGCAAGCCAAATGTCAGTTTTCTGCCACATGTATCCATGTATGAGTGGTGGTGAGAATTCTAACCTTTTGTTTCTAGACGGAATGTACTATTCTCAGCCAATTGCACTTCCCGTAAACAAATGGTACATTTCTCCTAAAGACTGCTTAAAGATATACTATGTCCAAACATTATCGAACACATCACATTACATCCTCAACATAGTATTACTGGTCTCTCTGAGGCTGTCAGAGATGTAATACACAATCAATAACTCAATAACTTGTTAACTCAGGTCCCACAGACGACCATAATGTAGAACTTCCAGGAGCCACATGCTACCGTGTGAATCTACTTCTTTTCAGCATCTCACAAATTTCCAAGTGATTACCTCGATTATCAATTTGTTCTCTTCTTAGTCAAATGTGCCATTCTAACAGACAGCTCACTCTCAGGATCCTCTTTCAAGGCTGCTATCTAATTGACTGATATCAAAAGAATTCATTGGTAAAGCGTACACTTTGGCACACATTTACCAAAAGGAGAATTGCCATTTTAAGAGCGCCAGTATCTTGTCCATTTATGTTGTACTTGTAGTTTAAGATGGTTTTACTTTTTCACTATGTCGCTCATCCAGAGAGAATTCCATTGATAACAGTGAGAGAAATGGAAACAGAATGGGTAGATCTTGTCAAATTGACAATAAGATTGCCCAAAACTAGCTTATCATGTAGATCAATTTCCATTAATATATTTGTAACTCAACATTCAAACTTTTATCAAAATGTTCACGAAAAAAGTCACCATCAAACTGGCGCTCATGGCACCCCAAAATGCCAATGTAAGCTGGTTGAGAATGTCCGACTTAGCAATGTGAGTGAAATGTAAATATACCCGGTGTTTTCAATTGAAAGATTAAACTCTTCCCCCCTCCTTGCAACATTCAAATATAAGTTGAGGTTTCATTAAAAATTTCAATCCTCAAAACTTGCCGGCCACAATTTGATGAATATTATTGATTATTTCACAGCCTTTCACTCACTCATGGTGACTGTGGCCATAGATAGGGCTGCAGACTAGTTACAATAGGATTCCATCTTGATAATGGGCTCCGATGAGATACTGTTACTTGATAAAGATAATTGATGTTTCACAGTGAATTGGGAAGCAGTTGCATGAGTACTGGATATTGAACTGTTCTCTAACCAGTTGTTAAGAAAACAGAAAGAAAACAGTCAACTGTTAGCATAGACCTTACCTATAAAAAATGGTTTTGGTGCTTTTTTTCTTGTAACTTTCAATTTCTTTTATTCGAATTTAATCTTAATTCTCTAACTGTGGCTGTGGTGGAACCATTTATATTTACATGAAACCCAAACAATCTCTCATTTTAACCCCTGTATGTTACAGGCTCTGGGCAGAGCCAGGTCATATATGCATATTATCCTTAAAATATGAGTGGTGCCTTCTTTTTTTGAGAACTTCTGCCTTAAAGTAATGGCCTATATTCATAAGATAAGTACAATACTTTTGCGGCAAAAAACTGACATCATAAGAGTAATTAAAATTTACCATTGATTTAAATGGAATCTGTTGGAGCTCTAGCTAGCCATCCAGTCCCCACTGTAACAAGTGTTGGGGGTGGGAGTGTCTAAATAGCACAATCTGGGGGTAAAATGTGGTCTGGACTTGATTGGGGTGGGCATTTCTGGGAGGATGGAAGGTGGGATTTGCCCTAAAAATTGGCACAACAGGGCAAGGAGTGGGTGGAATTTGGTAGGTTTACCAGAAAGCTTGATAACCCCTGAGACCAGAAATTAACTCTCAGAACTGTAGTCTTTGGGGCAGATCCCATGAGTTCCCAGGTAGGGATACATAACTAGATGTAGGTGTGCATCTTGTTCATATTTCCAGAGCACCAGAGAGTTTTAACCATTACAGGAAAACGTCCAAGTGACTGTTGTGACATAAAGTGACACCTGCTCTGGGATACAAGAAAATGAATATCAAAACCCACGGTTTAGCTTAGCCTTAAGGTGCAAGACAAGGGCACTTCCTCCCCCGTTGACATCAGGAAGTAAAGTTAAATTCTCCCTCTAGTTTTCAGAACTGTCCCTGTCACAGGCATCAATGGGCAGGTCAGATCTCTGTGCCCATCACAGGCATCAATGGGTAGGTCAGAACTCTGTGCCTGTCACAGGCATCAATGGACAGGTCAGAACTGTGCCTGTCACAGGCATCAATGGGCAGGTCAGAACTCTGTGCCTATCACAGACATCAATGGACAGGTCAGAACTCTGTGCTCATCACAGGCATCAATGGACAGGTCAGAACTCTGTGCCTATCACAGACATCAATGGACCGGTCAGAACTCTATGCCCATCACAGGCATCAATGGGCAGGTCAGAACTCTGTGCTCATCACAGGCATCAAAGGGCAGGTCAGAACTCTGTGCCCATCACAGTCATCAATGGGCAGGTCAGAACTCTGTGCCCGTCACAGGTATCAATGGGCAGGTCAGAACTCTATGCCCGTCACAGGCATCAATGGGCAGGTCAGAACTCTATGCCCATCACAGGCATCAATGGGCAGGTCAGAACTCTGTGTTCATCACAGGCATCAAAGGGCAGGTCAGAACTCTGTGCCTATCACAGTCATCAATGGGCAGGTCAGAAATCTGTGCCTATCGCAGACATCAATGGGCAGGTCAGACCTCTGTACCTGTCACAGGCATCAATGGACAGGTCAGAACTCTGTGCCTATCACAGATATCAATGGGCAGGTCAGACCTCTGTGCCCATCACAGGCATCAATGGGCTGGTCAGAACTCTGTGCCTATCACAGGCATCAATGGGCAGGTGAGACCTCTGTGCTCATCACAGTCATCAATGGGCAGGTCAGAACTCTGTGCCTATCACAGGCATCAATGGGCAGGTCAGACCTCTGTGCCCATCACAGTCATCAATGGGCAGGTCAGAACTCTGTGCCCATCACAGTCATCAATGGGCAGGTCAGAATTCTGTGCCCATCACAGTCATCAATGGGCAGGTCAGAACTATGTTCCCATCATAGGCATCAATGGGCAGGTCAGAACTCTGTGCCTATCATAGGCATCAATGGGCAGGTCAGAACTCTGTGCCCATCACAGGCATCAATGGGCAGGTCAGACCTCTGTGCTCATCACAGGCATCAAAGGGCAGATCAGAACTCTGTGCCCATCACAGTCATCAATGGGCAGGTCAGAACTCTGTGCCCGTCACAGTCATCAATGGGCAGGTCAGAACTCTGTGCCCGTCACAGTCATCAATGGGCAGGTCAGAACTCTATGCCCGTCACAGGCATCAATGGGCAGGTCAGAACTCTGTGCCCATCACAGTCATCAATGGGCAGGTCAGAATTCTGTGCCCATCACAGACATCAATGGGCAGGTTAGAACTCTGTGCCCGTCACAGTCATCAATGGGCAGGTCAGAACTGTGTTCCCATCACAGGCATCAATGGGCAGGTCAGAACTCTGTGCCTGTCATAGGCATCAATGAGCAGGTCAGAACTCTGTGCCTATCACAGTCATCAATGGGCAGGTCAGAACTCTGTGCCTATCACAGTCATCAATGGGCAGGTC
Organism: Rhinophrynus dorsalis; assembly: GCA_037306005.1. Classification (NCBI taxonomy): domain Eukaryota; kingdom Metazoa; phylum Chordata; class Amphibia; order Anura; family Rhinophrynidae; genus Rhinophrynus; species Rhinophrynus dorsalis. Next base: position 660,290,588 of record CM074718.1, on the reverse strand, counting down.
AGAACTATGTTCCCATCACAGGTATCAATGGACAGGTCAGAACTCTGTGCTCATCACAGACATCAATGGACAGGTCAGAACTCTGTGCTCATCACAGGTATCAATGGGCAGGTCAGAACTCTGTGCCTGTCACAGTCATCAATGGACAGGTCAGAACTCTGTGCCTGTCACAGTCATCAATGGGCAGGTCAGAACTCTGTGCCTATCATAGGCATCAATGGACAGGTCAGAACTCTGTGCCTATCACAGACATCAATGGACCGGTCAGAACTCTATGCCCATCACAGGCATCAATGGGCAGGTCAGAACTCTGTGCTCATCACAGGCATCAAAGGGCAGGTCAGAACTCTGTGCCCATCACAGTCATCAATGGGCAGGTCAGAACTCTGTGCCCGTCACAGGTATCAATGGGCAGGTCAGAACTCTATGCCCGTCACAGACATCAATGGGCAGGTCAGAACTCTATGCCCGTCACAGACATCAATGGGCAGGTCAGAACTCTATGCCCATCACAGGCATCAATGGGCAGGTCAGAACTCTGTGTTCATCACAGGCATCAAAGGGCAGGTCAGAACTCTGTGCCTATCACAGTCATCAATGGGCAGGTCAGAAATCTGTGCCTATTGCAGACATCAATGGGCAGGTCAGAACTCTGTGCCTATCACAGATATCAATGGGCAGGTCAGACCTCTGTGCCCATCACAGGCATCAATGGACCGGTCAGAACTCTATGCCCATCACAGGCATCAATGGGCAGGTCAGAACTCTGTGCTCATCACAGGCATCAATGGGCAGGTCAGACCTCTGTGCCCATCACAGTCATCAATGGGCAGGTCAGAACTCTGTGCCCGTCACAGGTATCAATGGGCAGGTCAGAACTCTATGCCCGTCACAGGCATCAATGGGCAGGTCAGAACTCTATGCCCATCACAGTCATCAATGGGCAGGTCAGAACTATGTTCCCATCATAGGCATCAATGGGCAGGTCAGAACTCTGTGCCTATCATAGGCATCAATGGGCAGGTCAGAACTCTGTGCCCATCACAGGCATCAATGGGCAGGTCAGACCTCTGTGCTCATCACAGGCATCAAAGGGCAGATCAGAACTCTGTGCCCATCACAGTCATCAATGGGCAGGTCAGAACTCTGTGCCCGTCACAGTCATCAATGGGCAGGTCAGAACTCTGTGCCCGTCACAGTCATCAATGGGCAGGTCAGAACTCTATGCCCGTCACAGGCATCAATGGGCAGGTCAGAACTCTGTGCCCGTCACAGTCATCAATGGGCAGGTCAGAACTCTATGCCCGTCACAGGCATCAATGGGCAGGTCAGAACTCTGTGCCCATCACAGTCATCAATGGGCAGGTCAGAATTCTGTGCCCATCACAGACATCAATGGGCAGGTCAGAACTCTGTGCCCGTCACAGTCATCAATGGGCAGGTCAGAACTGTGTTCCCATCACAGGCATCAATGGGCAGGTCAGAACTCTGTGCCTGTCATAGGCATCAATGAGCAGGTCAGAACTCTGTGCCTATCACAGTCATCAATGGGCAGGTCAGAACTCTGTGCCTATCACAGTCATCAATGGGCAGGTCAGAACTATGTTCCCATCACAGGTATCAATGGACAGGTCAGAACTCTGTGCTCATCACAGACATCAATGGACAGGTCAGAACTCTGTGCTCATCACAGGTATCAATGGGCAGGTCAGAACTCTGTGCCTGTCACAGTCATCAATGGGCAGGTCAGAACTCTGTGCCTATCATAGACATCAATGGGCAGGTCAGAACTCTGTGCCTATCACAGGCATCAATGGGCAGGTCAGACCTCTGTGCTCATCACAGGCATCAAAGGGCAGATCAGAACTCTGTGCCCATCACAGTCATCAATGGGCAGGTCAGAACTCTGTGCCCGTCACAGTCATCAATGGGCAGGTCAGAACTCTGTGCCCGTCACAGTCATCAATGGGCAGGTCAGAACTCTATGCCCGTCACAGGCATCAATGGGCAGGTCAGAACTCTGTGCCCGTCACAGTCATCAATGGGCAGGTCAGAATTCTGTGCCCATCACAGACATCAATGGGCAGGTCAGAACTCTGTGCCCGTCACAGTCATCAATGGGCAGGTCAGAACTGTGTTCCCATCACAGGCATCAATGGGCAGGTCAGAACTCTGTGCCTGTCATAGGCATCAATGAGCAGGTCAGAACTCTGTGCCTATCACAGTCAGCAATGGGCAGGTCAGAACTCTGTGCCTATCACAGTCATCAATGGGCAGGTCAGAACTATGTTCCCATCACAGGTATCAATGGACAGGTCAGAACTCTGTGCTCATCACAGACATCAATGGACAGGTCAGAACTCTGTGCTCATCACAGGTATCAATGGGCAGGTCAGAACTCTGTGCCTGTCACAGTCATCAATGGACAGGTCAGAACTCTGTGCCTGTCACAGTCATCAATGGGCAGGTCAGAACTCTGTGCCTATCATAGGCATCAATGGGCAGGTCAGAACTCTGTGCCTATCACAGTCATCAATGGGCAGGTCAGAAATCTGTGCTCATCACAGGCATCAAAGGGCAGATCAGAACTCTGTGCCCATCACAGTCATCAATGGGCAGGTCAGAACTCTGTGCCCGTCACAGTCATCAATGGGCAGGTCAGAACTCTGTGCCCGTCACAGTCATCAATGGGCAGGTCAGAACTCTATGCCCGTCACAGGCATCAATGGGCAGGTCAGAACTCTGTGCTCATCACAGGTATCAATGGGCAGGTCAGAAATCTGTGCCTATCACAGTCATCAATGGGCAGGTCAGAAATCTGTGCCTATCACAGTGATCAATGGGCAGGTCAGAACTCTGTGCCTATCACAGTGATCAATGGGTAGATTTAAGATTATCATGTGCAGTGAGAGAGGTTTCTGTCCTGGGGCCTTCTAGGAACTCTCATGACCTCTTCCGTGGCATTCAGGACTGATCAGAGATGCTATCTCGTGATGACACAAAGGCAAAAATTCATAAGGGCTGTTAGGATTTTTTGGGCCACAATAGTGGGGGTTATTATTAGGAAGTCTTATTTCTCCTTTAAATCCAGGGCTTTGTATTTTCCCTCAAAGAGGACTTCCCAGGAGGAGGGACGCAGGGCACATTTAAAATACGCAACTGTTCCAAACCGTCAAGGACTTGTGGTCACCCTAGGCAGAGGCAGGCAATTGTTGAACCTCTAGCTGTTGGGGACTCCGATTTCCATCCTCCCGAACGATAAGATTTTATTTGTGGAACAATATTAAACAAAATAATTTTTTTATTACAACAGTGCATAAGATATTTGCATGTAGATGTGATTAGTGTATAGAGAGCTACAAGGTCACTACACAGAAGTCTTCAATTAGCTTTTCATTCATAGGCCCATACGCACACTGATCAACACTTTAAATGGTCAAAGAGGGACATGTCTGCTTTTGGTGATATTGCTGGGGCATGGCTGGTGGGTGGGGCATTACCAAGAATTTTTAGTTTATTTAATGACCTACTGACACCTCTTTGTGTATGAAAATACATGATTTAGAGTAAAATTAAAGTATTTTATTTGCACATAATGTATAAATACACATATTGAAGTTTAACCCCTTAAGGACCACTTTGGTGTTTCCGACACGCCGGTACATGTGACCTGTGATGTGTACCGGCACGCCACTCTGGGGAGTGAGAGAGACCGCTCCAGTCTTGGAGCAGTCAATTTTACTCCCCGTTTTTACTTACAGTGCCCACGGAGGAGTACCGGAAGTAAAACATACGTGATGTGCTGTGACCGTCACCAGTGCTTAAGGCAAAAAAGGTGTGACGGTCATAGCACGGCACACGGGTGTTAACCCCTTAGTGACCAGGCGCGTGGCCGGCACTTAACGCCCACAGTGTATTTTTCTTTTTTAAATGATTCCGCGCGGGGACCCAGAAATGGAGGACGTACATGTACGTCCTCTGTCCTTAAGGGACATCCGCCCGAGGACGTACATGTAAGTTTAAGGGGTTAAATAAACTTTAACACGAGTTTTATTATTGTGGAACAATATGATACACCCCTATACACACCACACAGTCTGATCTCCTAAAAAGAGGGATTGGGTCTCAAAGAGGGACACTTGGAAGGCATGAATACATATAGTGCTGTGTAAATGTATGGTGCTATATAAATAAAGATACGTACATACAAAAAGCAGAGAGACAGTTTCAGACAGGAAAAGGGTATTTCTGAGTGAATGTAGACCTGTCTGTCAACAACGATTGGCCCTTCTTTATAAAAGCAAATTGGAGTTATTTTGGAATAAACCAACTGCACCACAGGGGACAAAATATAAATTCCTTAATATTCCATGCACTTGAATAGAGCTGTTTAACCCCTTGAATGCCAGAGAGGTCTCCAGCGCATTGCAATGCATTGGAGATCTCTCTGGAATTCAAGGGTTTAACCCTTTCAGTGCCAGAGGGGTACAGAGTGCATACAGAATGCATTGCAGAGCAATGCGTTCCATACCCCTCTGGCACTCAAAGGGTTAAAAAGCCACTTTTTATTTAAGAGGAATATTATTTTGTCCCCCTTTGGTTTAGTTGGTTTACCCCAGAATAGCTCCAGTTTGCTATTATAAATATGGGACAATGTTTTGGCAAATGCAGTAGATATCCTATATAATAATTCTCTAAGGATGTTTGTCAGAAGCCGTCATGCGCAGTAGAGCCAGCGGTCCCAGGAAGGTGCGCAGAGAGGACTCCGGTCTGAATTTGGAGCGCCCTGGTCCGTATCAGCCACGGGGCGGGCAGTCTGTACTGGGCATGACTGCAGCGCCACCTTTGTTGGCTGGGCTTTAAAACTACTCTTAAAATAAATAAATACATAAAGTAAAGGGAGGCTGCCACGTTGTCAGCAAGACATTCAAGGCCATGTACACAAAGAAGTGCAAGTCAACTGCACAATAGCAAACAAACAAAAACTCTCATTGCTTTAACCCTCTGAGTGCCAGAGGGGTACCCAACACATTGCCCAGCAATGCGTTGAGTACCCCTCTGGCACTCATAGGGTTAAATGGGGCTTCAAACCCTGTGAATTAAAGAGAGATCTTGTAGACATTGATGTATTTGCAGGGGTCCCCACTTTTTTGCCAGAACAAGTAATTCTGGGTTTACAGGGAAAGAACTATCAGGATAGACTAAAGGATCTGAACATGTATAGCTTGGAGGAGAGAAGAGAGAGGGGATATGATAGACACATTCCAATACATGAAGGGATTCAACAAAGTGCAGGAGGGAAATACATTTCAAAGGAGTAAAAATGTTAGGACAAGAGGTCTTAGTCTAAGACTAGAGGGACACAGGTTTAGAAGTAATGTAAGAAAGCTTTACTTCACTGAGAGGGTAGTAGATAAGTGGAATAGGCTACCAGCAGAAGTGGTAGAGGTTAATACATTGAGGGAATGTAAGCATGCTTGGGATAGGCATATGGCTGTCCTAACATAAGACAAGAACATGAACCAAATAAGGGTTGAGGCTTTTACAGTAGGAAAATGGGCAGAATAGATGGGCCGAATGGTTCCTATCTGCAGTGTAACTCTGTGTTTCAAGCCAACTGCTCTATAAAGAACATTCCCATTGATTTCAATAGGTTTTTAACCCTTTGAAATATAGAGATCTCCAGTATGTTGAGACGCAGTGCACTTGAGATGTCTCAAGGGGTTAAAACGACATTCAGATCAGTGGGGATTTGTCAGTTTTATATGTTATCTGCCGTTCCATTAGTATGCCCCAGATTTACTCTGAATTTGGCCCTGAGAGAAAATGTAATGATTATATGAAGAAATTACATTCCAGCTCCTACTGCCTGATATTAAACCTAACTAGCCACTGGATGTCACTATTAATAAGCTAGTTTGGATAGGAGCACTGTTAAATACATTTGTTCCCTATTTAAAGTAATTGCAGTGCATTGTTATGTAGTAAAAGCGTAACCAGTAGTGAGCAAGCTTATTCTCTTTGTAGCTGGAGAGCCATATGTTGCCTACTTGACACTCTGGTTTTGCTCGGTCTGGAATTTCCAGGGCACTCTATTATGTATGGACCCTATTTATCAATCTAAAGCGGTACAAGCTACACTATAGTGTGGAAAGGAAAATCTCCCACTGATTTGAAGGGGGTTTTGTTTGTTTGCTTGTTTTGTAACCCTTAGTATGCTAGAGAGATATCAGCTGCGCTGTTTTCTTTATCATTTAAAGCGAAGCTATCATCCACCTTATATTCTGCCCCAAATCCGAATAATAATAGCGATATGCATCTACGTACTTGTAATCTCAATAATTATTGCGGCATTAGTGAAAAATAGAACTTTTTTAGGCAGACAGGCATCGGGAAACAGCGCAGACGTCTTGCAGAGAAGCCATCACTGCGTCTGCACTGTCCATCCCTTCTCCTCCATGATTGGGGAGTTGAATGTCTGGTTACCTTAAAGGGATAGTAATACTTCGTTTTAACTTTATTTTATTTTGTAGGCATTAAAAAAACATGAAGAATGATATAAGTCTTATCCCTCAAACCTTTATGGTTTATGAGATATTCACAAACAAAGTTTCCCCTCCCCGCCCCTTTTACCTAGTGTAAGCCATCTCTTCTCAGATGTGAATCTGGTTGTAAGACCAGACAGATAACAGCAGGGGACAATCTTCTTTGTATGAAAACAATGAAAGCCCTTCCCCCCTTGACAAGTTTTTCAGCTTTTTCCCTTATCTTAATTGAAGATTGTCCCTCTCTGCAGTCTACCTGGGCACCTCCCTTCTGATCTGGTTGAACAGGGGGAGGGGAAACTTTGCTTGTGAATATCTCTTAAACCATAAAGGTTTGAGAGATAAGACTTATATCGTTCTTCATGTTTTTTTAATGCCTACAAAATAAAATAAAGTTAAAACAAAGTATTACTATCCCTTTAAGGCACTGGAAGGGACTGACTGCGCAGGCTCAGAGAGCACCTACAGCAAGATCCCTGCCGATGCCTGTCTACCTAAAAAAGTCTATTTTTCACTAATGACGCAATAATTCTTGAAATTACATGTATATAGATGCATATCTCTATTATTGTTAGGTTTTGGGGCTCAATATAAGGTGGATGATAGTTTCGCTTTAACATATTGAGTGCCAGAAAGATATGCAATGCATTGCTTTGCAGTGCGTTGCATGGCACTCAAAGGGTTACAGCTGGAATTTGCCGAATTTCCGTTGCAAACCTTTGGCGCAGTTTGTTGCTCCAGAATTGCACCTCTTTAGCTGCGTAAATAAGGTCCTGTAAGTAATTTGTTTCACAATAACAGCAGCTCTAATTAATCTTCATAGTATTTGGGCCATGGAGAGTGTTATTTCAATACTGTCAGAGTTGCAGTTCAAGAGTAATTGAATGATAAAGTATCCCCCTCCCGTCCGTTTTACCTAGTGTAAGCCGCCTCCCCTCAGATGTGGAATCTGGTATCTGGACTGGACAGGTTGCAGCAAGTGACAATCTTCTTACTGTGAACATAAGGAAAACTATGGGGGGCATCATATGTTAAATATTAACTGTGGGGCAGCATGCTGGACGCAAGTATTGTGGGACAACATGGGGGACATCACCATTGTGTGTTCACCCGACATACACTGCCTGACACCCCCAGCCCTTGTTTCCATGCCCATGGGACAGAATGTAAGCATGCGTGGGATAGGCATAAGGCAGTCCTTAACATAAGAAAAGTCCAAGGGCCAAATAAGGTTTGAGGTTTTTACAGTAGGAAAATGGGAAGACTAGATGGACCGAATGGTTCTTATCTGCCGTCAAATTCCATGTTTTTATGTTTTATACTTCCTGTCAAGTTAATATTTTTTTATTATTTTACACACACACACACACACACACACACACATGACAGAGAGAGAGAAAGATAACTAACAGTAGAAGAGAATGTTACGTACCTAGGTAAGTTCTTTTATTTGTGTAAGGTCACACCTGCATTTTGATTCTTGCATAAAATCTCATTGGAAAAATGCTTGTGTTTTAAGCTCTATATTTAGCATATTTTTATTGTGATTTCATTGCATTTGGTATACATGGTGAATCTTGTCAAACTTATCCCAGAATGCCCTATTTTGTGCCAATAATGCACATTTCCTGCTCTTACAACACGCAAAAACAGACAACTTTTTTTTCGATAAAGTTTTTTGTACTGAAATAATGGAAAAATTGTTAATATGATAACGCAAAAACAGACTTATTCATAGCAGACAGAGATCCTGAGTTACGTGCTCTGCATCCGTATGATATTATTGTACCTAACGCGTGCTTGGGTTTTTTTTTCTCCAATGTGTTCAGAATATGAGTGGGAACAAAGCCTTATATTAACCCTTTAAGGACCCATGACATGCTAGGACCGTCATGAGAAAACTTCCCTAAAGGACCCATGACGGTCATAGCACGTTGTGGATTTCAGGGCTCCCCCACGTGGCTGCACTCCGTTTGGGGAGGCCTGAACTGGAACTGTAAAAAAAAAACAAAAACTTTGTGATCTTTAAGTGCCGGCCACGTGCATGCGCAGTCAGTCCTTAAAGGATTAAAAACCTTATTAAAGGGATAGTAATACCTAAACACCTAAAAAAATTCAACTTTGAAAATTAATAACTTTTGAATGAAACGCCTTTCAGCAGTGGGAGTACTCTTGTTTTACTTAGGGGGATAAACCCTACAAAATATATTTTTTTACATTTTAAGTATTACTATCCCTTTAAGAAAGAAAAAGATGAGTGATTTTGGGGCAATCCATCTTCACCATAGGGTACAAATTAAACTTCTCAAAATTCCAGTTGCTTAAAATATGTCTTTTAACCTCTTGAATGCTGCTCAATTCAATCAAGGGGTTAGAATTCAGAAATCCCATTTTAATCAGCTGGCACTGTTTCCCCCGTGTGTTGCTGTTGGCTTACATCAAAATGGTTCTTCTTTTGCTTTCTGCGTAAGGCCCTCCTAAGAGCCACGCGTTCCTGCAGGCATAGTCCCCTCAGAGCCCTTTGAGTGCAGAGGGGTACCAAGGCATTGCAAAGCACTCAAAGGGTTAATATTTGTAGGGGTGTGTGTGCGTGGCTGTGATCCTTGTTGGAAGGGAAGACAGCGTGTGTTATCATCCCAGCTCCATACATCATCAGCAGGAAGAGCATCCTTGTGAATGATCTATTACTGAGAGAATAGGGTGGGCAGCCTGCTTTATGGGAATAGCTGCAGTGCGCATTAGTCCAGCTCCCTTCCAATCTAAAATGCACCATGGGAAAATTCTACAGTTGACACAGACATTAGTCTTTTCGTATAAATGCTTTCCCTTATCCCATCTACAGGATAAAAGTAATATATTGGAAATGCTGTTTCTGTAATTACCTGCCAGAAAACCTAGGTTGTCAAGTGTTAACTAAGACATCTTACATGATCAGAAGACTTAACAACCTGTATAAAAATATACTCATCTGTTACTATGGGGGGTGGGGGATAAAGTGTACAGTCTTATTTTTAAATGAAAATAAACATTTCATAATAATAAATAATGTGGGCAGAAGACTCTAATGTGCACCATGAATCAATCTCCTGTTTCTGTTCCCCAAAGTGAATTAAAATTTAGTACTGGATATCATGTCTATGGAAGCAAACATCATTCTTAATGAAAGACTCCAGAATTCTAAACTCCACCTACTGGTCTCTTTAGGAAGCCTTAAAGAAGCAGTAAACCTTTTTTAATGAAAAACAAACATATATTGTAGGACTTTTCCTGTTGAGGAATACAAGTTTATTCCTACTGCTGGGAGATGTTTTTCAGAGTTATTACTTCTTAAAGTTTTTTTTTCTTTAAGACTGCCCTCTAGTGGGCAGAAAGAAAGACTGTAGTTCATCTGGAGGGAGATGCACTAAAGGGGAGATAAGGGGCCACATTGAGGATATGGTGACATATCTGAGATGTCTTTACCATCATATCCCTTTGAGTCCTCCACATTCCACCAACATCGCCATAAATCGACCATACCTACGACAGGCATGCAGTTTTCCTATAACTAATTCCACAAGTGCTAATTTGCATATGGAAATGCAAGTTATTGAGCCATTGTTATATGCATGTGGGTATGTTTGTGTTAATGTGGCTGTTCACAGCATGCACTAAGCTCAGATAACTGCCTCTGCTGTGTCCTAACATTGCCAATGTCAGGATCTCCCTGTAGCTTGCTCAGAAAATTATTCAGTTGCATTGCATGTGAGAGATGAGTCTCTGATAAGTTCTCCACAGAATGTCTTCAGACTAAAGGAAGTGATGAAGCTTTTACTTAGAACTTTTGAAATAAACATTTGGCAGCAGTGGGATTACCCTTAGTTTACTCAGCAGGAAAAGCCCTATAACATAAGTTTTCAGCAAAAATGTTTACCGTCAGAGGCGTAACTAGAAGCCACCATGCCATGGGCCCTTCCCCCGACCACACTGGCCCCATCTCCACATTGCCCCTTCCACAATGCCCCCATTCTCCACATTGCCCCTTCCACATAGCCTCCATATCTCCACATTGCTCCTGAATCTCCACATTGCCCCCATATCTTTACAATATCCCTTCCACAATGCCCCTCAATCTCCACATTGCCCCCATACATATCTTCACAGTGCCCCTACCTCAAGTCCCTGGTGGTCTAGCGGCGTGGCATCATGAGAATGATCTGTGCCTCCTTCGGCACAGATCTGAAGCGCCCGCGCGGTTCTCAGTAATACAGAGCGCTGGGAGATGATGTCATCTTCCAGCGCTCTGTATTACTAGAGCGCCGGTCGCCGGAGCTGGTACACAGTTGCTGCGGGCACGTGGCGAGGAGGTTGCAAGGGGCGGCCGGGCCCCTGGAGTGACGGGCCTGGTCGCAGGTGCGACCCCTATTGTTACACCACTGTTTACCATTCATTTAACTTTAGGACGTTTTTAGTCTTTGAGTTGTGTCATAAAAATCATGACTGCCTCTATAGTCCTAAAATCCAGTGATAAGTAAACATTCATTTGGGGATCCACTTCTCGTGGAACAGATGTATGCAGCCCATTAGGATTTTATGTCCAGTTTAACACTTTGAGTGCCTGAGAGGCATCCAATGCATTGCATTGGATACCTTTCTGGCACGCAAAGGGTTAAGAGAAGAAAGGGGTTATTACTAGGAGGTGTTAGTGTTCCTTTAACATCTTGACATGATTTTCCCTTTTGGGTAGTTTTATTTTTATAAATGTAGGTATTTGCACATGTATTTTTAACCTCTTAAGGACTGTGTACACGCACGCGGCTGGCACTTAAGGACCACGGAGCATTTATTTGTTTTTGGAATCCAATAAAGGGCTCCCCGAACAACGTGCAGCCGCGCCGGGAGCCGTGAAATCCGTGACGTACATGTACATCATGGGTCCTTTAGGCACATTCACCCATGACGTACTTGTACATCCTTGGTCGTTAAGGGGTTAAGTATTCATTTGTACTTTATCTTGAGAAAATATTTTGATACGTCTTTGCCGTAAATATTTCTACAAGTCAATATATAGAGGCTCCCTGCCAAACATACCTGTATTACAAGTATAAACATGGCACACTGCGCTGTTCACATGCATTCTGTGAGCCGCCTTCCCCAAACCCCTGATCACATGCACAGTACGGATAGTGTTATGTTACCAACATGGACATTTGGTGCTGAAACAGAGCTTTATACCTCCCGGGAATGCCACCCAGATTGGAAATCACTACTTTAAGTTGAGGGGTTTTAACACTGTGGATGCTAGAGGACTGCAGCTTATTATGAAGTAATGTATTGGAGACTTCTCTAGCATCTACAGGGCTAAATAATCAGTCATTAGAAAGCTAGAACTATTACTAGTATAATAAAAGTAATGACTCCCTCTTTAAAGGGGATCTATCACCCCTATACAAGTTAGTCTTATTAGTTATCTCATTGGCTAGATATCAGTCTCTGCCAATGAGACCGCTCCATCTTACAGACAAAAAGCCTCCGTCATTGGAGGAGGCTGGACAGAGTGAGGGGAGCAGTGGCAGAGTGACAGACTGCGGTACAGATCAGGTAATCACAGTCTGTCTGGAAGTAGGGTGCAGGGCACTCTTTAAAGGGATATTAATACTTAAAATGTAAAAAAACATATGTTGTAGGGTTTATCCCCCTGAGTAAAACAAGAGTACTCCCACTGCTGAAAGGTGTTTCATTCAAAAGTTATTAATTTTCAAAGTTGAATTTTTTAGGTGCAATATCACAGTGGCCTGAAATTGTACAGTGGCGCTGTTGCTACACGATCCTATGGACAGCTCTGGTCCCGGGACCATAAATCTCCATAGGATGGTGTAGCAACAGCGCCACTGTACAATTTCAGGCCACTGTGATATTGCACCTAAAAAATTCAACTTTGAAAATTAATAACTTTTGAATGAAACACCTTTCGGCAGTGGGAGTACTCTTGTTTTACTCAGGGGGATCAACCCTACAACATATTTTTTTTACATTTTAAGTATTACTATCCCTTTAAACATTAATGTTCACCCAAATAGCATTTTATAAAAACAGATTAATACAGTTTTAAACATTTTCGCTAAATAATCTAACTAATAAGACTAATTAATATAGGGGGTGATAGATCCCCTTTAAAAATAACTTCTTCTAAAAAAAATAAGCCCGTCCCTTAATGTGTTCAAACACATCTGCAAAAAGAACAGTAGTTATTATTATCGGCAATTTAAAGGACCTTATGCACAAAATAAGCTCAATTAACAAACAAATACAAATTCCCTTTGATTTAAATGGGGCTTGGAACCCCTGGAATGATTTGGAGACCTCTCTAGTACTCGAGGTTTCGCAATGCGTTGCGTATCCCTCTGGCACTCAAAGGGTTAAAAGACCCATTACCATCCATGGAGATTCAGTCGTTTTTCATTTGTTCTGTCTGATGCACTTGATCCAGAATCTCTCCTCTTTCTTCATTTGGGCTTAAGGCGCTTAGATTTGCAGAAACAAAATTTGCCCCAGATAGATGGTAGCAAATCATAATTATGTTGTTTTTATTGGAGTAAATGTGATGTAGATAATGGTCCCATGAGAGTCCATAATTAATAGCCCTATAGATAAAGCAATTCGAGGACTAAGCTATAAACAATGGCAGCCCTTCCTCCATCTCTAGCCAGTCAAACGATTTGAGATCTGTTACTATCCCATCATGGAGGATATATAGAAACACAGACAGACAATGCGTCGTAATGAGTTAGATACCTCTCTGGCACTCATATTTTCAAGTGTGATGGATTTACTTTTGAAAATTCCATCATTTTAGCCCCAGCCCATGATCCAATATTTTTTTCATTACAAGGACTTTACTTCAGTGACTCATGGCACCCCAACCCAGAACAATGAATGAAAATGTCTAATAAACACGAAAACTGTGCTTGTGCCTTTAACACCCTTAACCTTTTGAGTGCAGAGGGGTACACAATGCATTGCTTTGCACTGAAATGCGTTGCATACCCCTCTGGAACTCAAAGAATTCAGTGGTCCAGGAAAATTACCTACCCTTAAGGACCGATTTGATCCTTGCCAACTCGCCGGTACACGTGACCTGTTAATATGTACCGGTGCGCCGAGTTGGGGGTCTGAGAGAGACCACTCCAGCCTTGGAGAGGTCAATTTCATCTCCGGTGCTATGACCATCACCAGTCCTCAAAGCAAAAACCATGTGACGGTCATAGCACGTCACGTGCTCCTTAACCCCTTAAGGACCAGCGCGATCCCATGTGACCGGCACTTGCGGACCACGGGGCATTTTTTTTTTTTAATATCTCTTCCGGTTCAGGGCTTCCGGAGTGGCGTGCAGACGTGCCAGGAGCCCTGAACTCCATGCCGTGCCAGGACCGTCATTGGTCCTTAAGGGGTTAAGGTCCTGTTACGGCAATGGTTCTTAAGTGGTTAAGGAGTTAAAAAGGTGAAGAACTGGAGCTATTTTGGAGTAAACCACATGCACCATAGGAGACAAATAACATTCTGTAAAATTCCCTTTGAAGTAATGAGCTTTTAACCACTTGAATGCTAGACAGGTGCGTTGGAGACGCCCCTTGCATTAAAAAAACATTTAAATCAAAGGGGATTTTCATTTTTCCCTTATTGTGCTGTTGGTTTTGACCAAGAATTACTCCAGTTCTGCTTATTAAATCTTATTAAATCAGCCTCCTAGAGAATTTCATTGGGACTCCAGGAGACAGATTAGCACTGAGACAACTGTGACATCTCTGACACGGAATCTTAATGATCTTCTGGGGGCAAAAGGCAGCGTTTGTTCCTCCTTGACCTCTTTGTACCATTATTTACCATATAAATTTAACAGTATGGCTTCATGCTTAAAGGGATAAAATAGTAATATTTTCTCTTTGTGATATCATAGCGGCTTCTCGAGTGTCCTAATCTTCTCCAGTCATGGTGTGCCATAAGCTAAGTCTTATCTCCTCTCCTTGCAAAGTATATAATTTCACTGGTTGACATTATCAGATAAGTTGTCCTCAGCTATCACTGCTGTGCATATGACAAACAGCTTTATTTGTCTTTAACACTCACCACTAAAACCCACTCCATTCTTTCAAGGGAAAGCGCACCCTGCCCCACCTCGGTAGATGTCATATGATAATACAGAGGCATTAATGGTGGGAGAAGAGCTGTTAAAGGGGAACTAACACCATCTAATAGCAACTCCCTCTTTCAGTGGTCATAAAATCCTAATGACACCTATGAATATATGTGCATTTGTTCAAGAGAGTAAATCTTCAATCAGTCCTGGATGTCATATCCAAAGAAGCATCTGGTTGGCTGCTTCTCTTGTTCAGAGAGGAATTGTCTGTCACTTTGTGGTTGGACGGCTGTTATGGCAGGGCCAGTTTGATATGATTTAGGGTATTTCCTCTCTGTGAAAGGCACTGGACTAATAGAGACTGCGCCTGAGTAGCACAGCACTCCAAGAGAGCCTGCAAATTTCTATTGCAGACTCGTTCCTAGTTGAGCGTCTCTCTGACTCCCACTTCACATATGCAAGTTACCCTTGAGATTTGTCACCTCAAGGGTAATAGGGGGATCCAGCACTGGACCCCTTGCTCACAGTGCCTAGAGCAGTGGTTCTCAACCTGTGGGTCGGGACCCCTTCGGGGGTCGAATGGCTATTTGCCAGGGGTCACCTAAAACCATCAGATATTTATATTTCGATTCATAATAGTAGCAAAATTACAGCAATGAAGGCGCAGCGAAAATAATTTTACTGTTAGGGGTCGCCACAACTTGGGAAATTTTATCAAAGGGTCACGGCACTAGAAAGGTTGAGAACCACTGGCCTAGAGAGATCAGCCACACCTCACTAATGAGGCCGAACTAGGCCTAAACATACGTCTGGGGTTGGCTGCTTCTCTAATTCAGAGAGGAATTGCCTGACATTTCATGGCTGGACAGCCATTTTGGCAGGACCAGTATGATATTAGGATATTTCCCCTCTGTGAAAGGCACTAGTGGGCTAAAAGAGACTGCACCCTGTAGGACACCACTCCTAGAGAGTCTGCAAATTTGTATTGAAGGATCGTTCCTAGTTGAGCGTCCCTGACTTCCACTTTACATATCCACGGAAGCGGACATGACAGTTTCTGGTAGTTTTTTCAGAATTAATCATCAGAGTGCGTGAGTTTTCTGAACCCTTTAAAGACAAGAGGTTATGCAGTGCATTGCTTTGCAATGAGTTGCGTACCCCTCTGGTCATTAAAAGGTTAAAGGGATAGTAATACTTAATATGTAAAAAAAAAAAAAAAAGGGTTTATCCCCGTGCATTAAGCAAGGGTACTCCCACTGCTGAGAGGTGTTTTAGTCAAAAGTTACTGCAGCTCAAACTTACATTTTTTTAGGTGCAGTATCTCGGTGGCCTGAAATTGTACAGTGGCGCTGTTGCTACACCATCTTATGGACAGCTCTGCTCAGTTGACCATAAATCTTCACAGAATGGTGTAGCTACAGCGCCATTGTACAGTTTCAGGCTACCAATTTAATTCTAAGCTGTAAAAACTCTAGAATAACACACCTTCTCATGTTTCGGGTCTTGCGGTCTTGCTTAAAAAATGTCATGTCCACTTCCATATCTGATTTAAGATGCTATCTCTTGAACGAAGTCACAAGGGCAAATTCATAAGGGCCATTACTTTTCTGATTGTGAGACCAAAAAACAATTGTATTAATCCTTTATTAAGTCCTTAATAAATGACCAATAAAATGTTACGGGTGCCCTGAAAATTCCATAATGTGTAGTAAGGATACCTTGAGAAAAAAAAATGAATTGAGGAAAAACTATAGTAGCATGGTGCTATGGAAAGACCATCACTGCTTGTACTCCTACACAAATCCTTATCCCCAATCTGGGGACACATTGAATAATGAAGTGATGTAAAAGGAAGCAATTTTACTAAAACATTAAGAATAAAAAATAGAATTCTCAAAGTGTTTCTTAACCATCAAGATTATTTCCTTAAGGGACTAGTGTATGTATTATTGTTGATTGCAGCATGCACAGTCTCTCATAGAAAGCAATAGCACCAGTCAAGTCTCGAGGGAGCAGCACTGCCTAAAGCGACATGCACTCTTAACCTATGAAGCCTATTTGCTTAAAGGGATAGTAATGTTTCACAAAAAAAGCAGCTCCCATTAATCTTCATAGTATTTGGGCCATGGAGAGTGTTATTTCAATACTGTCAGAGTTGTAGTTCAAGAGTAATTGAATGATAAAGTATCCCCCTCCCGCCCCTTTTACCTAGTGTAAGCCAGCTCCCCTCAGATGTGGAACCTGGTCCTGGGACCATACAGATCACAGTCAGTCTTCTTACTGTGATCTACAGATCACAGTCAGTCTTCTTACTGTGATCATAAGGAAAACTGTGGCCCAGGTTTTTCCTTATGCTCACTGAAGATTGTCCCTCTCTGTGATCCATCCAGTCTTGCTGTTTTGAGGTGAGCAGTGTTTTCATCATTCAATTACTCTTGAACTACACCTCTGACAGTATTGAAATAACAATCTCCATGACCCAAATACTATGAAGATTAACTGGAGCTGCTTTTATTGTCAAACATTACTGTGACTTTAAAAAGTACAATTGTGGAGTAGCTAAGTGCATCATTGGCATACCTGGGAACTCTAAGGATTTCACCCTGAGACTCAGGGGTTTGACCCAAACTTCAGGGTGAAGGGACAAATTCTTAGGGTGAGAGGATCCTCTGTTACCTACTATATGATTTACACCAATTTATGGCTTATTTAATGTTCAAATTAGTGACATTCTACCAGTAAGACAGAGGTAGAAACCCTGTGTGTCTTGTGAGTGTTTAGGAAGTGATATTTCACAACTGTAGCATGTTAAAGATTTATTGAAGACTGACTGGATCATCTCTGGGTTAGAGCAAACATTGACATAGCAATTAGAATCTACTTTGTTGGGACCGTCAAGGGTTAATATTTTAAAGATCCCTGGGTGAGCTAATTTCAAAAGTTCCCAGGTATGATCATGGGGTACAAATAAACATCCTATATAATAATTCGCTAAAACGTTTGTAACGCCGCGGCATGCGCAGTAGACACTGCTGTGATTGCTGCAGTCATGTGCAATAGAGACTGCCTGCGCGTCCAGCTCTGTATCAGCCGTGGCGTGGGCAGTCTCTACTGCACGTGACTGCCCCGCAACCGGGTGGCAGTGGCACTGTGGCCCGTGCAACGGGCTGTTCAACTAGTTCCCAATAATTTAAATTGTATTTTAACCCCCCTTTTCAATGCATTGGCGACTTTTCCACCATACAAGGGGTTAAAAGACCCATTTAAATCAGTGGGAATTTGTGGAATGTTCCTTTCAATCCTGTGATGAAATTGGTTTGCTCCAGAGTTGTACCATTTAAACTTGATGAATTAGGTCCATGTTTCAGCAGGCAGATCACAGCCATGGGGTTAGTTTCCGCATCTGCATCCTTAGTCGACTTTTAACTTCTTGAAAGCTTGAAACGTCTACTATGCATCGTGACTGTCCTTTTTTGTAAATGCTCAAAACTGAACCTATATAATTTTACAGTTTGAAAAAAAGAAAAGAAAATCCCAACATTTTTGTTTAATGAATGTATTCTGAAAAAAGATTTGTTTTCATCAAATTATATTGAAATTATACTGCTTTTTTATGATGGCTTATTATTATTGCATCTCTGTTGTTTTAATATAAAATAATATGCTACAATATTGAGTTGTAAAGCCAATTACATTTGTATGTTCGTGTTCTGCTAAGGACATTATTTAATCATTACTCAACATTCATAGTTATTTTATGCCTAGTTTCATTTTATTTGTTTAATTTATGCCTGGTATAAGTTGTTTAATTTTAATTTGAGTTTTCAAGACTTATTATTTATTTTTAATGAAACATAATTTTAATAAAAATGTGTGGTGCAATTGACAATAGAAATTTGTATTTTAAACCATAGCATCACAGTTTCAGAAACGAAAATGTCCGTTCCGAGAGAAAGTTGTGCATCGTGTTTTGCATAACAGAAGCCTTTTTAAAAAGACATGTTTTCCCAATAATTGTTTTTAAACAGTCCCAATGCAGTGCACTTAGATTAGGTTGCTCAAAAGAATACACTCTTTCCTGAAGCCATACGAGAGACCACTGGGATTTCCAAATGATATTATGTGATGAGCAGAATAGGCTTGGACATAGGTAGCTGAAAACAAAGACGAGCCATAGAAGCAAAATGGAACCAAATCTTATGATGAGGTCAGAAAAAGAAAATTGAATTTGCATCAGAATAATGGGCAGATGCACGTAATGTGTTCTACATTCCCGGATGGATTCTTCTTTCTTCCTCTCGTTAACCCCTTGCACGCTAGAAAGGTCTCCAAAGTATTGCTTCACGAAGCATTGAGACCTCTCTGGTATCCAAAGGGTTAAATGCCTCCATATTGCTGCTGGTTTATAATGCTTTTGTTCTGGCTGTCAATCTTCATCCTTCTCTTCTTAGTCATGGGGGGATGGAAAGAATGTATTTTCTGCCCAGCATTTGAGGAAGCGATTTCCCAGAAACGACGCTATTTCAGAATAGATGTGTTGAGTTTAGATTACGGTATATGAAGCTAATGAAAGAAACCAAATAGCTCCATCTGTACATCAGACATGATTATGGGAAAATGAAAATACAACAATATTGGTGATCAGTGCGATCTCTGAAACTCTCTCAAGGATCTTTCACATGATCATCGAACTCAGGCAGCCCCCTGATAGACTTCCGTTCCCATGGTCTGAAGTCACCTTCTCCTGCGGATCCAGATACAGAAGGGACACGACTAATGGCTGCCCACGTGAATGCCAGCAGAATAAAATTGGCTGATGCCCACATACGTTAGCCCTTTATTGTCAGTTTGTAATGAGCATTGCCAACTCCAAGATTCTTGTGTGAAAGGTTTGCAAGCTGCTATGAAGATAAGACCTGCTACAAGTTTGACACTTGCTGGATATTGCTACCTTCACAAGGGGCAATGTGAAAGGCACCACAGCCCCGCAGCTTACCTTTCAGCACAGGCAACATAACCAGTAGTCCATCTCTGCGTGAAAATGGCAGGCTCTTAAGGAAAAGTGATTATTACTAAAACTTTGATGTAATGGACTAAGATACACACCAGGAGATGGCAGCCATTGTTTCTTCAGCTCAGGGATTCAAAGCATATCATCCTCAACCAGCCTGTGGCTGAGAAAGATTGGAGTTAAGGCCCAACATCAGTTGTGATCAGGGCTGATACTGGCGGAGGGGATTAAAACACGAGGGGGGTGATGGAAGATTCACAAAGCGATGATAACATTGAGATCACTTCTCCAGTTCCTGTGTTATTCTATAGAGCCTATGCACCAAAGATCTCCAAAGTTGAAGAAATATTAGTATCCACCTTGGCTAAAAAAGTTTCTGTTCCTGTCCCTGATGTATATATGTGATGTTTATTTGTGTTAGTTTGTGGAAGCAGCACAACTGAAATCTCAAGCAAAATAAAGAGTTTTAAAAATCCCACACCATTTCTTACACAATGTTCCGCTCAACATACTCTTTTCCATCACGTGTGCTTATTTGTAATTCCCATGAAACTTTTTTTCATATAGCCAAGTAGCCTATATTTAATGACTACTCTTTAAAATTAGAAGAAATCAAGGCAGATGTCTGTACATGATGCCGTTTTCTGTCCAGATCTAGAAGTGCAGATATATTGACTCACATCGCTATATACTGATCATAAATGCATTGAATATATGTCCTCATTTCATTAGAGGCCAATTCTGACCATACAAGGAATATGCATTACAATCGATGAAATGAAGACACTATTGTAGCATACACTGATTGGATGGGATAGAATGGTAGCCAGCAAAGTAAAAGTGTATATTCCTGGTTTGGTGTAGAGCATGGATATTATGGCTTGCATTATATAGGGCATTTGTTTTTAATCTTTTTTCTGTAGTGTAACTCTTTAGTTCAGCTGAAGGCCAGGATTCATAAAGTAGCATATCAAATACACTGCACTTTGTCAGCACATTGCTGTGATCATTGATGGATACCTTTGAGTATTTATCAGTAATTTGTCGTGTTTCCCTGCTTTTCCTGTGTCCAGTCAGGCGATAAACCCACACGTATGCATAAGCGAAAATGCGTATGCGTGTGTTCTCCCCATACATTGCAAAGGGATCCGCCAGCTTGAAGCTATCGGATCAGATTGGTAGATCTATCTGCCCATCGCTCATTGATGAATTAACAATGGCCAGATACAATCCGGCGATTGCTGAATGGGTGAATGCTTAATGCGCAAAGAAATCCTCTAATTTTCTTGCACGTTAAGCCATTCACAGCTTGATGGAACCTCAGTCAAACCTTTTAACCCTTTGAGTGCCAGAGGGGTACGGAATGCATTGCTTTCATTTTAAGGAAATACTTTTTTCCTCCTTCATCAACTAGACACTGCTTGTTAACCCTCTTTGCTTTGCAATGCGTTGCATACCCCTCTGGCACGCAAAGGGTTAACTCTCTTGGTTGCTAGAGGGATCCTCAGCATGTTGCTTCGTAAGGCACTGGAGTCCTCGCTAGCCTTTAATGAGTTTAACCCTTCGAGTGCCAGAGGGCTATGCAACGCATTGCAAAGCAATGCGTTGTTTACCCCTCTGGCACTCAGAGGGTTAAGGAGCAGTGTCTACTTGATAAAGGGGGAAAAAAGACTTTCCTTAAAATTAAAACACTTAAAAAAGGGCTGGGGTTATGTGGACTTAAAGCGGAACTACCACCCAATAATTAGACATATGGCGACTAGCTTCTTAATAATGTTATTATCTGCCACAAATACCACAATCTGAAGTAATCCTTATTCTTGTGAGACTGATGCCAGGCTCCTTACTGTAGAGCCGTGTGTGCGTCTGCGCCGTCAGTCCCTTCCATTGCCTTTCATCTCCATGCAGTACCTCCTAAAGGAGACCGGGACGGACAGCGCAGGCGAGCAGACGTCTCTAAGCCAAGATGTCTGCATGCAAGCCTGCCATTGGTCTCTGTAGAAACAGGATTACTTCAGATCGTGGTACTTGTGGCAGATAATAACACTATTAAGAAGCATGTCCCCTATACCTAATGATTTGGGGATGACTTCATGTTGGGTGGTAGTTCCTCTTTAAATGTGTTCTGAGGGAGCTGACATAGTAACATAGTTGATGAGACTGAAATAGATATACATCCATCGAGTTTAAGCCTGTGCCGTCATATCACCCCTGTTAACCAGAGGAAGACAAGAAAACCCTTATTCAAGTCACTTCCAATTAAGCTCCAAGTGTGTAAAAAAAATTCCTTCCTGACTCCAAAATCAAATTGGAATAATGTAAGAACAAAATAGACAGGGGGAGGTGGAATTATTTAAGTTTCCAAACCACCTTTTTCCTCAGCTGAAAAAATGACCTGTTCAAAATCCTGACATTTTGATTGGCTCAGATGCTGAGAACACTAATACTGTCATATAATAATGCTAATAAAACTGTCACAACCAGCTGACACTCCTGACTTTTCCAGGCCATTCATTAAACCTTTTAGTGCCAGATAGGTGTCCAGTGCATCGCGTTTCAATGCTTTGGGTATCTCTCTGGCACTCTAATGGTTAATTTTCCAGGATCGTCTCTGAACGAGCTGAGATAAGATAGGCCACCCTTTTCCAATGCAAGAGCATTTATCACAATCAGTGCACTGGTTTTAGCTCTTATCAGTACAGAGCAAAAAACAACATTAAATGGTCTCTGAACACCACAGTTTACATGTGCATTAAAAAAGCAAGTTTAGGGTTATATTTTAGGGATGTAACAAATGAATGATTCATTTTCACTTATGCTAGCTGTAAATGATATTTCAAGTTATATCAGCACATTCATTTTTGATGTTAGTGTTCCTTTAATAAATACAGCACTGGAGAGCCAGTACCTAACACTGCTAAATGACCTCAGGATCCATAACAGTGTACACTTAGTTTTACCATGATTTGAACGTCTCTGGGGCCTCCAAATGTAGCTGGTATTCTCTTCCTTTTTTTCTCCTGTAATCCTCCCAGCGATGATCATAAGCCAGCCTGGCACTCAAGCAGTTAAAGTTAAACTGTCTTCATTGATGTTTCTAAAATAACATATTGAGGGGAAAATGAAGATTTCTTTAATTGTATTAGTTATAATTTAAATGCACTTGCTTGGATGACCTTTCACCTTAGCGTCCCATTGTCCTTCACAGTCAATCTTAAATGTATTTTTTATTATTATTATTTATAATAATAATAACGAGTATTTATATAGCGCCTTTCTCCAGTGGGAATCAAAGCGCTTTCGGCACAAGCTCTTGGTATTAACCAAATCGGCAGCTGAAATAATAGGTGTTATTATTACCCAATCAATGGTACTCATTTATCGACCTCGGAAGCACGAAGGGCTGAGTTGACCCTGCCGGGATTCGAACCTGTATCCTTGCGGTTTGAACAGGCTCCATAGTCAGTGAAGTTACCACTGAGCTATCTCACCGGTGTTTTTTGTTGTTGCTACTGTGGCGGACAAAAGAATAGTATAAAATCAGCCAAGCAAGACTACAGTAGTCAAGAAAATTTAATTTGATGCAAACTGGCACAATTATGAAACAAAATTATACTGATGTATTTAAGATTATGTTTATCCTCTTGGATGCAACACCTGGGAACTTTTCTCTCTTGTGTCCCTGGAGAGGGCTCAAGAGGTTTGCCTGGGGGGATATAAATGACGCGCTGCTCCATAAAGAGGTGGGGCTTAATCACAGGTGGGGCAAGGCTTAACAGCCTTGTCATAAAGTGGGTGGGAAGGAGGGGAAGTGGGAGGAACAAGGTGAGAAGGAGGAGAAGTGGGCAGGAAGTAGGAGGAACAGGATGGAAAGGATAAGTGGGCGGGAAGTTGGAGGAACAGGATGGGAAGGAGGAGAAGTGGACAAGAAGTGGAACGAACAAGATGGGAAGGAGGAGAAGTGGACAAGAAGTGGAACGAACAAGATGGGAAGGAGGAGAAGTGGACAAGAAGTGGGAGGAACAGGGTGGGAAGGAAGAGGAGAAGTGGGTGGGAAGTGGGAGGAACAGGGTGGGAAGGAGGAGGTGAACTGAGTGGCAGGAACATGGTGGGAAGGAGGAGGAGAAGTGGGTGGGAAGTGGGAGGAACAAGGTCGGAAGGAGGAGGTGAAGTGGGTGGGAAGTGGGAGGAACAAGGTGAGAAGGAGGAGGTGAAGTGGGTGGGAAGTGGAAGGAACATGGTGGGAAGGAGAAGGAGAAGTGGGTGGTAAGTGGAAGGAACAGGGTGGGAAGGAGGAGGAGAAGTGAGCAGGAAGTGGAAGGAACAAGGTGGGAAGGAGGAGGTGAAGTGGGTGGGAAGTGGGAGGAACAAGGTGAGAAGGAGGAGGTGAAGTGGGTGGGAAGTGGAAGGAACATGGTCGGAAGGAGAAGGAGAAGTAGGCAGGAAGTGGGAGGAACAGGCTGGGAAGGATGAGGAGTGGGCAGAATTTCATAAGACACTCCCCACCACCGGAGAATCAGTCTCTGTACCCAGAGACCTGGTAATTCACTGCAACAACCAGAGTTTCCAGGGCATATCAGGAGAGTTTCCAGGTATGGGCCTTGCCAATGCACTGGATAAGCCTCTGTCATCCAAGGTATTACAGCCTAATAAGATTATAAAAAAAAAAAGTTCCCTTTCAATGAAATATTCCCATGTTTTTAGTCCCCTCCTCAAGTATCCCAAATTAGGATCTTTGGCTATCCTTGTTTGAGCATAGGGGAATTAGGCATAATAATTGAGCCAGTTCTTATCCCCTCTGCGCTGAGCATGGGGTGGGGGTATGCTTGTTCTGTAATTCTGGAGCAAACCATATGCACTACAGGGAACAAATAAAATGTTCTAAAAGATCCACTTCCAATTATCAAACAAAACTGGACCTATCAGTTTGAGACAAGTTTACTTTGTCATATTGCTTTTAGAAGATATACTGTGATTTTTTTTTCTTAATCTTTCTAAACATCTTTATCAAACTCTGTGTGACCAAAATACAACATTTCCTGTTATGAGACATTTAGAGTGACCTGTGCTCTTTAGACAAACTGTTTGAGTTACAGATAATTAACCCTTTGAGTACCAGAGAGGTACCCAACACAAGGGTTAAATATGTGTGTATATAAGTTGCAGTAACCATTTTCTGTAATGTATTTTTTTTTTCAGAAAGTAACCTTCATGTTTTGTTGACACGATGTGGCATTTTATGCTAATTCCCTAAAGAATATGCTAATTATTTGCACAATATGCTCATTTGTTCTGTTCTACGCCACACTTCTCTCTCTCTCGCTTTGTGATCAGAAGTATCCCCAGTGTCTAACCTGCATTCATAGTACAGTGACCCATATTTATAAAAGCAAACCGCCATTATTCTGGAGTAAACCAACTGCACCACAGGGAACAATTAAAACATCCTAAATTATCATGCACTCCAATAGAGCTTTTTAACCCATTGAATCCTAGAGAGGTCTCAATAGCAGAGACCTCTAGCATTCAAGACATTAAAAGTCTGATTTATTTTAACAGGAATTTTTGTGTCCCCTGTGATAAAGTTGGTTTACTCCAGAATAACTCCAGTTTGCTTTTATAAATATGGACCAGTATGTGGTAATATTTGCCTAGCACAGACACTAGTTAACATAAAATGCCATACTATGCCATAAAAAATTACTAACTTCTCAAATAGTAATTATTTTACAGAAAGACAGCTAGCACAACATATAAGTAGATTTTAATTACCTGTTATTAAACTGGTTTTAGGTTGAGAGGACTACATTAAGGTAAGGGTAGAAAACTCTGCTCCTACCACAAGAAACTATACATAGAAAGTATTCACCAACACAAAACATTTTTTATATTCAGAATTCTTATTTTTCTAGTGTAACAATACCTTAACCCCTTAAGTACCCATGAAGGTTATGTATGTCATGGAATTCAAGGGTCTCTGTCATGGCTGCACACCATTCTGTGACCCCTGAATTCACTGGGACAAAAAAAAAATGCTCCGTGGTTCTTAACTGCTGGCCGCAAGGCCGTTTATTAAGGGGTTAATAAATTATGGAAAAACGTGCTTACAACCGTAGTTATTGTGAAAATATTTCTATTTCCTAATGCACGGCTTCACTCCTAAATCATCTTTCCTTGAGATATTAAAAGGGCAACTCTCTTACTGAAGCCCAATAATGGCAAACACAATTCTTATGGCTTAAGCCCTTTGTGCTGCTATAATCACCCACAGCACATTGCCATACGTTATGATCTTTGAATGAAATTGAGGATGAACCGTTTAGCTTTCTGAGCTCCACACCATTATGTAACACAATTCCATTTTATTTTTTTCTCTTTTTGCAATTTTTTTTTGTATTCCATAGTAGTTGTGTTTGGTGGGCTGTAAAATGATATGAGCATAGAATCAGTTTCCATTGTATGTGGATATTTACAAGAGGATGTAGGATCTCTCTGAAATTATTCATAGGGTTTTTGCAGAGACAAATTTGGCTGAAAGGTTATTGCAGCTGTTGTATGGCTCTGGGGACTGTTACATTCATGATACAAGTGCTATATTCCCAGGAGTGAATGTTTTTGTTGATTGTTTGTGTGTGTGCCCAAAATGGGAAATTACTTCTTTGCACAGTGAGATGTATATTATTGAATTCAGTGCTAGGCAAATAATCAGAATTTGTATCTTTTCAGATCAAGAGGTTTAAATTACATGTAGAAATAATATAACCGTAATGTGAAAGTGGTGTTGACAGTTGTGCTATCGATAACAAGAAAAACTGTGCATGCTTTCACTCTGTTTACTGCACTGTGTGCCATGTGTTTCTCTGAGGAAGTCGCCATTCGCATCAAGGGGCAATTTTATGAGCTTACCCCTCTGTACAAGAAAGAAAAGTGGTGCTGGTATTAACCCCTTAGGGTCCGACGATCCCGCGGTGTGTGGTCCTTTAAGGACCAGATGGATGCGTTCGACGTGCCGTCCCACTGATCACGTGGGGCGGCACATCGAAAGGAGGACTGAAAGAGATCGCTCCGGTCTTGGAGCGATCAATTTCAGTCCCCGGTATTACTGCAGGAGTGCGGTGAGTAAAAGTACGTGACGTCCGGGTACGTCACAGGACGCGAAGGGGTTAAAGCGGAACTTTCATCCGCTATAAAGTCGCCCTGCAATAATTAAACAGGTAGCGACTAGCTTTATAGTATATATATATATTACCTCTCAAATGTATCCGATTATAAAGAACTCCTTTATTTTAGGAGACCAGAAGCCAGGCATCAGTGCAGACATTTTATCTGCGTGCCTGCGCTGTCAGTCCCGGTCTCCATTGAGAGGCATTGCAGTGTGCCACAAGGTAACCGGAAGGGACTGATGGCGCAGGCCACAGACTGCATTAAACTGGCCGTCAGTCTCCTAAAATAAAGGATTTCTTTATAATCGGATACAACTGATAAGTAATATATATATTATAAAGCTAGTCACTCCCTGCTTAATTATTGCAGGGCGACTTTATAGCAGATGAAAGTTCCACTTTAAAGATTTCCCCGATAATATTAAAGGAGCAGTAAACTTTTTTTATGAAAACACATATTTTACAGAGCATTTCCTGCTGAATAAAACAAGGTCACTCCCATCGCTGTTGGAGGTTTTATTCAAACTTTATAGCAGTTTAAATAATCAGGAAGTGAATTTACTGTGTTTACTTCCTGATTGTTCTAACTGACAGGAAGTGACAGGCAGTTTCTATCACATTCTATGGAGAACTGTATGTCTCTGACTTTTCTGACTTTCCTCTCCATTAGAATCTAACAGGAAATCTAATTAGAATTTGACCACTAGAGGGCACTGCTAATGTAAAAAAAAAATATGGGTTTAAACTGTAATAACTCTGGAAATATAAATCTCTCGGCAGTGGGAGTACCCTTATTTTACTCAATAGGAAAATCCCTACAATATATATTTTTTCATAAAAGTTTACTGCTCCTTTAACAATAGATTAGTGCTGCTACCAATACATGCATTCAGCCCACAGTCTCCATCTGCAGTGCGTGTCCCAAGAAGGACATTTAGCCTCTACAAAGCAGGATCAAATGAAGGACGGGCTGCACTTATAGGGATAGTAACACTTAATATGCAAAAAACTATATATTATAGGGGTTATCCTCCTAAGTAAAACAAGAGAACTCCCACTATTAAGATATGTTTTATTGAATAGCTATTGCAGCTCAGACTTGAATTTAAGGTGCAGTATCTAAATGTCCTGAAATTTTGGAGTGGTGCTGTTGCTACACCATCCTATGGACAGCTGTAGTTTGCTGACCATGAACTTCCATAGGATGGTGTAGCAACAGCACCACTGTAAAATTTCAGGCCATTGAGATACTGCAATTAAAAAAAATCAAGTTTGAGCCTCACTAACAATTAGCTGCAGCCAATCTGGGCACAGATTTTATCTACGTTAGCCAGCAGTGGCCAATCAGAGAGCTGATAGTAGTGCAGATAGAGTGCATCACAGCACTGTCTTCACTCAGCTCCTTTTAGTTACAGCCCTGTTGCGCATCAAATCTTTTTCTCCCATTGCTCCATATCTGTGGAATGCTCTACCTCCCACCTTGCGGCTCTTCACCTCTCTGATGGTCTTCAAGTGACTCTTGAAACTACACCTCCTTAACAAAACGTAAACATGCTAAAAGGCAATGACTTTGTACAACTTAGGCTCTTATAAAGTATTTACTCTTTGTGCCCTAATCCTGATCAGAACTCTAGCACTGTATTCCGCACCTGACCCTTATGTACTCTGTATGTCTCCCGTTACCACTTTAGCACTGTATTCCACACCTGACCCTTATGTACTCTGTATGTCTCCTATTACCAGTCTAGCACTGTATTCCACACCTGACCCTTATGTACTCTGTATGTCTCCCATTACCAATCTAGCACTGTATTCCACACCTGACCCTTATGTACTCTGTATGTCTCCCATTACCACTTTAGCACTGTATTCCACACCTGACCCTTATGTACTCTGTATGTCTCCCATTACCACTT